>WPIO01000064.1:980000-1525000 GCA_009760855.2 Cristatella mucedo | reverse complement strand
GCACCAGTTCAAAGTGGATGCACCATTCCACGCATTGGTTGCGAGCACGACGATGACAGCTGTATTTTACGAAGGCGGGCGAGCTTATTGCGAACTATTCCTGTGCACTAATACCCTACGCTCCTGAAACGGGAACAGCGTCGGAGTGCTGATTGGCCAGATTATGACTGCCGATGTGAATATTATTCGCGGTACCTTAATCGTAGCTGTGTGGAGCTGCTTGTGCGATAATCCGACGGGCCGGAGCATCAAAGCTGAAGCCACAGGCAGCAGCCAGTTGTGCTCCAGCAGTCGGAGAGTCCAGTCAGCGACATTCGAGGCTTTGAGCCCAGCTGGAGTCTCGCTCTGAGCCTCGGGTAAGGCGCTCGGGAGCCGCTTTACGTCACGGCCGGTGCTGGATGACGTTTGTCCTCTGACGCTGTAGAATAGACTTCTCTACGGTATGCATATGTACTTGTTTTCTTGAGGTGTGGGGTGCACTTCTTTGCCGCCGCATTCCTGCTCGTGAGAAAAACTCATTCGGGCAACGAATTGGATCCGCTCGAGCCGCCACCTACAGGATGTTTTGATCGTGCACGGGGAACGACTTTTCCAGTAACGTCGCCGGTCGGTGTACCGAAGGGTAACTTGGAGCGTTTAGTTGAACGATATCTGATTCTAGAGCACTCGGTTAGCTTCACGTCCGTGGCGGGTACATAAAGGGCTGCTAGCCTGCTGGTGGAGCGGAGGGGGAGGTTTTCGCATTCTGCGTGGTTTTTGAATAGAGCCGCTTCTCGGCAGTCACCACTATGGCGATCGTGGCAGTCTGGATCGCTGTGGCGTTTGACGTTTTTCGCTGGTTCCTCGCTCGTCCCACGCAGTCGATGCCCGCTACTCCCAAGTGGACGGTGCGAGAGAGCGAGCGAAAAGCCGAGTTATCGGGCGTCAAAAAAAAAAACGTTTCCCCAGTCGTCGCCCGCCGAGCGACGGTTGCTCGTTTGTGCCGAGAAGTATTCTCGGCGCCACGCGGTCGCGGCAGGACCGCTGGGAGGGACTCCGCGCTCTCGATAAGGCTTCCACTCGTTTGACCGATCGAGGCACGTGATACGGTCTGACAAGCCGATCGGTGCGTCACTAAAAAGGGACGGCATATTCATCTACTGCCGGCATCGCGTGTCCCCATATTCATCTACTGCCGGCACCCACCGGCGGACATTGGTGCAGCGCCTACAAGTCGGCGGTTCCAAGGCTCAGAGCTCCGCCGGTATCGTCGGCTGAAACCAGCACTTGTAACACTCTGTCAACGAGCGAGTTCTGAAGGGCTGTTTTAGCAGCGAAGCCGAGGAAGTCAATACCCCTACAATCGCGCAGTTGGGCTCGTCGACCGAGTGAATCGGACCGGATTCGGTTTCGGTAGACGGATACTAGGCAGGTCGGTCGATACCAACCAGCTGCTGGCTTCCGGGTAAGAGAGGGCCAACAAGTCGACCGGCCGATGGCTTCCGGGTAGGAGCGGGCTAATAGGATTTCCATCGCCCATCGCTATGCTGGGCCGTAGCCGGCGTAACTTCACCTTTGACCAATGGAGTGAGGGTTGTGCAACCGTTTGGGGAATCACGCTCATCCGGGCACAGGGGTATTCCCTACGTCACGCTCAGTATGGAAGCCATGTTTCCGAGCTCGGCTGTTGCGTTTCGTAGACCTGGTTTTGCCCGAGCCGTGTAACGTCATCAACAACTTCCTATATGCATACGACGTCGTAGGTTCGTCTTGAAGCATTCGCGCACGAGCTGGCGCTTAAGGTCGATACCCGTTGCTCGGCGCTGCTGCCACTTTTGTCGCCGATAAGCGAACATTACCGCTACTAAAATGCCAGCGATGACTGCATTGCCTCGTGGCCCCCAGAAAGGCGGTAAGGCGTGTTGCCTTCTGTTACGCGTGACTGGGCGTGTGAGTGCTCGGATGCAGGTCAGGTCAGTGGCTGCTCGCCGTTACCCTGTCTTCCTGTCGTCCGGGGTGGCCTCGGGGTTGTCCTTGCGCTCTGCTCTACTATCTGATTTAACAGACGCTTTTTGTATAGCGACGGAAGAGCCTTTACGGCTATCAACGCTGCTTGCAGTGGCGATAAAGGATCGCCCACCGAAGGATTCGAACCCACGACATCGGGACCTAGGTCGTGAAAAGCAACCGCCTTACCCAGTGAGCCATTACGGCTCACCGGCTCTCTCGCTCCTGCTCTGCTCTGCTCTCTCGCTCTGCTCTCTCGCGCCCATCTCTCGGAGGCGGCGATTTGCCTGCGATGGATGTGGCGTATAGTGTACCGGCACTTCCAATTCTCCGCTCCCTGCACTGCATTTGGCACCGATGACCTCGATTCCTCGTAGCTGCCGAGACGCGATGCGGCGGTCCGAACCCGCCGCCGAGCCGCGAGCTCAGAGCCCTGCCTACGGCCGTCGGGCGTGGCTCGCTCGTCCCCAGCTAGCCGCGTCCCCGGAGGCGGTCCCCGGTGAAGCCTGCGAAGCGAAGTCTTCAAGTTAACGACGAGCAGGCGAAAAAGACCGAACCTGCGTGCTGCAGCAGCAGCAGCAGCCGTGGAGGAAATGCGACGACATCTCTCCTTCTTTGGTTTCTTTTCCGCCTGTGCCGCCTCGGCAAGATGCTGAAAGTCCGTCGCGTTGACCACGTCTGCCGGGGGTGGGGTGGGGGTGGGGTGGGGGAGGTGTCGGCATTTTAAGACTGCCGTAATTTTTGGGTCGCTGATTGGCCATCGCCGTGGCCGGCGGCCTGTTGTGCAGCACAGGCTCCCGCCACGTAAACGTGAATGCCACCAGTCGCGTTTGCGCCGTGCTCCGAACGTTCGCTTCAAAGGATATTGAAGCGCTCGAATGGAGAAATAAGGTTGATGCCGTGCCGTATTCGGCTGTTGAGCCATCTGCCCATGAAACCAGACATTAAAGACCAATGAGCTCAGCCACTTCAAAAGAACCTCGGTGCTCGTCTCGTCAATTACGGCTTAGTGAAAGATTCCGTTTTTGGGGAGATTATAATAAGTGTGGCAGATTCAACAGCCTCCTCGTTTCTATAGCGGCAGAAGACGACTGGACGGCTATCACCACCACTTGTAGTAGGCAATAAAGGATCCCTGCTGCAGGATCCGAACCCACGACCCGGATCGTGAAGAGCAAGGGAGCACCTTACCCCTATGCTAAGAGCCAGGGGGCAATGACCTCTATTATGCTGCAAGTGAGCCGAGAAAGCTCAGCTTGCCGAGTGCTTGTTCGAATTGGTGTGCCGAGACTGCCTGTGGAGTGTGCCTGCACATGCCTGTAGCTGCCAGCTGCCAAGCACTCGGTACGCCAAGCTGGTTTGGTCCAGCGGTTAAGGTGCTCGCCCTGACCAAGGTCTGGCTGAGGTCGTGGGCTCGAGCCACGTGAAGCGCCTGAAAAGAGATTGAGTTATCCTGGGGCGCTATGCAAATGAATTTTATTCATTTATATTTATATTTATACCGTGGCTGCTGTTGCTTACGCCTGTATCATGAACGTAGGCTGCTTGGGTTGGTTCGACACGTCGAAAACTGTTGATTATAGTATGTGGTGGCAGTCTTAATAAAGATGATAAGAATAATGATATAGCACCCTAAGAAAAACCGGAATCTCTTTCTAGGCACTTTTACATATGCTGGAGAAGACTCGTTGGTCCATTGGTCACTTGATAGTGTGCACAGTGGCAGGAGGCATAAGCATGCAAAGGACAAATCGCATAGACCCAGCAAATTCTGTGCGGAATAGGTGCGTTTGTAGCCGTTTACATGTCAAGTCAGGGGTTGTCGTTGGTCCCAGGCTGTGGGAGCATTAGAACTGAAGTGTGGTCTCCAAAGGATTTGAGGCTGCTTCAAGGTGCAGCTAAACAACTTGATTCAGAAGAGCTAGTGTACGAAGCAAAGCCTGAGTAGGGAGCATTTAGGATAGGTATTATGCAGCAAAAAGAGAATAAAGAGACTTGAAAGAAGTGAGTGACAAAGACAAAGCAGTCGATGGGTAGCTTGATGGAGAGCCAGTGCAGGTCGGTGAATTAGCGCTGCTACAGTGTAGACATTCACCACGAATAAACAAACCTAGCTGCAGAGGTTTTCACCTGCTGTAAGCACCTCATTGCACAGGTCGGAAGACCTGCGAGTAGTGAGATATAAAAGTCGAGACATGGTGTCACAAAAGCAAGGACACCTGGCCGTGGTTTCCTCGTGTAAGCAGGCCCAAGATTTTGCCAAGATGGGTAGCCAAGAGTTGCCAGGCTTGACTGTGGAGCTGATGGGTCATCTAGTGAAAGGTCACTTTGGAACAGGACATGCAGGTTGTGTGCAGATGGTATAAGAGATATTGGCCGAGCTATATTGAGGGTTAGGCTTTCCAATTTCTGAGCAGCTTGCAAAAGGTGCATCATGGAAAGCTGCTTGCAAACCACTCGTACAGCATGCAGCTATCCGTGAGCTTGACTCGAGTCGGTGCTTTAGAGGTTTAGCCGCTGATGACATCTCATCCTTTCGTGAAACTAAATTCAGATTCTGACGCTGAGAACAGCTCGACTCGGGCGTGACTAGGAGCTCCTCCGCCTCAGTGAGATTCCTTTCAAGGAAATTTCGTTTTTCGAGATTTTTTTTGGGATGCCATGTAAATGTTATATCATCATCATCATAGTGGCACCGAGGTGTTACATCGTGGCACAGCGGTGTTTGGAGCCAAAAGTCTCGATGAAGGGAAGCAGCATGCCCCTGGGTCTTAGCTCAGGAGGTAAAGTACCCACTCATCACGATTCAGGTCGTGGATTTGAGTCCTGCAGTGGACGATTCTTTGTTGTCCACTGCAAGCACTGGTGATAGCCGTGAAGGCTCTTGTGCCACTATGTGCACGGTGCCACTAGCCATATTTGCATGCTGACCCTGTGCATGTCACCTCTAATCGTGTTGTACTTATTGTCGTTGAGCATGCTGGCACTAACCATTCGATCGTGCTTCCTTTGACACATGTAAAGTTCTCTGAGGGCACTATACAAATGTATTATTATTATTATTATATAAATGAGGCTGTTAAATCAGCTTATTAGCGCATCTTTTTCACCACGTCAGCTGCTCATGCTTGGGTTAGACCTAGGCGTTGCCTTTATCGTTTGCCCTGCCTTTACCTGTCCTTTGCATGACTCGCGGATGAAATTCGTCGGCATGCGCTCTCAGCACGGCTTATGCTTTTTCCTGCTACCTCAGTTTGCCATGCAGTGCAGATGGGGGCGCGCGCGAGTTTTAGCTTCCTCTGTCCATCTCCCAAGGCTCTTTGCCACGTTTTGCCCACCCGCCCCCACCCGTCCAACTAAAACTAAAACTCGCACCCTAGGAAGTCTGCACCTTCGATCAACTGCTGCTGTGTGCACTCTAAAAGGATTGTTCGTGTAAGTCTAGCAGTTTCAGCAACAGCAGAGGCAGTTGATCTAGGTGCACGTCTCCAGTACTGCCAGTGCACCATTGGCTCCAGAGGGTGGGAGAAACTCATCAGTTTATGAATGGAAGCAGCAGCGGCTCGGGGTCTAGCGCTCGAAGAGCCGAGAAACGGTGTGATGTGGCGTCAATGCTCTGGAGTGTGTGGGGTGCGTGCCTGCCACGACCCGCTGACATCCCATTGAGGGTGTCACCGCACATGCTCATTTGACCAAGAGACCGGCACGGTGTGGGTCGCGGCGGACTGCCTTTAAGCCATCGGCATCATTGGTTTTGTGGGGAGTACGTTAGAAGCAAAGTTTAAAGTTAAACTGCCTTGGCTTGCTTGGTCCAGGGGTTCAAGGCACTCGCCTTCGACCACCGAGGTCGTGGGCTCGAGCCCTCAGGCGTGTATGAAACGCCTGGATAGAGATTGAGTTCTCTTAGGACCCTCTACGACTTTAGCTCCGCAACTTTTGGGAGTCCCCATGTAGGACAAGCTCGCTTGACCACTCGGACTGGGTTCTGTCGTGTCGGTCCTCTATTGGAGCATTTTTCGCCAAAGTACAGTCCTCTGAGCAGTCCCTCTCTCCCCTCAGCCTGCGCTTTGCATATTGTCCAGTCGTTGGTTTGCTTCGACATCTTATATTCAGCGCGTGCATGTCGTCATTATTTAAAGAGATGCAATCAAGGCATGCAACGTGACCCGATCAGCCGTGCTGCGCCAATTGTTGCTTCGTTGATGCAGCCGAAGCCGAGCCGAGCTCACCAGATTGACCCACGACTGGCACTAGCGATGCGAAGCTGCCCTTCGAGGCAAGAGAAAACGCTGTGCTCGCCTCGCCACTAGTGCTGCTCGGTTCCGGTGGCTGCGAATTTCTGCTCACATTTACTTCCCTGTGCGAACTCGATACGATGCCTTTTGCCAGCATTTGGACGCCACGATCGCCCACTGGTGCATGACGGTGCCCCCCTCCCCAGCAGCTCGGCTCTGGCTGCTAGACAGTCAGCTCAGCCACTCGGACACATGTTTACCTTTTGGCTTTGCCTAGTCACCTGCCGGCCATCGGCTGGGCAGCCAGTGCAAGGCTTCCGATTGGTCCGGGCACTCTTCCTCATTGGAAATTCAGGAAGTCCTGACATTGGTTAGGCTGGCAGCTGCTCCGCCCATCGTCAAGGTGGCCAGTAGCATAGTGCGACCCGGCGGTAATGCCGTCGTCTGCTGCCTCTGCTGCTGCTGCGGCCACTGCCCCGGCCACGTGGCACAATGTCATTTCGAGCCACCGCTGCGCGGCGGCGGCTGCGGGAGTTAAGACCACTCTTCAAGGCCACTGCTGCCTCAGCCACCGCCTCTGCCGCCGCCACATCCCAGGTGGCCGTGCTGGTGGAAGCTGCAGCAGCGGAGGCTCATGCTTTGCGTCCTGCCTCGCAGGTGTCTCATCGCTGCTCCAAGCCCTGCTCGGCCAGACGAAGCGAATGCAAGCTGACACGACCGTGGCAACGTCAGTGGCTGCAGCAGCGCCCTCACCTGCAGCAGCCGTCGTCTGCCAGTGGAGAGAGATCAAGCAGCTGGGCACGGGCGGCTTTGGAGCTGTTGCCCTGTGGAAGTGCGAGGCAAGTGCGGCAACGGCGGCGGCGTTTGCTGCGCCTTGCGCCTCTCTGCTGCTGCGGCCGGTCGCGGCCGAGTTGACGTCAGTGTCCGGTTGCTGCTGAATTGCCTGCTTGCTTGCTCGCAGCTGCTGCTGCTGGCACAGCGCTCACTAAGCCGCCGCTGCTGCTATCGCTTGTAAAGCCGCCACCTCAGCTGCTGCTGCTGTTTCTGCAGCTACAGTAGCCTGTGTAGCTGCGGCTGTGTATTTGAACTGCCATAGCTGAAAAAGCGTGCATCGCTCGTTGTCTCATTTTCGAAAGAGGTAGCAGTCTGCCTGCCTGCCTTCTCACTGTTTCAGCTAGCGAGCTCTTTCGAGCAGACAGCTTGTTAATTCTCATCGAGCGCATTCTCATCTCACCCACGAATGACGCTCGAATGACCTCGAATGAACAAAATAAAAATCGCATCCATTAATATGAATGTGATTCTATTCTATTTTGCCATTCCCGGCTTGTGGTTTTTAAATGCATCAGATTGTGTACCTCCCCCCCCCCCCCAGTCCTCCGTAGGACTGTCATAGGTCGGCTGAGGCTGCAGTCATTTAGCGGCGCCTCTGCAGCGATCGTCGGTTGCCCTGCTCGCCTGCCGCTGTCCAGGATGTAATTACCTCTTGCCACATGCTCACCCTACTGACAGAGCCGCTGCTTGCTTGCCTGCCTGTCCTCAGAGCGCATGGCCACAGCTGCAGGCCGGTGGCCGTTGTCTGCAGCCCTTGCTAGCTGCCGTGAGCAGCGGCACCATGACCGACGCTTCCGGCTTCGCAACATGCAGCCCCGACGCTTCCCCTGAACAGCTGTCAGCAGTTGCAGGCAGGCCTCGCTGCCATCGCAGCTGTTTCCGCAGCTGCGATGGCTCTTGGGACGTGGTGTTGGCCAGGTTGGCTGGCTTCCTGCTTGTACATAATTACCCGGCAACCGAGCTGATCGGATGGATACTGTGCCCCCCTCCAGTGGCTCACCGTTGGCCAGTTGCTGCCCTGCCCCTCCCCCTACCAACGTACCGGGAAGCAAGTGGGTCTTCGGCCGCCTTCGGCCTCCTCCCCCCATTCAACTCTCTTCATCCCTACCCTCGTGGTTTTACCATTTCGTCGCTGCCCCCCCCCCCCCGTTGGTAAGATTTTCGACTTCGAACCAGATAGAGGTCTGCCTGCCGCGTATTTGCTTATTCGCTGGCTGCCGGGCGGCCTTTCCTGGACGACACGGGCGGTCTGCGAGCCTCGCTGCCGTCGCCGCCATATTCTCGGCTGCTCCTGCCAGTGCGTGTCCCAGTACCGAGCGTCCTTTACTCTTCCAGGCTACTGGAGAGCTCGTGGCCATCAAGAAATGCCGCGTCCAGAGCGAGATGTCGCTGAAGCATCGCCAGAGGTGGGAGCAGGAAGTCGACATTATGAAACGGCTGTCGCACGACAACGTCATCCGAGCCACTGAGGTTCCGGCCGGCCTCAGCACTCACCAGGGCGAGTTGTGCGTGATGGCCATGGAGTACTGCTCCGGAGGCGACCTACGAGGGGTGAGCTCGAAGCATGCGCTTGCATTGGGTGCATGCACGCGCTCGCTCGCTCAAGACACTGCCCAGCCTCGCTCGGCGGTTTGCGCGCAGCTGCCAGTGTTTCGGCTTCGCGCCTTGCCGCTCGCCGCGCTCTTCCTCGTGCTGTTCGATCGGCGTCTTAAGAATGCCTCCTTCCCACTGGCTGCTCCGTGCTCGTCGGTTCGCTTGTACTCACGCTGGCGCTGGCCGGATCTGCCAGTGAGCGCGCATGCATGCACCGCCTTAGCCGCGGAGCAGACAGGACCAAGTGGCTGTCACGCTGGAGAGTTTCCTGTAGCACACTCAAAGCCTAAGCGACTTTTGGGGTGCGCATTCGTTAGCCAACACGCTTTATCGCACACAGTCAAGTAAAAGGGATAAAGCATCAGCTGAGTGAGGAGAGGACAGTCGAGTAGCTGAGTGGTGCGCAAGTGGCACAGCGCAGGACGCGTGGAAAGGATCGCCACGAAGCACTGACTGCTTGCCAGGAATCATTGTTGATCGGTGCTAGCTGATGCGTGGTTCGACTGCATGTGTCCTTTGACCGGCGTGCCACACACTCTATTTAGAGCTGCTGCTGCTGCGTGAGGGCTTGCTGATACTCTTTCGAGCCAGCGGATGATGCACTGCGGAATTAATTTTTATTTTTTGGATTGGCTGCATCTCTTACGGTCGTGATCCCCACACCCGACTCCCCGTTGGGACGCTTGCCTGCAAGAAGCTTTGCTGCTTGACTTGGCTGCACCGATTGCGCTCAGTCGCGATAGACAGCTGCTCTGTGTCGAATGCAGTTTTTGTTCGTCACGTTTCTTGCCAGCAGTTATGTCCCCCTGTCTGCCTTGCTGGCAGGGATGTGCATCACAGGCAGATGCGTTCCGAGTGCGGGCAGAGTTGTGAGGCCTTCCTCCCTCCCTCTCTCCCTCCCTGTGTCCTGTAGCAGTGCTCGCACTGCAGCTGAGGCTTCCTGCCTGCTTCCTCCTCCTGTGCTACCACCGCTGAGCCAGACGCTCCGTCCTCCTCTCTGTGCTGTGCTGCGCAATGCTGGGGCTTCGTTGGTCTAGGGCGCTCTCCCGCTCCTGCGCAGGAGCCCTGTGGCTTGTGGCAGATGTCAGCGCGAGCGAGAGTCGGGTGACGGTTGGAGGCGGTCGTGGCTGCGGCACAGATGCGTGCTCTTCCTTTGCTGCCTATCTGTCTGTCTGTCGCCGCACGTGCGAGAGAGCGATCGCTTGTTCCCAGGTGCTGAACCAGGTGCAGAACGCATGCGGCCTGAAAGAGGCGCAGGTGCGCAAGCTGGTGAGCGACGTTGCCGCCGGCGTCGAGTACCTGCACTCGAAGCGCATCATCCATCGCGACCTGAAGCCCGAGAATGTGGTCCTGCAGCCAGCCGGAGAGGTGCCACACTGCCGCAGCCTCGCGCCCGCGCGGGAACGCTGCGCGTCGCTGCGCCCTCGTGCTGCCGTGAGGCATCCGGACAGAACTGGCTGCTTCGCATGCAGCTGTGCCCGCAGCTGCCGATGCCACCGCGCCTCATTTGAGTGGCCGTGGTGCTGCGTTCGTACGCTCAGGTCTTTCACTACAAGATCATCGACCTGGGCTATGCCAAGGAGCTGGACGGCGATAGCGTCTGCCAATCGTTCGTGGGCACTCTGCAGTATCTGGTGAGAGCGGCCGCACCATTACGTCGCCGCCGCCAGCTTCGCCTGCTTCAGCTGGGCTACCGGCGTGTGTGCCTGCAATGCTGGCTACCTTTGCAGGCTCCGGAGCTGTTTAATAACAAGAAATACACGTGCACTGTAGACTACTGGTCCTTCGGCATCGTGGTGTTCGAGTGCATTACTGGCTTCCGCCCATTCCTGCCCACGCTGCCGCCCTTGCAATGGTAGGTATGCTAGAATCAACCGCTGCTGCTGCTGCTTGGCTAAGGTGCTCGACTCGCTGTGCTCGACAAAAGGCTTCTCCAACCCCCCCCCCCGAGCTCCCTTGAGTGCCATGCATCATGAGTTGACTTCCTAGATGATTGCCTCGTTGTGTCCTTGGGTCTTGGCCCCTGGATAAGGCATTTGCACTGAACGTCCCAGGTCGTGGTCTCAAGTCCTGCAGCCGGCAATGCTGTATTACCCAGTGCAAGCCGTGGTGATAGCCGTTAAGGGACTTCTGCCCCGATATATATATGTGTGTGTGTGCGTGTGTGTGTGTGTGTGTGTGTGTGTGCGCGTGCGTGCGTGCGTGTGTGTGTGTGTGTGTGTGTGTGTGTGCCTGAAGCTGTTTAATTAGGCAGACATTTTCTGTAATGCAGCAGATTTGTTCTCCGTAAGAAGTAGTAGCACAAACCCTTTTCACGTGGTCTAAGCATTGCCCGGGCTTCACTTCAAATCGAGCTCTAACTTTTCAAGATTGTCTCCCACAGCCTCAGCTCGCCAAGGCATAGAGGAAGCATGCTTTGCCAGTCCACCGTTTCGGCAGTCGGCATCAAGTTCTCAATAATTAAGCCAAAAAAGGATACTGTTGGTGTCCCAAACGATCGGGTGACACTACACTGAGTGCTTTTTTCTCCATCTCTTTCCCTCCGTCCTTCCCTACATCCGTCCGTCCCTCCCTCCCCCTCTCTCCCTCTCTCTCTCTCTCCCTTCCTCCGTCTCTCCCTCTCTCTCTCCCTCCGTTTCTCCCTCTCTCTCTCTCTCTCTCTGCCTCATACAAGGCAGAACCGCCGAAGCACTAAGCTCCACCTAACCCGTGGGTATTAGCCTGGAGATAAGGCGCTCTCACTTGACGGCTATTAGTTTCGGGTTCGAGTTTTTCAGCAGGCAATTCTTGTTTGGCCCAGTGCAAGTGAGAGGCCAGGCAAGCACGTGTCTCGGGGTGGCAACTACCTGACTCTCTTGACATCCTTCCCTAGCCGGCTTGGCATTAATTGGATGAATCGAGTTGGTCCAAGTCCTTGCTGCTTGATATCCCGCTCAGGGTAGCCAAGTCTGTGGCTTTGTCCCTGGGTGAGCGAGACGTTAAGTGGAGGAGACACCAGCAGCACCATCGATGTCTATTGTAGGGTCTTGAGCTTCACTAGCTGTGGCTGCCGTGGAGTTGGCTACTGTTCGATGGCAGTGACTTGGTGCCTTCGTAGGTGCTGGCCGCCTATGGTGAAGGCCATATGTAATGTAATGTATCTCCGTCTGTAACTCCACAAAGCCATAAAGACTATGTGGGTGTTACGCAGGAGAGTTTTGTATAGCGCACTCACAGCCTAAGCGGCTTTCGGTACGCATTCAGTGATAGAAGCTAGTACCGCTCTTCTGCCAGCTATATCAATGAGGCTGTTGAATCAGCTTTACTTTATCAGCTATAGTACAAGCGGTGCATAGACGTATATCTATTAATATTGCTACTGAAAACTGCTTGTGGGCTGGTTTTGCCTAGTATAAAGGATGCTAGCTGGACAGCCACTCGGCGGTGAGGTTGGTCATGGTAGTTAAGTCCGCATGCATGTGGCTTAGCAATCAGCATTTGAAATTGATGCTGAGACTGGAGACTATGTGTAGGAGCTCTGTAGCAGCGCTTCGTGTCCCGATGCTGAATCTTGACAGTGAGGGACATTTACCAGCCATCAAATGAGTACTCCTCTCTCTGTGTGTGTCTCTCTCTGTGTCTCTCTCTGTGTCTCTCTCTGTGTCTCTCTCTGTCTCTCTCTCTCTCTCTCTCTCTCTCTCTCTCTCTCTCTCTCTCTCTCTCTCTCTCTCTCTCTCTCTCTCTCTCTCTCTCTCTCTCTCTCTCTCTCTCTCTCTCTCTCTCTCTCTCTGTCTCTCTCTCTCTCTCTCTCTCTCTCTCTCTCTCTCTGTCTCTGTCTCTCTCTGGTCCTCCCAGATCGCTGGATTCTGCAATAGGTCCCTTCTCCGAGATTTATTTGCCCTTGCCATGTGTTAACCTTAAAGATTTGTGATTCGAGTTTCAGAGACCACTGTACGTTTTTTGTAGGCATAACCACGTCAGCCGAAAGCAGCAGGAGGATATATGTGCATTTTTCAACATGAAAGGAGATGTCACTTTTAGCAAAAAGTTACCAAATCCAAATCACCTGTGCAGGTATGGCACGGGTGTGTGTTTGTTTGTGTGTGTGTGTGTGTGTGTGTGTGTGTGTGTGTGCGCGCGCGGGCATGTGCGTGCGCGCGGGCATGCGTTCGAGCATGAGTGGCTAAAGATCGATTCCAAAGTGTCATTACGTGTGCTGGTTTGATCTGCTGTGGTGCCATGGGGTCACATGCTGTGAAAAGCTATATAAACTGGTCTCAGATTTTTGGGGAACTTAACTTCACGCGTATTTTTCAAGCTGAATGTGTGATCGGCTGGATCGGCAATGCCAGAAATAATAGTTCCCTACGACTGTGATAGAAAGTGCATGAGAGCATGACCTTTGAACGGCCAGCCTATTTCGTTGCTATTGACCCCTGGATCTTAGCCTCGGAGCTAAGTGCTTGCACTTATCATCTCTGGTAGCCGGTTTGAGTCCTGCAGCAGGCAACCTTTTAATGCCCACGAAAGGCAAGGGTCAAGGTTCAGCAGTCAGTGCTGCCAATAAATGAGGATGTTGAATCAGCCGAGCGTTACCTTGTCCCGTGTTACTCAAAGGAAGTTTATAGACTGTTGCACAGTTGTATTTGTTCCCCGACTGTTATGATTGCTGCTGCAGTAGTTCGTAGTTGACAAAGCTCGGCCTGCGTGTGCCTGGTTTTGTACTGTGCATCCAGCTTACATGCCTGCTCTAGTTGCTGCCCTATTTTAGCCCAGGGATAAGGTGCTCTCGCCTTTGACCACTGAGGTCGTCGGCTCGAGCCCCTGTGTGAAGTAGCTGGATAGAGATTATTTGCTTATTTTATTTAGTTTTTCCATGTAAAAGTTAAGGGAATTTCGATGCTATGTTCATCTCGTGCGTTCGGGCTAACGAGGACATCTACGTGCAAGTGCTGCTGATGCTCCTATCACTTTATGCCATGTCATGCAAGATGTCTCTAGCTACTTCTCTCTCTAGCTGACAGCTTTGGTATTGTGGGCCATCGTAGGCAGACTCGGTCGTACTTGAGAATGCTGAGCATTCATTGAGCTCTTCTAAGCTTTTTCTATACCTCGGATTGCTGTGCAGATCGTCCACATCGGCTTCTTTGCTCAAATGCTTCTTCTAGAACCTCTCGGACGTACTTCGAGCAGTTCTTACGTCTAATGCTGACCTGGGATCCTCAGGCCCGTGGTGGGGGATTTGACGAGCATAAACGTGCACGGTGCTTCCCTCTTCTTGGAGAAATACTCAGAACCAAGGTAAGCATAGGTATGGATGTATCTCTGCAGCTGCTGTCTCACTGTGTGTATTCGGGCAACATCTGTGAAGACTCGAACTGGTTGCTCTGCTATGTGCAATAGCGAGATCAAATTGCAGTGCAAACACTGTGCCGGGTCTGCATTTCGAAGAATTCTGGCCTGAGATGGTACATAGTGGAATCGCACCCTGAATACACATTGAATCATCCAAGTTATTCAAGGAATTAAGTTAAACTTTCGGTTCATCGTACATCCACGGTGTGATACCACAATGCCTCATCTCAGGCTAGAATTCGTCGAAATGCACACCTGGTTGGTTTGTTCAAGCAGCCACGAAAGTGAACTCCTATCATCTTTTCGTGTTGCGCACGTATCACCACCCAGGTTCACATTCCTCTAATGTTACCCCGTGTGTCTGTGTAGGTCGTTCATGTCTTCTGTGTTCCCATGAACCATCTGCTCTCCTATCCAATCAACGACAGTCACTCGATGCACGACCTTCAAGCCACCTTGGAGCTCGAGACTCACATACCCGAAGCTGAACAGGAGCTTCTTCTATCCAACGGCAACTCGCCTGTGCCCACAGGCCTTGCCCAGCAGCTCTGGAGTGCAGTGAGTGATGCAGCTGCTTCCACACACCCTGCTTCCACTCCTGTTTGCAGCTACTAGGACTGCTGCTTCGACCCCATTGTCTTTGTCAGGGCTGTAGCCAGCCCTTGTGAGACCAGACGTGGCGTGGCTGCTGCCACAGGTCTGCACTGCCGGCAGCTTGCCCGAGTTGTCTCCTGTTCCGGCTGGATTCGCGAGTCGCTAGCATGTTGTTGCAGAGTTCAGACTGGAGACACATCATCAAGCCCGCTGCGCATTCATCGTCCTTCCTGCAGTAATAGTACCGTTTCTGGTGGGGAATTCATCTCCCAGCTGGCTGGCTGTCAAGTCTTGATGTGCTAGCCCTCCATGCTCATCAAATATGATATTGCTAGCATGTACCCTCAAAGATCGCGGAAATAATCAATTTTGAAAATTGAAGACGCTTTGTAAAGAATATATGCTATTAATTTCAATTTACTTTAAAACTAAAGCTGTGTAGTGGCTAGGTAGTGCTTTTCTCGTGATTTTTTGTGGGTAAATTCAATTTGAAAATTGAAGATGGTGCATGTAAGCATACAGCATGCTGTGCAAAAGCTGAGCCACAGTGACTCACTGGCCGGCAGACCATAGTTTATACTGACTGTAGTGGTCAGGCTCTTAATTCTGATCTGTTCTCTACGAAAGGTAATCTCCAGATCCTTGAAATACATAATTACTTAACATGCTGATCACAGGCCTGCTAATCACTATTTCATAGCTCAATGCACAATTCAATATCAAATTTCAACTATGAGAGAACATGTTGTAGCTAGTTGTGCAAATTAGCAAAATATTTCCCCTGATATGTCTGGGATGACACCCATCATGGTTGCACTAGAGTAGTAGGACTATACATATCACAAAGGGTTCGCTGTAAACGTGACTTCGGCTGACGTCTTGTTTGTGCAAACGAACAGACTAATGTTGAAAATTATCTAGGTTAACGATGAAAGGTTGAATAGCTTTTCAACTTTGGCGATAGCTACAAAGTTCTTTCCTTGTAAGCCGTTTTAAGTTCATAACCTTAGTGAAGCCTTCGAAGTTAATATTCATCTCTGTGTAGGCATGAACTTACACATGTAATGAATCCTTTGAAGCTATATAATAATGAGCAATCCTTTAAAGCAAGAGTTAAGTGTGACAAACAGACTGTGTCTTTTTTAGCACTCCTGTACAGCGCTTTGATCTTACCATTGCTTGGCTAAGCTTAAGAGTGCATGGTGCTAAGAAGGGGGAGGTACTCCTTTGGATAAACCTCTATGTGTGCCAATGCCAGCTTCTGTGCATGTGCTTGTGTGTGTGTGCTTGTGTGTGTGTGTGTGTGTGTGTGCTTGTGTGTGTGTGTGTGTGTGTGTGTGTGTGTGTGTGTGTGTGTGTGTGTGTGTGTGTGTGTGTGTGTGTGTGTGTGTGTGTGTATGTGTGTCTGTGTGTGTGTGTATGTGTGTGTGTGTGAGCGCACGTCTGTGTTTGTACTTGTGCGTGTGGCTCCTTAACGTCACAAAACTGTGATTAAACTACATTAAGTGGTTGTTATGTTATGTAGTTTACTCGAAGTGAACTCCAAGTCTAAGTAACATTCGGTGCTAAGACGATTTCTAACAGCTTTCCTTCCTCCATATTACATCTTTTATACAAAGCACTTAGTCATCATTAGTGGCTGATCATCTGATATTAGGAAACAAGCTTTGTCAAGGATGGCCAAGCTTCAGTAGTCATATGTCTTTATATTGTTTGACATTTAGGTCACGGATTTGTGTGTGTATTTGTGTAATGCACTATAATTTATCTCCATCTGTAACTCCAAAAAGCCACAAAGACTATGTGGGTGTAACACAGGAGAGGAGAGTTTTGTATAGCGCACTCACAGCCTAAGCAGCTTTCGGTACCCATTCGGTAGCCAACAGACTTCTCACGCAACAAAGAGAAAGTGGGAAGCATAGCAGAGTCGGGAGAACATTTGAGGTAGTGAGTGGCATGGAAGCAGCAGCTCAGGACCACTGGAAAGGATGAGCCTTAGTCGGCAGCAGGAGAGTAGTTGTCATTGCGTAAGAATCGTGGAAGCAAGCTCCACAGTCTAGGACCTGCAGAGCTAAAGCTTCTGTCGCCAACGGTCTCAATGCGGAGGAGTGGAACAGCTAATTTGCTGTCCATAGAGGACCTGAGGGCACGAGGAGGCTGCAACTGGTGCAGCAGTTCAGCTAGGTATGGAGGAGCCAACCGAGGCAGGCCAGTGTAAGAACTTTGCTGTGTATCTGTTGATCAACCGGCAGCCATCCCAGCTCTTTTAGCAAAAGAGACACGTGGTCAAATCTCTGAAACTTGAAAACCACCCTCTGAGCCATATTCATAATAATAATAATAATGCACTTGATAAAGCGCCCTCAGAGAACTCAATCTCTGTCTAGGCGCTTTACATTTGCTGCAAAGGGAAATGCAATTGAATGGTGAGTAATATCATGCTTGATAAACAAACAAAATGAATAACATGGTTAGGGGTGACATGCACAGGGTCAGAATGCAAATGTAGTTAGAGGCAGCATGCAGTGTCAGCAAGCATAAGCACAAGTCCCTGTGATTCGTCCTTCACGTGCTTATGCGTGCTGACACTGTGCATGCTGAGTGTCATCCGCATACAAGTGAAAGCCTAGATTGTGCTTGGCAATCACATCAGCAAGAGGCAAAGTATAAACCGTGAAAAGAACCGGACCTAGCACGGAGCCCTGAGGTGCCCCATATTTCAGAGGTACCTCAGATGATCTTTGTCCATTCACGTCAATACTCTGGAGTCTCCCACTAAGGTAGGACCTGAACCACTGCAGAGCAGTGCCAGTGATGCCCAGTTGAGATGAGAGGCGCTCTAGAAGAACTTTGTGATCGATGGTATCAAAAGCTGCCGAAAGATCGAGCAAAACAATCAGAGACACTCTACCCATGTCTGCATTCGTAAGTAGGTCGTTGTATACCCGAAGCAATACTGACTCTGTGGAGTGATTAGCTCTAAAGCCGGACTGCAACTGACTAGCAAGGTGTGAGGTTTCGATATATGAGTTCAGCTGGTCTGCCACGACCCGTTCCAGTGTCTTTCATAGGAATGGTAGAAGGGAGACTGGGCGGTAGTTGCTCAAGTTCTCTTGGTCTAGTTTCGCTTTCTTAAGAAGTGGCCTGACTACAGCTTTTTTGAAAGGTGCTGGGACATAACCTGAGGCTAATGACATATTAATGATGTTAGTTATGCATGGCAGCAGCAGATCAATGCAACGTAGGAGCAGGACAGTGGGAATAGGGTCCAGAGGACTTGTTGCCTTATGTGATTGGGATACGAACTTCAGGACGAGATTACTAGTGACCTGCTTAAATGTAGACATTGAGGTGCAGCCAGGAATCGGGGAACAGCATTCTAGTGGGGATGTTGTCATCGCAGGGATGGATTCCCTGATCTTGTCTATCTTCTGCACAAAGAATCGAGAGAAGCGATCGGCTAGATCATCAAAAGGATTACAAGGATTCATAGTCATTTGCAGTATGTGTGTGTGTGTGTGCTTGCAGGTGTGTGTGTGTGTGCGCGCGTGTACAGCTCAACTAGTTTGACATATTGACTGTACCGGCCTGCCACATTGTGTTGAAAAGTAGCAAGTTGGACAAAAGGAAGTTACTTAAAGAGGTTGCACGTTTCAGCGAGAGGAAGATTGTATTGTCTTCCTCTTCCGCAAGCGTGCCAACGGTAAGCCCGGAGCCACGCAAATCACCACGAATAGAAAAACCAAGCCGATCCTGGAGGCCGTGCAGTATATGATTACAGAGCCGTCAGCCATAATGAACTATCAGGTTAGTACCTTTTATGTTGTCTCTTGTCTGGCCAAAGCGTATTTACTGAGGACGGAGCTTTTGCGACCTTTTGTGATCTTTCGTTCGGCGTGTGCACTAGTACGCAGCACTGGTTGGCTAGTATGTCAGAAGCATAGCTTTTCTGTCGATGCTTGCATTAGAACCACTATTCGGGCGTTTGGTTGTACAACTAAACTGTGCTAACTAGTAGTGCCACTCTTCGTTTGTGAAAGAGTTGCGGCTGCAAAGGGTGGGCGTGCTGAGTAGCAGAACATGGCACGGTGTTAACAATTCTGCAATAAGACGGGAACAGTTGGATGTATTCACATGGCAATCACGAAGTCCTTGTGCTGTATGGACGTGGCAGGTCGAATTGGGCTGACTAAGAGACATTGCTCTCTGTTTGGCACATGTCCTGTACTTGCTATGGACAAGAATGACAACCAAGTTTTGAGTCTAGCTACTAAAGGAGAATGTTATAAACCTTCCCGTATCGGACAAGAGGTGATCTTAATCTGGTACAATCCCCGGTTTAAGAAAGTGCATCCGAATCGCATTCTAAATGCATCAGAGAGCAGAACAGGACTTTGGATGTGTGGTGTGGACCGTGTATGCCAGATCCGAGCCCACACGCTCTAAGGATATAAGCTATACATGCTCTCGTCCTGCTGCTGCTGCTGCTAATCGTTCACAATTTGGATCTATCGATGTAGCTGCTCAGAGGCAATCGAGTTGTCCCAATGAATGGATATCTAAAACATTAACTGCAAGCTATTCTTCCCTGCACATCGGCGTGACTCTCCTTTCTCTAAACCTGGTCCAACTTCTCAGCTTAGGGCACCTTTGAGAGCGTGGTACGTTGTTGATTTCCACTCTGCATTTTGATTTAAACGAGTGGTGAGTAGCTTAGTGCGTATTCTGTCTGTCGCTACAAGATTTGGCCATATATTTCGATTGCTGTTGGATATCCCCATTCTCCAATTACTGTGGTTATGGCAGCTCCCTCTCTCCTCCCTCCCTTCCCCCATTCTCCCTCTCTCTGTGTCTCTGTCTCTCTCTGTCTCTCTCTGTGTCTGTCTCTGTCTCTGTCTGTCTCTCTGTCTCTGTCTCTGTCTCTGTCTCTCTCTCTGTCTCTGTCTCTCTCTCTCTCTCTCTCTCTCTCTCTCTCTCTCTCTCTCTCTCTCTCTCTCTCTCTCTCTCTCTCTCTCTCTTCTCTCTCTCTCTCTCTCTCTCTCTCTCTCTCTCTCTCTCTCTCTCTCTCTGCTCCCTCCTGAGAGTGCCTCTCTCTGTGGTATAGGCACTCCCTTCCCTGGTGGTGCTCATGTGACGCACTCGTCGGCAGCAATGCGCTAAAACTATCGCTAAAATTATTGCTATCTGGACAGCTGCATGACGTTTGCTATTCCTGGCCACTGAAATGAGCGTTTGTCGGATGCATGCAGGATCAGAAGAAGGCTTGGTCGCAGGCCATGTTCATGTGCAGTGAGAGTGCGTTGGACTGCAAGAGGCTCTCGCTGGCCACCAAAGCGCTGCTGTGAGTATAATCCTTCGGTCGGCTGCACGCTCTGCCTGCCCGCCTGCCACCGAGTGATAGAAACGCCTGTCGAGTGCAGACGCGCCACCGTATTCGACATGCTCGTTCGTCTGATTCGAGACCATCCTGCTGCTGCTGCTGCTGCTGCTGCTGCTGCTGCTGCTGCTGCTGCTGCTGCTGCTGCTGCTGCTGCTGCTGCTGCTGCTGCTGCTGCTGCTGCTGCTGCTCTTACGTGTCCCGTATGCAGGCCTGTTTGCCTTGTGCATGCACCTGTACATAGTCGTGCACGCGAAGGTGGCCTGATCATCATCAGGCCAGACTTTATTCATGATGTACTATGGAAGGGTTTCCACCTTTGTCCTCCACATTAGATAACTGGTCGGCCTTTGCTGGTTCTCTTTATAATGTATGCATACATTCATAAATACACACACACACACATGCGCATACATACATACATACATAAATACACACACACACACATACGCATACATACATACATACATACATACATACATACATACATACATACATACATACATACATACATACATACATACATACATACATACATACATACATACATACATACATACATACATACATACATACACACACACATACATACTCATACATACATAAAAGGTTGGGGGAAAAGTTTGTGCGCCGTGATGTTGATAATAGTTTTAATGAATTGAATAATGGTTTAATGAAAAAACGGCACATGAGCTTTTCTTATATATATATATATATATATATATATATATATATATATATACATTTGTGCTACTCGCGAGACTTTTGTTCAGCTGCATTTTAAGGTTGCCAAAGCTAGGAGCTTGCTTTGCTACTTGAGCATGGGTCCTCTTTCCTCTTTCCTGATCCTCCGTGCGCTCTTACTTCTAGGCTGAGCCTAATGAAACAGTACAGGGAGTTCAACTCTCTGTGCACCCAGGTCAACAACGACCTGCTCAAGCTCACGGCTATGATCGACCTTAGCAGCGAAAGGTAGAGGCCGTCTTTTGTTGGCTGGAGAGCGCTGCGAATCGAGAGCAGAGTGGCTGCGACATGGCGCCCGCCAATCAGCTTGGTTCCTCCGTGCCACACCTTGCTGCCACCGAGGCAGCCGCTCCGCTTTTTGTCTGCCTGCGCATTTGCATTTTGCTTCCTGTACATTTTAGCCTGAAATTGGACATTGAGCTGTACAAGCGGCAAGAAAATACAGAAGGCAGAATCAGTAGGTGTCACACGCTGTTGCTCTGTGCCGAGCTGTTGTTGTGTATCTATAGGCCCATAATGTCTCAGTCTTGTGGATAAAGATGCTCTCCCAGCTTTACCCAACTTCTTTGATAGCAGTAGCTCGAATGGCTGGTAACAGGACAGGCGAGGAGGAGAAAGAACTCGTGAATCCATGAAGTGGCAAATGCCGACTGACAAGACGACTGCAACTTGCACACACACGCACACAGACACACACACAGAGACAAACACAGACACAGAGACACACACACACACACAGACAAACACACACACAGAGACAAACACACACACACAGACAAAAACACACACAGAGACAAACACACACACACACACACACACACACACACACACACACTCGCGCACTCACAGAGACACACGCACACACGCTTGCATGCACACCCTCATATGCGGCAATATGTATATGTGTATATATCTCTGTGTGTGCACGAGTATGTATAAATTGTATACGAGCCACATTTGGTGAGAAGTTTGTTGTTGTACACAGTCGGGTCCTAGCCTAGCGAGGGTAAGGTGCTCGCACGTCGAGACTCATGTCGGAGGGTTCGACTCTTGCAGCAAGCTGCGATCCTTTATTGCTCACTGCAAGCAGTGGTGATAGCCACTAATGCTTTTATGCTAATATGATGTAAATGAGGAGGCAGTTTGCGCTCACCGATCGCTCTGACTTGCTTTAGCTTCGAACAAGCTGTTCAGCGAATGGCAGAAAATGACGGAAGACTTGCAAGCCATGCGGAAGCTCGTAAGCAAAGCTGAGAAGAGCAGGACTCGGGCTAAGAAAATCCGACCTGCAATCCGACCTGCAGAGCTTTCGGTCGTTGCGCGCTGGCCACAGTTGGCCAGTTGCTGACAGGCGATCGCTGTCCTTCACCTGCGCCTCCGCCTGCGATCGCCGCCCGTTGCAGCAAGTGGAAATGGGCCCTCTGCACGAGGATGCGCAGCGCATTCAAGCCAGGATCGTCGAAGTGCAGCGAAGTCCGCACATCACCGGAAAGCCGGCGGAGGCGCTGGAGCAAGCGTAAGCTGGATAGCACAGCGCCTCTCCTCTGTATCCTACGGAGCAGACGCTGCGGCGGCGGTAGCCGCAGCGTCTGCTCCTCTGCTCTGCAGTGGCAGTCTGCGGTGAAGGCTTCCGGTCGGCAGTGGCCAGATTATGTCTTCTTGCACCGTGCGCGCTGCGCAGCCCTTGGCTGCTGGGGTGCGCTTGCTTCGGCCGTGCTCGCTCTTGCTCATTCTCTGGGAGCAGCACACCCCTCGGATCTTTGACCTTTGACCCGTGGACCATTGGCCTGACGCCACCCACTTCAGCTGTTTTGGCCTGACGAAGCTGGAGAATGCTCACTCGGTCGCACGCGAGGGAGGCAGTCACTTGCTCTGCCCGCAAAGTTTCTGCTGCTCAAGTCGTGCCAGCAAGGGGGGGTTGTAGTTCATTCGGACCGGCGCCCTCTTTTCGACTTTTCCGTGTCCTGCTGCGTAAATTCGTCGCCAGAATGTTCGCCCAAGCCATGGCCAAAAGAAGGCCGTGGTCTAATGCTGTCGCCAATTGCTTCAAATTCGAGGTTAACTGCAGAAGGCCATTGCTTTAGGCGTTATCGTTCTCAGCTTTATTGTTCATTAGGTCGTGGCCATATATATACTGTTTTTTTCCCCTCCCAGTGAAACGTCTTTTATGCGTCTGCGTCTGTTGTGTTGCTGATGTGTGATTTCGCATGAATGTTTACATGCTACTTGTGCCGTGAACAGTTGATAATGTCGGTCACGGTCGTCCGAGTTATTACTCGACACATTTCCTCAAAAATACAAGAATGATTTGAGTGGGCTTCACGTACTGAACACAGACCACTATATAATTCATTATATCTTCACAGACCGCTATTTCTTCCCCTTAGTTTCAAGGAGCTTGTCAGCATGTCTTCCTGGCTTCAGTCAAGTTAATGCAGATATTTATGTGCATGCATCTTGCACAACTTGATTACTTATTTTTATTATCGTGTCTTTACTGGATCAGTGCTGTATAATTAATGGTACAGATTGAATTTTGCAATTACTTCCTCTGCTTCAATTGCTTGCCGCCTGCCATGACAGAACGCATTGAATATTACAAAAATGACTCCATTCGGCAGTACAATCTCATTAAGTTAATTTTCAAGGACCTAGAGGTGCTTGCACTGCTTTGCTATTGGGACCTGCGAAGTTAATTTTCAAGGACCTAGAGGTGCTTGCACTGCTTTGCTATTGGGACCTGCGTTTAGCCTAGCACAATTGCTGACCGGCTCAGAGCAGTCGGCAAGGCACAGGTAACAGGTAAAGCTAACCTCGGAGGACGATCGATGAGGCTGATTAGTCAAGTAGCAGTGAAGTACTGCTTAAACGAATTTCCGCGGTTCACAAAAACGTATGCACATGCACTTCAGTCTAACCCGTGAAGCATGCTTTTGGAACCGGGCCTCTGCCGTGAGATCAGTTCCTAACTGTGTGTTACGTATATGAAGACTTCACTACGAGTAGCTCTGGCAGGGGTGAGTTCGTGAGCAGTTGCGTAAGTAGCCCGAGTCGTAAAAGCTGAGAGACTGTCTCAAGGCCTATCCCTCTTAGCCGCTGACGACCTTCAGCATATGTATTAACAAATTTGCTTCATTTATAGGTCGGTAAGATATAACGAGCTGCTTCCTCATTGTTGCTTCAGTCTCGTGCATTCTTGTGGCTGCCTGCACTTCCGGTTAACAGCAAGACATCCTGCTTGATACATTTCAAGTTGTAACAAGATTTATATTCATTCCAATGGGAATGCAGCTTCTTAATGCCTTGTTTAATTAGTTTTATTATTTAATTAATTGCAGTTGCTCTCTGTGCAACACCAGACCCTGGCATTTGACTTCGTCGGCTCTTGCATGCTTTGTTGTTACTTATTGTGTTACTTCTTTTTTGCTTAATTGAATCGTGTAGTTAGCTGTGCATCAGATGTGTTGCAGAAGTTTGGTACATTTTATACTGTTTTTTTCAGATTCCTATAGAGTACGTATCAGTTTTAGCAGTCTTCTGAGGATTGCTCAGCACTCGTTATGCCGTTGCACGTGTCATACCTTGTTCTCTCGCTGAACTGGCCGCTTGGTGTCCGTCGTGTCGACAGATCAAACAAAGTCCATGCCTGTTGCAACCGTCGTTCTTTCTGGCGATGACGTCCGTGTGCATTTACCTTAGATCGTGATCTCTTGCCGCGTAGGGAGAAGGAGTCGCTCAGATTGTACGAGGAGCTCAAGAAGATTCCCAGAGGTGAGAGAGCCGTGCGAACGCTCGGATGCAGCATGCGCTGCTGCCACTATTTGCTGGCGGGGTAGCACATCTCAGTGTTCAGTGCCTTCTCAATACCGTGCGACTTCCTACTTATTGTGACTCCTATTTTTCTTATCACCTACCGACAGTCCAATCACGTCGCTTTGTTCTAAGGTCCCCAGACTCACTTTGTGTGTTAACTTGGTTAGTTGCTGGTACCCTTGCTATGCCTATAGTCCAGTGTAAGTGATATGACACCTGTAAATGCATGTCTTTGCTCCGAGTTGCTATACGATTGATCCCTGTGATTCGTCCTTGATGTGCTTATGCGTGCTGACACTGTGCATGCTGCCACTAACCACATTTGCATGCTGACCCTGTGCATGTCACCTCTAACCATGTTATTCATTTTGTTTGTTTTTTCAAGCATGATTTTACTTACTATTCTATTGCATATCACTTTGCAGCAAATGTAAAGCGCCTAGAAAGAGATTAAGTTTTCTGAGGGCGCTTTATCAAGTGCAATATTATTATTATTATTATGATTGGTGGTGATGATGCTCATTAAGGTAATAATCTTAATGATAACATTTCTCTCTGTATGTCTGTCTGTTTCTCTCTCTCTCTCTCTGCCGGCTCCCATCAAGCAGGATATTGACCAAAGTTTCTTCATTCACTTTTTATACCTTCAATCTCTTGCTCGGGCATTATTATCTGACCGCACTCACACACAAAGAGAGACAGAGGAGAGACAGAGGAGGGAGGGACAGACAGGCGGACACAGACAGAGATCTTGATGGCTGGCTATGCAGGTGAACTTTTGAATTACCATTTGAATGGAAGCTGCGCGGTCATGCATGAGTCGTGATCTCGTCCGAGTCAAATGAACTATTGCATAGAGCTTTCCCATGTCACTCATTTGTTTCGGGATGAGCTGAGTAAGCTGAATTGCCAGCAGGTAAGCTCGCGCAATGTCAGTCCAAGTTGGGCCCACGGATTGCTTTGAGGATGAACCTTTTGGTGAGAGTGAAAAAAGTACCGTCATCTTGCTGCTTTTTACCAGATTCTTGTCCTTTTTGAATATCACCTTCTGACCTGACATATGTCGTCCTTGGCACCGAATTTCCACCTGCCACGGTCCACTGCTGTGCAATTGTGCGGTAATGCTCACCGGTGTCTTGGTCGGCTGTGTGATCGGTTTTTCTGTATTCCTCAGAGGAACGGCAGAAAAAGTGCGAGAGCAGTCAGCCCATGATCGCCGTCGTCGTACGTTGCTTTAAGAACAGGGAGAGGGTCATGGATGAGCTTTACTCACACATGCAGTAAGCCCGCATACCGCCGGCTTATCGAAACTCGGCTCACTGCAAGACCCGATGCGATGCGCTCCCAGTTCGCCGCAGCCTGCTCTGCATGCATTTCACCAGCCTCATTTTGGAGTATTTGGTTCGACATCGGCTGCACTTCAGGTTGCTTCTCTCTGGCCCCAGTGTCTGCCTGCCTGTCCCCACCGTCAGTGAATGTCACGACTTCCGGCCGGATTTTGGAGCCGCTGCGCGCAGCAGCGGCTGCCATTGCCTGGCCCCGGCTCCCATTTCCTGTCAATGCTTCGTTTACAGGAAGCTGGCTGATCGCAGCGCCGAGCTGAGCGCTCTCATGCCGCGAGTGCAGGAGTGCATTCGCAAGGTGGCCTATGCACAAGGCGAAGTCAGCCGCATGCAGGTCGTGCGGCAGAAGGGCGTGTGGCTGCTCCTGAAATGTGGCGTAAGTTAGCCTCTGCCCCAGACCGTTTTGCCTCCTCTACTTTGTTTAAGGCCCTTTGGCAAGCTAGTTTGTCCGTGTGTATGCACCCTGGCAGGTCTTTTGTAATGCTTCGGCAGCGCTTGGAAGGGGACGACTGAAACCCCCTTGTTTGCACGCAAGGCGCTCAGCTTCGATCTGCTGCTTGTGTGCGACCCTCCCCTCCCCCCCCCCCGAGCTGTTGCTGGGGGGGGGGGTTGCTGCACGACGCTGGCAACGGTAAAAAGTAGCGCAGCAGCCTGCAGCAGCAGCTCGCAGCAGCAGCCTGCGCTCGTCATGCACGCGTGCCGCCTGCATGACTCATGCGCTCTCCTTTCTCCTTTCTCCGCCTCTTTCTCCCGTCCTTCCTTCACCATACAAAATTGCAGTGACTCCTGGCGAATCTGGCGAGAGGAGGAAGCAGCGGCACGGCGTCACGTGCTCCGGCGCTGTGTCACGTGCTCTCGCACGCTAATGATTTCACGAGTCACATAATAGCGGTCGCAGCCGAGTACCGCACCGTGTGGCAGCACGCAGCCACCAGCACCAGAGGTCCTTGTGGTGGGCTGCAGCCGTCCACTCCCGCTCGCTCCTCCTCCTCTGTCGTCGCTGCTGCCTCGCCGCTGCTTCAGCTCCGAGGCCACCCTGTCTTTCAGCTGCGCGATACCTGGGAGGGAGGTTGTGTTGCATGTGTGCGCGTGCGCTGCGAACGCGCGCGGTCGCGGCAAGTGCGCGTGCGCAGGCAAGTGCCTCCGACGACGGCGACCAGGAGGCATGTCGCTCGCTCGCTTGCAGCTCCAGCAGAGCGCTGGCGGACAGGCGGCGTTAAGCGGCGGCGCTGGCACGCCAGGCAAAGAGTCATCATTCACCAAGCCGACGCAGGTCAACGGCCCTCTGAGCGTGCCGCAGATGCTCTCGCTGCTCGACAGCGCCAAGTTGGAGTCCCTTAACGTGATCAGCGCCAACGACAGTATACTGAAAAGGTACACTAGCTCGACCTCTCGAATTGTCGCAGGCAGCAAATGAAGGGCAAGCCGGGAAGCTCCCCGGCTACCTTGCCGACCCCTCCCTCCCTCCCTCCTACCGGTGGTTTTTTTTTTACTGCTCGGCGCTCTCTGATGAGTCGGCTTTGCCACGACACAGTGGATGCCATCCATACTCGTGTGGCGGTACTAGATTCCTGCGATTTCATCACTAGGACACGTTGGTGGAATTCGCCTGCAATATTCGGGGGGGGTTGGGGTGGGTGGGTGTACGTGTCCGGAGTCTCAATGCAACTAGTCGTTAGTGCCCTGTGGATGTCATATGTGCCCGAATATGAGCACAGCTCAGCTTCATCGGCTGCAGCTAGCCTGCAAGCAGAGCAGGCGCTCCGCCGCAGCTGTTGGCTCTTGCTTTTACTGCTTTCCCTTTTGTCTTTCGTCCTACGTAGCGTGGAAGACTTCCTGGACTCGCAGCCGTCCAGCGGGGTGCACAGCGCAGACACGGCTGTGGCGCCGAGTCTCGAGCTGGACTGGATGTTCTTGGACAAATGAGAAATGCCTCAGCCGAAGCAGCACCGGAAGAGGCTGCAGCATCAGCAGCCATCACCAACGATCAACGAACAACCATCAACGCCACTGCAGCGGGCAGCAGCGGCAGCTCGTGGCAGCCACCGAGCGAGAAACGGCGCAGAAGGAGGCTGAATGGTGCACGGAGACCGACGGACGGACGGACCCTCGACGGCGGCGCCGCCAGAGCAGGACGAGCTCGCTGCGAAGGCTGCATGGATTTTCTCTCGCGACAGCCGCACGAGCCCCTGGAGGGCACGGCCTCCCTCCTCCCCCCCCCGTCGTGTGCACCGGTGCGTGGCCAGCGCACAGCGAAAGCGACCGACGGTTGACGGTTGAGTGCAAGGTGCCAATGGTGAGACACGTTATGACTCTCGCACCGGCGGCGTGATATCGCAAACAAAGCGGCGTACAACGAGCCCAAGAGATAAATGTAGGCACACGTCAGTGCCGATAAACTCAGCAGATCAGATTGATCGGTCACCTTCAAGTTCCAGCCATGCTGGACCCTACTAGCTTTGCTTAAAGACGAACGGTGGCCGCCGCTGCTGCTGTCACTCGCTGGTGCTCGCGGCACCGTAACCGGAAATCGTGCAACATAGGGCCGTGGAAACATATACATAATCAGACACGAACCAGGAGCAGCAGTAGTGTCTCATTTTTTCACCCTCCCCTCTTTCCCGCTCTGAATGCCTCGTTCGAGGGACATTGCACGTATGCATGCTCAAAGGAGCGACCAGACACGAAACTCTTACAGTTACAAAACTTACAGTGCTGCGCCTAAACCTCAGCGTACGTGCACCGGGTCTGCGCGTGCACTCGTCTGTGCGGCGCAGACCGCACCGGTCACAGCTCGTCACTTCGGAGGCGGCGGCCACTGGCCTCGGCGGCGTCCATCGAACAGATGTCGGCGAACCGGCACTCGCTGCCGATGTGGCGAGCGTATCTCGCTCGAGCCTCGCCGTACGGCACGGCCAGGCGCCCACCGGCGAACGGAAACGGCACGGCGTGCTCATTGACCATGACCTGAACCATGTGCTCGGCGAGCGAGTCGCCCCAGTGCGGATGCACCGGCGCTTCGGATGCTGCGGCCTCGTCGCCCGGCAGGCTGCGGCAGCGGTAGAGCACCAACGCCACGTTGCATGCGAACGAGGCGATGTAGCTGCTTCGGAACGAGCGGCTCGAGTGGTGCCTGTCGAAGTTGCTCGCCAGCAGCGGCTCGCTGTCGTTGAACAGGCCGAGCGCGGCGAGCACAGGAAGCACGGTCTCGGCGTGGCCGAAGTAGGCGGCCATCTTGGGCACGCCTCTGCAACGAGGGAGATGGGAGGCAAAGCCGGAAAGTGTGCTCGATCGGTCGTAGCCTTTTGCGCGGGCGCGCCTCGCCGGCCACTGCTCAGCGCGCCGGGCCACGGCGTGACAGCCGCCGAAGCAGCGCCGCGAGGCGCGGGTGGGGCCGGAGCGAGACGGCGCAGCAGCCGCGAGCATAACGCTCCCTGCGCGCAGCTGTGTACTTGAAAGCGAAGCAAAGAAGACGACGATGATGGGTCGGACGCGCGCGGACTCGTGAGCTCCTTGCTGCTCGCGCTTGCGCCGAGCAGTTCGCCGAGCCAGCGCATCTCAAAACAAGAGCACTCGCTTGCCCTCTGCATAATGTGGCCACATCCGGGGCAGCCAGTGCCAGACCGAGGAACGGCATTCCGAGAGGTTGCACGACCTAATCTGGGCGGAAGGAACTGCACAGCTGGGAGGGCAGCGTAGACCGCAGCAAATGTCCGGAACGTGCGTGTAAAGTTGCCTCGTGCCAAGAGAGCCTCTGTTATCCCTACTCTTTTGCATGCTCACTAACACTGGCGATTCCATTGTCTTGAGCGATTCTGTCACGAACTCGCTGCAACTCGGGCTGGCTTTCGAGTGCCAAAGGCCGAGTAGGCTGGTTTGACTCAGTGGTTAAGGTGCTCGCCACAAACCAAGGTCAAGGAGAATGTGATTGACGTCCGAGGTCGTGGGCCCGGTGGCTTACGTGAAGTGCCTGACTAGAGATCCGGTTCTCTTAGGATGCTGCACAAATGAATTACCTTTTTTTTATAGGCAAGGCTTCTTTTGGGTTTCCATGCTTAACCCTCTGTAGGATGAGACTTCGAGACACACAAAAACAATGTCACAAAGCTTCCTCAGCTTTTGAGCCGATGGACAGAGAAAAACGGCAAAGTGTAAGCAATAGCACTGGGGTCGGCTAGGCTTCGGGGGGGGGGGGGGGGTCAAGAAGGCACACTAGGCCAGCATAAACCAGACTCATCTGCACCGGGTCAGTGGAGTGAGTGTGACCAGACAAAGAGTCGCAGCAGCACGGCCATTATAGGGGTAGACATTAATCTTCCCTCCCCGGATCAGGCAGTTCTGTTTTATACAAGCGCCTGACATCAGTTCTAAAAATAAACATGGGCCACAGCTTAAGCTGCAACCAGCAGTAATGTAGGGGAACAAAAACGGGACAATTCTATTAGACAGAATTCAATAATAAATAACTACGTTAGGCCGGACTGGAATAATATATAGCTAATAGGTAAGGCAAGTTGCTTTTCACGATCATGATCATCGCGAGGTCATGGGTTCAAATTCTGAGGTGTGCGATGCTTTGTTGCTGCTGCAAACGGTTGTGATAGCCATAAAGGTCTTCTGTTGCTAAAGAGGCTTTGGAATCAGCTAGTATCTGGCCTAAAGGCCAGAGTTTGCCGACCTCCGATAAAGCAGAACCCATGCAGAAGTAGAGCGTTACCGTTCTCGAAACACAGGAAATCGAACTGAAGGCATCACTTCCGACGGGGAGAAGATTAGACACACGTAAGTCAAATCGACTTCAGCTCTAGTCCGACCGAATCAAGTGCTACACACGACACACCGGGTAACCTGAGAAAAATCGGCTGCATAGGGGAGTGGCTGCATCGGGCCACCGGACGATGCAGGTGGCCCGGTGCCGACGCAGTGCGTGGCTCTGATGCTGCAGCAGACAGGTACTCGGCTCGGCAGCGGCAGATCGAAACTCAGCGGAGGGCAACTCGAGGAGGCTGACAAAGAAAGCGCTTCTCCCACCACAACCATCTGGAATGCCTTCACAGCAGGTGCGCTCGGATTAAGCTCGACGGAAGAGGAGGCCACGGCGGAAGTCGGCCGCCGCGCACTCACGGTCGGCCGGCAGCAGCTCCGTCGAGGTTTTCAATCATGCGATCAATCAGCGGACAGCTTTGGGCGTAGTTGACCTCGTGACCGTGAGCTTTCTTCCAGTACGACTGCAAATTAAGCACCATTGGTAGTTTCGCGAGCGTGGCTGCGCTTGGGCCACACTCTCAACTCACGGCCCCCCCTTGTCATCTCGTCGCGGCACGCAAGTCCCCCCTGCCAAAGCGGTCTGGCCCAGGGGTAAGGGGCGCTCACCTTTGATCGCCGGGGTCGTGAGTTCAAACCGTACGGTAGACGTGCAGTGTCTACGCTCTCTAGATTGACACAATGATACAAATGAATTATGCATACACATGATTATATACCATATGCCCTTCGAGCGGTCTAAGCAAGTGCTTTGCTCATAAACTTCTTCAGCGAGCAAATGTGTGCTAGTACTTTGATTTCGGTGCACCCCACAGCGTGCGAGAGAGAGAGAGAGAGAGAGAGAGAGAGAGAGAGAGAGAGAGTAGCTGTCCTCCCTCCACTCTGCTCTGCCTCTCACTCACTGTCGGCACACTTGTTTTCTGTTCGGCAAGTGTCTCTGCCACGTCAAAGTATTGCGCTGCCACGGCAATGCACCTCTTTATGGTGGCAACAGCAGAAATCGTCTCGGCAACGAGGCCATCTTGGCATGGCCTGCGCCCTTAATCGGCCGAAACCGGTGCAAACCTCAGCAGCTCGTCTGATCTGTCATTAACGGCGCGGCTGCCACATTGCGCTGCATCGCGCACTTGGCTTCACTAGCTTCCTATAAAGCATCGAATCGGTTTCAAAGGGCTCCTCAGTGGCAGATTACAGGTTGCAGACCAGGCTGGTGCACCAGCCTGGCTATCCAACCTCCTGGATCGAGCCTACGGCACGTATCCACCAAAAGTCTGGAACTTGCTTCCGGGTACGGTCACTACCTGCAACGACCTCTGCTCGAGACGAATCCGTTCCGGTCAGCTTTCCCTGCATCCCAGTGAACGTGTCTTCTTTTCGTTCTGGAACGATTTGCGTGCCTACCAGTGCATGATTAAATGCGTTATTAACCATAGGTGTCACTAATCTGTGGCCATAAGTGTCCTTGTGTTTGCATTGGCATGCTGGCCTAAGCATGGTACTTGTTTGCTTTTACTCTCTTGATATCGCACATGACTTATCCTTGGGATGTTGCCCATTCTTTTGCAGGGCATTGTAATGCACTTTGATAATGATCAAGTTCTCTTAGGCTGCTATACAAACAACCTATTATTATTACTATTTTTTTATTATCCTTACATCTACATCGATGCTCGATAAGGTTCTAACGGCGCTTGACTGATTGACAAAACAGTTAGCACAGCACGTTTGCAAGTGTGGAGTGGATCCGGTAACTGCAGCAGACCAACAGCGGACCAAGAACCAGCTGGAGGAAGGACCAAGAACCGACGCAGACAGGAAGGGACCGGCATCCTCTGGCCGTCGTTCCATGGGTTTCAGCAGTACTATCCGGGCACTGAGCGCGAGTCATGGATACAATGACCGGAAGCTGGCACTCCTCCCTGAACTGCATGCAGGGGAGCATGCTGTCTGGCCAGCAGCAACAGATGCCAGGCCAGTCGCCGGTCCGGTTAGGATCGCCTGGAGCCCTTGGATTTTAGCCACGATCAGCCAGGAAGTCAGGGCATGAGGTCAGGAGGAGCAGCAGCTGCTGCACTGCAAGCATTGAAAGCACCACACACACCTGAACAGCAGCGCAACCTTTTGGCTATACTAAAGGTACAATCTATGCGAGCAAGCTGCATTGACCTGTGTGCTGCTCACCTTCGACAATTGAGTCTCAGAAAAGTGCCCTCGTTTTTAAGGTTATGTTGCACAAACCATTTACCAGAATGTGCGATTATGCGATTACAGCTAGTGCCAAACTGTGCATGCATACAATGACCGGAAGCTGGCACTCCTCCGGGGGCTCCCAAATGACAGCAGCTTGCTGAAAGCGGGCAAGAGAAAAAGAGCGACAGAGAGAGAGAGAGAAAGAGAAAGAGAGAGATGGAAAGAGGGAGAACAGCTTGGGAAGCCAGATCCGTGAGACAGACGCCGCAGGAAGGTGCCGGCAGCAACGCATCAAACCACTCAGTGGCCGACGTGTCCGTCGTCACGCGGGCGAGTGCTGCTGACCTTCAGATCCCAGGCATACTCCAGCGTGTCGGTATCTTCCGCGGTGAGCAGCTCGCACCAGCTAGAGGGTCTGTCTCGGAAGAGCGAGGTCTCGTAGCCGCACATTACCCAAATGGTCTTCAGCTCGTCTAAAGAGGACGCGGCTGAGGCAAATTCGAGAAAGCCGCACATGCTTGCATACATCGGCATCCGAAACGCTGCCCAGCCGATGCGGCGCACGATGACAGGACGCGCGTTCGTCGCGCTGGCTGCGAGTGGCGCCTCGGTCCCTCGCGCTACGCACCGGTAGTCAGCTGCCGACCGTCAGGAAGTCCCAGCCGCCGGCTGACGCGGGCTGCTGCGGCCTGCATCTCGGGTCCTTTTCGGAACGCGTGGAACTCCGCGATGGCCGACTTGTTGCTCTCGACCGTCGTCACGTACTTCCGACAAGTGTCGAAAAAGCGCAGGATCGAGTTGTCCAGCTTCAGGTCGTCGCCGAGGTCGCGCATGGACAGCGCGTCCGACAGTCCGGCGGCGAAGCCCCGCGCGCTGTGCACGGTGCGCGACGTGTCGCTCGCCACGAGCGCGATGTCGGGGCTGCCGCCATCCGCGCTCGACTTGGAGCCGTCGAACAGGCGCTCGAAGTTGGCCACGGTGCGCTTGGCAATGTCCACGTTCTCCGCGAAGCCGGCGCTGCCGAGCGTCTTGCTCACGTCCATCGTGAACGGGTTAGCCCAGTCCTTGAGGTGCGCAAACTCGGCGGCGACATCCGCCTCGCCGCGCAGGCGCTCGATAAACTGCGCGACGTCCTCGACGTCTCCGGGACTCGGGAAGCGCGAGCCGTGGCGCAGCAGCAGGCTGAGCTGTACCGGAGCGCAAGCGTCGGCCGGAAAGAAATTGCTGCCCAGCGTCGGCTGCTTCAGCGTCTCCTCGAAGAACGAGCCGAACAGCTTGCGCGACAAGTCGTAAGGAGTCTTGGTGGCGAACAGGAGCTGTCGGTCGTGCGCCTGACAGGCCGCCGTCATCGCGAGAAGGCACCAGGCAGCGCAGAGCAGGCCGGGAGCGGCCATTCGGCGGAGCGGTCGCGTCAAACTCAATCGGTATATTGCGCTCGCTGGCACGCGCCCGACGGCGCAGCCTGATTGGCCGGCGCCTGCCGTCGCCGCCCTCGCTCTTGGCTGCGCGATTAGGCGATCGTGGATGAGAGCGACGAGAACGCTATTTCAGGGGAAACGGAGCACGCTTGCATGGCAGAGCCTGGCAAGAGGCGCACTGAGCTCAGCCCAAGGAGCGTGACGTCAGTCGAGGGTGAATTCTTAAAATGCTTCGTCCGGTCGTGGAAGAATGCGCTCATTATGTCGTTAGGTCACGGGCAGACCGAGGCGGTCGGTAATGGCAATGATGGCGCTCTTATCCCACGGGAACCAAATAATAATTATTAAATTACAATACTTTGCATATCACCCTCAGAGAACTGAATCTCTCTTTAGGCACTTTCGGCGTTAGCGGATAGGCCTTTAGCGGATAGATCCAATCTGACTGAAGTATCCGGTAGGTGACTATATAATATTCAGCTCCGATATATTCGTCAAGCGGTCTTGAGACTGCCATAGATGCGTACCAGTAAGTCATGCACCCGCTATGCTTCGATGCCTTTGCATTCCTTGGCAAATGGTCAAATCGGCGCGGAAATCGGCGCGGAAAAGTTGCACTATGAAACTAGCTCGCTAACCTACCCTGTCGCCTCTACTTTCTGACTGCAGGACACGGCTTTCATAAAGCGGCGAGAAGACAGATGGAAGGATAAAAAAGTAAAAACCAGATACATGATACATGAAAAAACAAATATTTAGTGCGAGCATCTCGCTTAACACTCTTGCCGCAATTTTCGGCGGCTGGCCGATTTCAAGCTTAATGCTCGGCCTGCGGAATATCTACGCTGGAGCTACTCCCGTTTCTTTTGGGGATCAATAAATTAGGTTAGTTTAAAAACCTTTATTCATGATCAGAGTGGCTATTGCGCTCAGGCAAATTGTAAATTTCAGGAGAACACGAGAAAATAAAAAAGAAATAAAAAGAAAAAATCATATCAGTAGCGATAAGTTGTTCGTACTTTCCACTCGATTTGCTTAGGGTTTAGCATAGCTTACTTTCTAAATCACCTAACAGTCCTTCGGCACTCTGGCGGCGATAGTCGAATTAAACTAGACGTCCAGTTAGCGGACGCCCTAATTGTTTTATTAAGTTGCACTGGGGCAGCTCTCAGCTTAGCCGCGGGAGCCCTTGCCTTAGCGGGGTCGACTAGGGCACCTAGTACAGGCCCGGTCCCTGGTCCACCCGCTAAAGTTAGAATGAAGCCTGGTGCAGACGATGCGGTCAGGGATGTGCACCGACTAATGAGCATGAATTAGAAATAGCAGCTACTCGCGAGGTCAGGAGTTTAGAGGAGGGAGAGAATATAACGCGACGACGGACAGAGCTCGGGGCTGCAGCTTCCGTAGTCGATGCGAGGCTACGCTTCGAGAGCACGAGAGACGAACCTACGGCGACGAGCAGCTACGTGCAACTTAAGACTGCAATGTTGTGTTCTGCGGCTACTCAGTTAGCTGCTCGTATCTTGGGGTGCTGCAGCGGTCCGCCTTTGGGGTTGGGACGATCGCTAGCGACGCGCGAATAGGATACTTATATAGTCGGGCTTCGGGAGTTCGCACAGTTAACTCCGTCGGTCCGGTACGGGCCGCAGAAAGCGCTTGTGCCGGCGCGTAACAACTACTAATAGGCCCACAATAAACAGTCGCTTTCGGCGCCCAGCTGTGGCCGCTAGTGTTTTAGTGGTAGTCAGGTCTTAGTCTTAGTCTTAGTGGTCATCAGGCCTGTTGTAAGTCCATCGGCCAGACTTAACGCTTGCCTTTGGAATCCTCGCTCAATGTGCAATAAACCTCTGGTAATAAGTGACCTTATTTCTGAAAATGGTATCGACCTGCTCGCCCTAACTGAAACTTGGCTGAAATCGATAAACTGCCCGACAATTAAAGACGCTACTCCATCTGGTTGCTCGTTCTTTCTTACCCCTAGATCAATCAAAACTGGAGGTGGAGCTGCTATTATCGTGCGCTCGAAATTCAACTTCAAGCCATTTGCGGTACCCTCGAAGCAGTCTTTTGAATCAATTGTCTTGGTCTCACCCGAAAGCAAGCTACCGATAGTGGCAGTAGTATATCGCCCACCAGGTACCAAATCCTCCTTAATCTCAGATTTCTCCGATCTCATTTCGATTATGTGTGCAAGAAATCGATCCTTCCTCGTAATGGGTGATTTCGACGGTAACTTTGATAACTTATCTGACGCTTTCAGCACCGAATTTTGTGCATTGACTGACTCATTGTCTCTTGTGGCTCACGTGCATGGCCCTACCCACATCAAGGGTCACACACTCGACCAGATTTTCTCATACAACTGCACTTTGTCATCACCAATTATTACCAAATCCTGCTTATCTGACCACATGCAGATCTCATTCAATCTACAGTGTGTACCCACATCCTCTAAAATAACCTGTGAATCGCGAAACCTCAAGACCCTTGACATCGATGCTGTCCGTGCGAGAATATCTGCTTCACCTCTGCTGCTCAGCCCTCCCTCCGATCTGTCATCATTAGTAGATAGCTACAACAAGACACTAGCTGATACACGCTCGACGAGTTTGCACCTCTGACAAAGCGCACTGTGCGGGGGGGGGGGGGCCGCCCCCGCCCAGACGGCCTATGGTTTACCACAGACAACAAACTAGCCAGGTCTGCTAAACGTAAGCTTGAAAAAGCATACAAAAGATCCGGACTAACTGTCCATCGACAGGCATACTGTAAGTCGTACCAATCGATCCTAGCAAAGGCCAAGTCTAGCTTCTATAGAAACATTGTTGAATAACATATGCACAATCCAAAAATGCTGATGTCGACAATAAACCATCTCCTCAACCGTTCCCAGATTAGCTCCTTACCTGATGATCCTTGTGATGATCTAGCCGATCGCTTCTCTCGATTCTTTGTACAGAAGATAGACAAGATCAGGGAATCCATCCCTGCGATGACAACCTCCCCACTAGAATGCTGTTCCTCGGTTCCTGGCTGCAACTCAATGTCTGTATTTAAGCAGGTCACTAGTGATCTCGTCCTGAAGTTCGTATCTCAATCAAAGAAGACAACAAGTCCTCTAGACCCTTTTCCCACTGTCCTGCTCCTACGTTGCATTGATCTGCTGCTGCCATGCATAACTAACATCATTAATATGTCATTAGCCTCAGGTCATGTCCCAGCACCTTTAAAAAAAGCTGTAGTCAGGCCACTTCTCAAGAAAGCGACACTAGACCAAGAGAACTTGAGCAACTACCGCCCAGTCTCCCTTCTACCATTCTTATCAAAAGACACTGGAACGGGTCGTGGCAGACCAGCTGAACTCATATATCGAAACCTCACACCTTGCTAGTAAGTTGCAGTCCGGCTTTAGAGCTAATCACTCCACAGAGTCAGCATTGCTTAGGGTATACAACGACCTACTTACAAATGCAGACATGGGTAGAGTGTCTCTGCTTGTTTTGCTCGATCTTTCGGCAGCTTTTGATACCATCGATCACAAAGTTCTTCTAGAGCGCCTCTCATCTCACCTGGGCATCACTGGCACTGCTCTGCAGTGGTTCAGGTCCTATCTCAGTGGGAGACTCCAGAGTATTGACGTGAATGGACAAAGATCATCTTTAGTGCCTCTGAAATATGGAGTACCTCAGGGCTCCGTGCTAGATCCGGTTCTTTTCACGGTTTATACTTTGCCTCTTGCTGATGTGATTGCCAAGCACAATCTAGGCTTTCACTTCTATGCAGATGACACTCAGCTGTACCTTTGCTTTGATCCCTCCCAGCCTTCGAGCACCTCAAATTCTCTCAACTCACTTGCTGCATGCATTGATGACATCCGCACATCTATGGCAGCACATTTTCTAAAACTAAACGATGATAAAACTAACTTACTAGTTATGGGCAAACCCAGTGTGATACAGAAATTGGAAAGGCTGACGCTCAAAATTGGCTCTGCCAGCATATCTCCTGTTGAATCAGCTCGAAATCTAGGTGTCATGTTCCAAAGCGACATCTCGTTAGACGACCATATCAGCTCCACAGTCAAATCTGCCTATTTTCAGCTTCATAACATTGCTAAAATTCGGGCTTGTTTAGATAAGGATACCACGTCCAAGTTGGTCCATGCATTCGTGACATCCCGTCTCGACTTCTGTAACTCACTGCTCGCTGGCCTACCGGCATGTGCGATCAGGCGATTACAGCTGGTGCAAAACTCTGCAGCTAGGCTTGTCTGTCGTGAGCGTCGCAGTTGCCACATTATTCCATTTCTCGCCGACCTGCACTGGCTACCAGTCAAGCAACGGATTAACTTCAAGGTTTTGTTGCTCACTTTTAGGTCACTTCATTCTATGGCTCCAGCTTATCTCTCCGATATACTCCCCCATCAGGCCAAGCATCGTACCACCTGCTTTTCGGAATCCAACAGTTTACAAATTCCTCGTACAAACCTTAAATCCTCTGGAGACCGTGCATTTAGTTCGTATGCTCCCAAAGCCTGGAACTCCCTCCCGACCTGCGTCAGAACATACCCTGACCTGACCACATTTAAAAGGAACTTAAAAACACACCTATTTAGGACAGCATTTAGTGGGTCCCTGTGATTCGTCCTTGATGTGCCTATGCGTGCTGACACTGTGCATGCTGCCACTAACAACATTTGCATGCTGACCCTGTGCATGTCACCCCTAACTATATTATTATTTTTGTTTGTTATTCGAGCATGATTTTACTTACCATTCAATCGCATTTGCCTTTGCAGCAAATGTAAAGCGCCTAGAAAGAGATTAAGTTCTCTGTGGGCGCTTTATCAAGTGCAGTATTATTATTATTATTATTATTATTAACCGTGCTGCAACGTGCTGCTCTACACCGTCCACCGGTAGAGAGGGGGGGGGGGACGAGCCATCGCCGTTGGCGGTTACAAAGTACCCGCCAACGGCGAGAAGCCAGTGGAGTGGAGTCATTGACGACTACCGATCGCATGCAAGCTGAAGCTTGACATTTATCTTGCCTATTGGTGTTGTGGGCGTAGCATCGCCACCATGTTGCCCAGCCCTAGCCTAACAGGGCAGGAGTGCATGACGCCTCTGTGGCCAAGACCTCACCGCTGATTGGGTGGAGGCATGAGTGAGTGGCCTCTCGGTGATGTGACCTATTCCTGCCACTCTCTGGTTAAGCTCCCGCAGTCGTGAGTGGACGTGTCGTCCGTCTCCGGCTTGCGGACGTGTTCTGCTGAGAGCCTTGCCAATTCGATTACATCTTGTTATAGAGAGGTCAGTGACTCCTGCTATCGGCGCTTGCTGCACAGCATACACTCTCGTCAATCTTCCGGGCGTTGAGCTGAAGACGACCGCTACAGTGTCTCAGTAGCCCTTGGCAGGCCGAGATCAACTAGACATAAATAAATAATAAATAAATCCTAGCTGATTAAACAGCCTCTTTTGCATAGCGACAGAAGAGCCTTTACGGCTATCACCACCGCTTGCCGTGGAGATAAAGGATCGCCCCACCGCAGGAATCGAACCCACGACCTCGGGACCGAGGCCGTGAAAGCAACCGCCTTACCTAGTGTGCCGTCACGGCTCACCATGGTGTCTGACCGTGGCTAGTCTGCAAACTGGGCATGTATGTGTGAACTGTCCTTTGTGGGTTTTTGCGTTCTGACACCATACATATGAGCAATAGTCAATCGATGTGCAATTTACATTGCACTGCATATAAAGTACCTAGAACGTGATTCAGTTCTTTTCAAGCACATTAGTCGTCTGGTCTGGCATAAAACACGGGAGTCGAGTTTGAAATTGTTACTATCGCAGCCAAATACCTCTCGCTGCAAAATAATCCAGCTGGTCCAGCACTAGTTATTGACCCCTTTGGTGGCCAACTTCACCAAACTCATCAGAGGCTCCAAAAAACCTGTTGGTAATACGCTTGCCCTGCGTGCGTGTGTGGCAATTTTTGGAACCACAGCTATTGATAATTATCTATCTAACCTCCGTCGCTGAAGTACCTAAGGTACGTTGAGCCTTCAGTTCATATACATCGTAAGTCCAGAGCTTGAAATGCTTGAAATTTTTGACTTGATGGCACACTAGGTAAGGCGGTTGCTTTCACGACCGAGGTCGTGGGTTCGATTCCTGCGGTGAGCGATTCTTTATCGCCACTGCAAGCGGTGGTGATAGCCATAAAAGGCTCTTCTGTCGCTATACAAAAAGAGGCTGTTTAATCAGCTAGGATTTATTTATTATTATTTATTGAAATGCCAACCGCTGAAAGTTTCGGCAAGAGCATTAAGCGAGATGCTCGCACTAAATACTTGCTTTTTCATGTGTAATTTATTAATTTATCCGGTTTTTACTTTTTTTATCTTTCCGTTTGTCTTCTCACTGCTTTGTGATAGCCAAGCCATGCAGTCAGAAAGTAGACGCGACAGGGTAGGTTTTCGAACGAGTTACGATGGTAGCAACTTTTCCTCGCCAACGACGATTTGCCAAAGAATGCAAAGGCATCGAAGCATAGCGGGTGCATGACTTACCGGTACGCATCTATGGCAGTCTCAAGACTGCTCGACGAATATATCGGAGCTGAATATTTTATAGTCATCTACCAGATACCTCAGTTAGATCGGAGCCAGATCTGTGGGTATTTTGAAAACCAGCATAACTGCTCGAGACCGAGTTCGGGTAATGCAAGAAAGGAGCAGCTCTCGAGTTAACCGCTACGGGAGCCCTTGCCTTCTTAGTGGGTTTAACTAGGACGCCTAGAATGACCTAGAATGGCGATCTTGCCGAGTAGAACCGGCGGGGGGGGGGGGCACCAGCTGTTAATTGGAAGCGAGGTGGGAGGTGGGGTAATCAGACAGTGAGACCTATTCAGCTTAGAATGGAGCCTGGGGCAGACGATGAGGTCATGGCGTAGACTGACTACTACGCTACATTAATCAAAAGTGCAAGGCTGGTAGGCAGGCTCAGGAATGCCATCAGCCAAGGGTTTAGAGCGAATTAACGAGATGGATTAACCTAATACTGATAAACGAGAGTTAGGTCCGAGAGAATAACGAATGCATCAGATTTCGGAAAACAGAGAATACATGTAAGACCTCGGTAGAGCTCAAGGCTGCAGCTTCAGTTGCTTAAGTGCAAGACTACGCTTCGAGAGATACGAGCCTACGGCGACGAACAGTAAAGCATAACTTAGCCGGTGCAGCAATGTTCTATTGGCTACATTGCTAGTAGCTTGCATCGTATTGTCCGCCTTCGGAGTCGGGACCCGCGCTAGCAATCGCAGACGTGCAGGGAGTGTAGCCGTATACCCTAATTTCGGGAGCTCGTGTAATTTAACCCCAGTAGAAGCCAGTGCAAGTAGCCGGGGCGTAACCCGAAACTAACCGGTCGCAAAAAACTCGCTTTCGGCGCTCAATTGTGGCCGCATGGATTTTAACCGAACTAAAGTGCCGCAATACTAAAGTCTTCTGGCGGCAGTGCATCGGGGATTGACTACTATGGGGTGACGTCTCAACCAGCCGTCGCTACAGATGCAACACATTTCTGAAGCTCCAGTAACGGCCACTTTCTCGAAGACTGCCTTCACAAGATGCAAGCGGTCCCAGCCCACCGGCAAATTACAGTGAAGTAAGCCTCGACCAGTTTGTACTGACTTTTCAAACAAAAGCTACCAATCTCATTCCAATAGAGATAAATATACTATTTTGAATAGATCCACCAGGAACAATGTCTAAAATATAAAGGCAATGGGATAGGAAGGGAATTAAATTAAAACTAGCTCATTTAACAGCCTCTTTTGCATAGCAACATAAGAGCCTTTAGGGCTATCACCACCGCTCGCAGTGGCGATAAAGGATCGTCAACCTCAGGATTCGAACCCACGACCTCAAGACAGAGGTCGTGAAAAGCAACCACCTTACCTAGTGTGCCATCATGGCTCACCAAATTGAACCTGGCTGCTGCATCCGGCCTCACGAAAACTCACGAACAAACGCCGGCGCTTGCATGCTCAGACGCACCTTCATCGGCTCCAACACATCCATCCATAAGCAAAAGCACATTCCTTGGTGTCGGGGGGGGGGGGAGAGAGAAGGCGCCTTCATACTTAGGACAAGTACAGAAACAGCAGAAGCACAGCATTACAAGCATGCAACAAAGAGGCAAAACAAATTCTTATATTTAATGTATAGGAAACCCAGTCCATTTCTACCCATAAGCTCGAGCTAGCACAATGACTTGGTTGCCTCTTTTGAAAACCAAAAACAGCCAACATTCGAGCGCGAGCAGTCTCATGCGCACATCTCATTAGTCTGCCAGGCTGCTCGATTGTGGCAGCAGTGGCTGCAAAAAACATAGTTGGCCGATGGTCACATCGCCTTCTGGTGGCACGCAGTCCTTCAAACACTGCATAGGAATACTTGCAGAGAACGTCGGCAAGTTCCATGCACCAGCTAACCAAGTGCTGACGGCTAACAGTGAGCACACACTGCGATTCCGCTATGCTAGACAGATCGGTCCGTCAGTCTTTGCCCTCAGCATGGGCTCATCAAGTGCAAGGCAAGGAATGTAAGCCAGTGATTTCACGGTCTCACGCAAGTGGTAGGTAGCTGCCATCAGTGATGAGATTCAACTGGGGCTCGGTGGTCTGCAAAGCAAACGTTCATCCAATGATCGAATGAGAGAAACAGAGGCAGAGCTGGCCTGTCACTGACACAACCAGCTTCTGGGACACAGTGGAATGAGGCTGCCCTCTCCTGACATCGACGAGCACTCATGTGCTGGCCATATTCTGCCTGCTGCCTTTCTACACATGCCCATGCACATTAGTACCATACTAAGTCTGGTTCCAGCCAGATAAAAGACCTAGTTTTAATAATAAGCCGTGTTATAGTGCTCTAAGAGAACGAAATCTCTACAGCAAGAAAGCAATAGCCAAGGGTTAACGGCATGCACGGCATCAGCTTAGACAAGTTTGCAATGGCAGACAAGTACCATGCTTTGATGCAAGTATCGCGCATGCTAAAGCACACGAGGACATCTAGAGCCACTGGTTAGTAGGTAGGACCCTTGGTTAGTAACATGCACGAAGTCATGCACAAGTACTAATGCAAAGCCCACACGAACAAAAAAGACAAGCTCACCGGGGTATGGGAGGTACTTAGTGGAACCGATGCCTCTTTAGCTGAGACATAGATGGGGCACACATTCAATGCAGGCAGTGACAGCAGCAGACGAAAGCAAACTCCAGACTTTCGGTGCATTCGAATTGAAGGCCCAATCAAGAAAAGATTTAAATTTAGGGCGAGGAACTGCGTGACGACTGGAGGGCGAGAAGAGGTCGAGCAAGAACACGTGATTGGAGGAGCAAAGAGGTCAGTTAGGTCTAATAGGTCAAGGCAGGTGCAAGCGAGCAAAGCGACCTGCGAGCGTGAGCCAGACTGAGCATCTTGAAATCGATTCAAGACAGGCCCTAAACCGGTTCAGCACTGTGCCAGTGATACCTAGGTATGTCGAGAGATGCTCCTGAAGGATCTGGTAGTAAATTGTTTCAAATGCTGCAGAGAGATATAAGAGAACTAGTGGAGAGGCCCTACCCTAATCAGCATTGCTCAGGTCGCTGTAAACACTAAGCCGAGTAGTTTCCATGGAGTGGTTAGCTCTAAATTCCGGTCGGAACTTGCAAGCAAGGTCTGATGCACTTACGTACTCTTGTAGCTGTTGGGGCCATCACCAGACCAAGTATCCAGGATAAGATTAGTAAAAGAGAGACTGGACGAAAGTTACTTCGCTTCTCATGATCTTCGATCATTTAATGAGCTGCTGGCAAGTGCTGTTTTCAGGGGAAAGGGTGTTCACTGGTAACCACGTGCTTAGCAGCACAAGAGCCTTAACGGCTACCGCCACCACATCTTGCAGTTATAGGCAATAAAGGATCGCCCACTGCAGGATTCGAATCCACGACCTCGGTCGTGAAGAGGCAACACCTTGTTACGGTGGACAGTAACAGGTCTACGCAACTCACAAGGAAAACTGCTGGGATGGGGTCTACAGGACTAGCAGACTTCTTTTTCTAAGCATGGAGACAAACTTAGCAATAAGTTCAACAGAGCACGTGCGTGAAGAAAGAGAAGAGCAGAATGGGGGATGAATGGTTGCAGTCCGGCAGGGACGGCAACCAGTGAGTGGATCGCCTACCTAATCAGTTCCACCCGACCTGCAAAGAATGTGGAGAAACGCTGTGCTAAGTCACCATTTGGTCACTGGGAAGTATATGGTTGCTTGACAGCAGTTAAGAAGATGGTCGTTAGTGGTCATTGACACTTTACTTTGGCCCCTTGTGACTGCTTCTTCAAGACACTGCACTTGGCACAATCTTTTGGCTCACTGCTCAGGTGCTCACCCAGGAACCCCGTGGCCAATTTCTTCGGTCAAGCTAGCGAGCGAGAAGCAACTTACGAGTCTGGAAAGCTCAGGCATTCTAGTACGTGACAGTGGGCAAGTGGACATGTGACTGCACGACTTTCTAATCGGTATGCCAGCTTAAAAGTGTCCCTGTGAGGTCTACCTTCAAGCACTATACAGATCAATACCACAATACCGCCAGCTTCAGCAATCCTAACTGCTGCAAGGTGAGCGATTCCTAATGCAATTCAAGCTACACAAGATACAAACAAGCTATTGCTCTGGCAAGACGTCAGAGTTTCTCTCTCGTGTCTCTGTCGATTTCACACTGACACTCAAAAATAGACGGAGCAAGAGAGGGACACTCAAAAATAGACGGAGCAAGAGAGGGGAAGAGAGAGAGAGAGAGAGGGAGAGAGAGAGAGAGAGGAAGAGAGAGAGAGAGGGGGAGAGAGAGAGAGAGAGAGAGAGAGAGAGAGAGAGAGAGAGAGAGAGAGAGAGAGAGAGAGAGAGAGAGAGGAGAGAGAGAGAGAGGGGAGAGAGAGAGAGAGAGAGAGAGAGAGAGAGAGAGAGAGAGAGAGAGAGAGAGAGAGACAGACAGACAGACAGACAGACAGACAGACAGACAGACAGACAGACAGACAGACAGACAGACAGACAGACAGACAGAGAGAGAGAGAGAGAGAGAGAGAGAGAGAGAGAGAGGGAGGGAGAGAGAGAGGGAGGGAGAGAGAGAGAGAGAAGGAGGGGTTGGCGTGGGAGGGCAACACTGACAACACATCAATTTGTCTTAATGCAGGAGGGCAGAAGGATGCAGGATGTCCAGTCACGGCTCATAGCAGCATCGCTGTAATGATCATGCAGTCATTAACGGTACAGTACAAGTATATTGCAGCAATCATAAAAATAGCCAGCAATGGTTGTTTTTGCACAGAGAGCAACATTCATTGGCAGCACGATGCAGAGCACACTTGAGACACACTGCGGAGATCCGCTCCGGGCTGCTCCACGCAGAGGAAGCATACAAATGCACGTACCTTTGACAGGAAGACATGCCCAAACCACGCCAAACAGTGCATTTATCTTAGTTGCAGCAACATCCAAGTAGGATACTCGAGATAGGATTTCCAGAGGTTTGAGAACCTGGCCATCTGCGCTCCCTCGATGACCCTGTGATCAGCAGACCAGCTGACCTGCATGATATGGGCAGGTATAACTGAGCCCGAGCTGTCGAACCGGGGAAGTACCTGAATAAGCACAGAACAGGACCAATAATTCAATTAGCAGGCAGTGGAGAACGAGTAAAGGAAACAAGGTGGACAACAAAAGTACACAAGCACACCACTACAGGTGTAAAAAACACGAGGTTCCACAGTTTCAAAACTTACACGAATCATAAAAACAAACAATTCCTCACACATAGCCAGCTCAATGCGTAGGGCGAGTAACTAGAAAATCTTGCTGGTACTATACTGGAAGACTAAGGTTTTAGTTCATTTTTACAGCTCAGCAATAGTTAGATGGGCATACGAAAACTACTGTCGACACCGCGAAATACAACCACTTAAATGTTGCACACTATGAATGAGGTCACTTATACATACCGAGTGCTCCACATCCTTGCCAACCACAATACCATAACTCGGAAGTTCGGCAACCGGGTGGTAAGTCTAGAGGTGCGTAGATTTTTGGTTTATTTTAAAACTGACATTTTAAAGTCTTTAAATACATCAAGATTTCCAGGGCATTTACAATTTCTTTTTATTTAAAAAAAAGTAAATTATTACTGTACTTAAGGCACTACTGCCGGCTCTTTCGGTCTGGCCATTTGGTCAATCACATTGAGCAGTGCAGCACAGTGTGATTGAAAGCGATTCGGCAATCATGTCTGGCTAAGCGCAGCGCTCAAGCCATCCTCTTTTGCAAAAATTTCCAAGAATCGGCAAGACTGGAGATCTAAAATGAGATCAAGCTCAGTGCAAACATCGTGGCAAAATGTTGGCATGGATGACGGCCGCGTACGTTCAACACTCGCCCAGCAAGCCTTGCCTTCGTTTACCGAAGGGAATAGGATCGCTGCCTGCTGGACCAATTCGGCTCGATAAGATTCGCCCAGGTGAAACTTCGGCAGCAAGAAGAAGAGGTGAGGCAAGGACAGGACGGTGTGGGCGACATTCAGGATCAATTACAGCTTGCTGGCGAGTATGAGAACATTATGGATCAATATTTGGGAAGAGGAGTTGGAAGTCATGGGAAAAGGCAACATCTCACTTGAATAAAAAAATTTATTTTAAAATGTCGATAATGCCCACTCGCGAATAAAGAATAAAACACTAGGCAAGCCCGACACGGGATGCCAACTCCACAGAGTTAGTCTGAATAGCTCAGTTCCTTAAAGCATAACAACTAGTTGTATTGGCCCGATCTATATAACTCCACAAGCGAATCACCTAAAGATCGCCTTTAGAGGATGAAGTGAATAGAGATTGCCTTTAGAGGAAGAAGTAAACAGTCCAACGTACAATCAGCTTACAATCATGCAAGTCATTCATAATTTGGGCTACATAGGCAACTATCGAGCTGCTCACATGCCAGCTTGTCGCGGCTATTTCATAAGCAGTCTCTAGTTCAAAAAAGTCAGTGGCAAAAATCAAAGTTCATAACCACGGGGCATCGCAGTACATTCTCCACTCACCTCGAAATCCTGCGTCACAGCTATTACATACAAGCTTTTACCTGAGACAAGCAGTCACATCGAGTGACACGACGACACGGAGAAGGCAGAGGGTCGGAGAGCAAAGAGAGGAAAGATGGGCTGCAATAGTGGCAAGCAGCAGCCCCAAGCAAAACAAGACTCGCCGTGGATAGCGCAAGCACCTTTTCTTGGGTGCGCACCGGCCACACTCCAATGTATCGCCTGCCGGCCCAGGCAAGCATAACGTGTGCAGTGAAGTGCAGTGCAGAAAAGTACAATGCATTGGAGAGCAAAGCAGCGCAGCACAGTGGGATTGCACACTGATTGGGCTGATTGCAGCCAGCGGCCGCCTGGCACAAGGCTCAGCCAAATGCAGTCAGCAATCAGCGAAGCAACCTTTGATCGCCGCCTCCACCGTCCAAATCCCCGTCCACCAAGACGACAGCACATCTGGCTTGCCACCCTGTCAACAGGGGCCGGGCTCTGCCCAGCGGCAGCCCAGCACAAGCTGCGGCCAGCGCCTGGCAGCACAGCGGGCCAGGCTCTCGAAGCTGTGAGAGCTGACACCCCCCCTCCCCCGCCGAGGAAAGATGGCCAGCTGAGGGGGGAGAGGCAGAGAGACTTGGCACTGTGCAGATAGAAGTTGCACGCTCACCAACCTGTATCTTGCCCAGAGCTCCGATGGCCACCTCCGGAGGCAGAATCACTGGCTTGGCATACGTGCCGCCAATCTGCAAAAAGATTTACAATTACCCGCTCAGCTGACTAGGCCAGCGAGCTGGCTCGCCGAAGCCCGGGCACCGCCGTACAGTGGGGACTGCACCGCCTTGCGGCCCGGGCCGTACAGCGGTGGCAGCGGCTGCAGCTGATGATGGGCAGGAGGCGACCGCTCACCGAGCCAATGTTGGACAGAGAGAACGTGCCGCCGGTGATGTCGGCAGGGCCGAGCTTGCCCGACTTGCCCAGCTCCATAAGCCTCCTCAAATCGTCGGCTATCTCGAGGACGTTCTTGTCTTGAGCATTCTTTATGTTTGGCACGATGAGACCTTCGCTGCTGTCCAGTGCCACGCCTATGTTATGCGCAGCCTACAGCCAGCCAAGCGAATCGGTTATGTAATAGTCGCTGCTGCTGCTGCTGCAGCTACCCTTGCAGCGCAGTACTGTAATGAAAAACCAGAGACACGCTGGCCAAGAACGGCAGACGGTGTCTCCGGGCGAGAAAGCTTCGAACCTAAGAAATACCTGGGCAGCTGCACAGTACAAAAAAGCGAGACCGGATGACAGCTACCACCTGGTCACCATTATTGACCGCTCACCGAGGAGAGTGCCATAGCTACAGTTTCCGGTAGCTCCTGTAGGCTCCCAAGGGAACTGCGGCTAGGGGCTACAGCTTGGTACTGCTACAACAGCTGTTGCACGTGTTTTGTCAGGCACGGCTTGTAATAATTATTAGCCTATTACTGGAGCTCCTATACCAACGAAAGCAAATTAATACCGGCAGTGCAAATACACATTCGTGTCAGCTGGTTTAGGCAATTGGGTAAAAAAGCAGCAGCACCAGCAGTGCTGGCAACTACTACATCACACATTGCCACAATGGGACAAGATTTGGCTGGGAGCTCCCATATCTGCAAACATCCATTGCAAGCAGCAGAGAATCCAAAGATCCCTCGGCAGCAGTGCTGATGACTGCAAAACGTCCGACAGAATAAAATACTAGCTGCCAGTCGATAAGGTAAAATGCTAACTCAGCCATAAGAAAAACGACACACTTGAGTGCTAGAAGAAGCTTGGGGAGGAGGAGAAGGAGAAGGAGGAGGAGGAGGAGGAGGAGGAGGAGGAGGAGGGGGAGGAGGAAGAGGAGGAGGAGGAGGAGGAGGAGGAGGAGGAGGAGGAGGAGGAGGAGGAGGAGGAGGAGTGCTCTTGACAAGCATGCTCCCGTTCGCTCTATCCGTGTTCAAAGTCGTCGAGATTGCTTTCAATTTACAAAAAAACTCCTTAAGATGCGCCGTGTTAAGCGCAGGCTGGAACGTCGTTTCAAGAAATCGGGGTCTGAGGCAGACCTAGTCAATTTTAAAGACTTCCTTCGAGTTTACACCCGAAAGCTTAAAAAAGCCAGGGCTTCTTTTTTCATTAGAAAATGAATTCCTGCCAGTCGGACACTAAACAGATTTTTAAGACATTAAACCATTTACTGGCCAATGCTGCCAGGTATGACTCCCCAGATATTAAGGGCTCAGCCGAAAAGTTTTCAGCCTTCTTTACTGAAAAAATTGTGCACATTCGTGCCTCCATTAAGCCCCCTCCGACCAAAGCAATCGCCGTTCGTCAACCTGTGACCTTTCTTAAAAGGTTCTCTGATGTTTCTGCCTGTGATGTGGCTGCCTTAATAAGGTCTAGCAAAGAGCTCGTCTCCTGAAGACACTATACCTTCATCTCTGTGGTCTTTACTTGCAGACCAACTTAGCCCTGCCATAACCAAGATTTTTAATGCTTCTTTGGGAAAAGGGATCGTCCCCAAGTCCTTCAAATCGGCAATCGTTCGACCTATTCTTAAAAAGCTTGGATTAGACACAGAGGTCCTAGCAAACTATCGTCCAGTTCCCTTCTTCCGTTCTTATCAAAGATTCTTGGAAAAATTGTTGCTAAGCAGCTAGTTGAACATATTGAAAATAATGGAATGTCAGAAACATTTCAATCAGGTTTCAAGAGGCAGCACTCTACTGAAACTGCTTTCCTCCGTGTTAACAATGACATTCTACGTGGCAACGACGATGGGAATGTCACTGCCCTAGCTCTGCTAGATCTGTCTGCTGCCTTCGACACCATTGATCACGAAGTTCTGCTTGAACGATTGAGAACAACGATCGGTCTGGCAGATGAAGCACTGGCGTGGTTTAAATCATACTTGTCTGATCGTGTTCAATCCGTGTCGTGTGGGGGTCAGGTCTCAGACATGAGAATGGTCACCTGTGGAGTCCCTCAAGGGTCTGTACTTGGTCCCTTGCTGTTCTCCATTTATACGCAACCTCTGGGAAAAGTGATTAAGGCCCATGGAGTAGGATATCACTTCTATGCTGCCGATACTCAAGTTGTATTTGTCATTTAAACCGTCGGAATCTGCTGCAGCAACTGAGAAACTGAATGCTTGCCTTGCCGATATTCGATCTTGGATGTCGGAAAACTTCCTGAAACGAATTGACGATAAAATCGAAGTACTGCTCATAGGACACCCTAAGCATGTGGCTGGATTAAAAGGCTTTGCTCTTCTAATAGGTGATGCTATTGTGCGACCTTCACCACGTGCTCGTAATCTAGGTGTCGTGTTCGACAGCTGCCTCAATTTCAAAAGCTTCATTCAGAAGTCTGCCTCTACAGCTAGCCATCACATCCGATCCCTATCCAAAATTAGAAGCTGTCTCCCACAGTGGCTTGTAAAAAATTTAACTAGCTCTTTAGTTCTGTCTCGGCTTGATTATTGTAATTCCCTTTTGGCTGGGCTGCCAAAGAAAGCTATTATGCCACTACAGCGGACTATGAATATGGCTGCAAGGCTGGTCTTCAAGTCCCAGCGGTTTGAGCACGTGTCACCTTTGCTGGAAGAGCTAGGATGGTTGCCGGTTGAGCAAAGGATATAGAGCAAAGTTCTTACGCTGACCCACAAGGCCCGCCACGGCTTGGCTGCTTCGCACCTAGCTGAACTGCTGCATCAGTTTCAGCCTGTTCGCGCCCTCAGGTCCAGTGCGGACAATAAATTAACTGTTCCATTCCTCCGCCTAAAGACCGTTGGCGACAGAAGCTTTAGCTCTGCAGGTCCTAGACTGTGGAACTCGCTTCCACAATTCTAACACAATGACAACTACTTTTCTGCCGCCGACTATGGCTCATCGCTTTCAGCGGTCCTGAGCTGCTATTTCCATGCTAATCACTACCTCAACTGCTATCCTGACTATGCTATGCTTCCCACTTTCTCTTTGTTTGTGTGAGACGAAGTCTGTTGGCTACCGAATGCGTACCGAAAGCCGCTTAGGCTGTGAGTGCGCTATACAAAACTCTCCTGCGCAACACCCACATAGTCTTTATGACTTTGTGGAGTTACAGACGGAGATGCATTACATAGGAGGAGGAGGAGGAGAAGGAGAAAAAGTGTGGCTCAGTGTGTGTGGCGAATGGCCGAGGATGCTTGCATAACATTTTGGCAGCCGAATGGGACCAGTTGAACAGACTGCTCTCTTGATGTGCTCGGTTGGATAATCAACTTGTTAAAACATTCTTCGGAAGCTGGAACGGAGGCTGGTGCACACGGTGGTCAAGTGGGTGTTGCAGCTTGGTGGAAGTGCAAAAACTGCAGTCTCCGTAGTGAGAGATTGGCGAATGCACAGTTCACGGAAGGACTGGCTGACCAGGCTTCTCGAGCAGAGCTGAGAAACTAGGCAGCACATAGGAAGCACCAGTCTCGCCTGCACCAGCACGAAGCTCACCTTGTATATTATATGCTCCCCAGACGAATCCAGGCTGGAGTTGAGTATCGGCCATTCAAGTAATGCCAGCGATGTCGCCTGAACACAAAAAGATAAGCATATCCTTTCATAAGGAGAACACGCGACCACTGGTGGGCTCCACCAGTCATGCACAAAGGCTTGCTAAGGAGGTGTGCCCCGAGGCTTTTTTGCCGTCAAGCGTTTTGAGTCATATGACACAAGCACTTTCGCCTGACCCACAGGCCTGACCCCCTTGATCCACACACCGGCGTACCAACCCAGATGCAGCAACCTATGCACACTAAAGCAGCCCCTCCCCCTATCGACCACAGTGGCTCACAAGAAGGCCTTGACCTTGGAAGGGCTGCAATAGCAAAGCCGGCCTGCGCTCGCAAGCAAATGCCAGCGCGAGCCACGAGCTCAGCAATGGACAGCTGCTCCGTCAGTGCTCCGCTGCCAGCTGGTCGCAGCACCGCCTTCTTCGGAACACATCAAGATTCGGTAAGTGCAGTGGCAGTGTGGGATAGTGACCCACAATACGAATTGACACGGGCTACAGAGACAAGCTAACAAGTGAATCCTACGGCTGCTCACGACACAGGCACGCACACACGCTCGCACTCACATTCAAGGGATCTGAGGGTAAGCCGAACCGGTGATCACTCGAAGGCTTCCAGAAGCTGCCATAGCTAGCCAAAGGCGAGCAGCGAGGAGGGCAGCTAGCCGCTAACAAATGCACAAGCGGTGCTGCCCTGTTACCGCTACCAGCTCACTCACGCGTGAAAAGGCCAGCACGAGCGCTCGGCGCACGCTTTCGATGCCGGCACCTACCTTGATGATGATGGGCAAATACGAGAATGGCAGTCCGTGCAGCAGCGGTGAGTCCTTGAGCTGCGCCCGCAGCCTGACCAGGGCGCCCATGTCCACCTCGTCGCAGTAGCCAAAGTGCGGAATCTTCAGCGCCTCGCTCATCGCTTTCGCCATGCCTCGGCGGATGCCTTTCAGTGGCTCGCGGCGATCCTCGCGCGGCGTCGGCGGCCGCTGCCCGCTGCTGCTGCTGGCAGCGGCGCCTCTGCCGCTGGCGGCTGAGGCGCCGCTGCCGTGCGCAGCAGCAGCCGATGGCGCAGCGGCTGCTGGAGCGGCAAGCACTTTGGCCACGGCCGGTGCAGATCCAGAGACTAGTGGAAAAAGAAAACCGGGAAGTGTGTGCGTAGAATGTGAGTGGATGGGCGGATGGCAAGAAATTGAGTACACAGCTTTACATGCAAGCAAAGATTCAGCTGCAACTCGCCTGAGCGTGAACGGGCTGGTGCCGCTACCCTTGGTAATAAAGAGTGGGGGGGGAGAGAGGAGAGGACTGCCAATGCAGGCGATACATACAGTCACATTTTATGCATGATGGGACGTAAGAAAATAAGAATGGCCATAGGGAGGGATAGAAGTGAGAAAGGGTAGGACGACTAAGGAGGGAGGGAGGGAGGGAGGGAGGGAGGGAGGGAGGGAGGGAGGGAGGGGGGGAGGGGAGGGAGGGAGGGAGGGAGGGAGGGAGGGAGGGAGGGAGGGGGAGGGAGGGAGGGAGGGAGGGAGGGAGGGAGGGAGGGAGGGAGGGAGGGAGGGAGGGAGGGACAGGCTTCAATGCTTCACTTTCAAGGCAGGGGCAAATGCAGGACCAGATCTGTACATGACAGGCACCCTTTGGCTGCCAGGAACGGTTTCGGCAGGAAACAGTTAACAAACATAATCTTTCGTCACAGCAGCAGCAAACTAGCAGCTATCGAAAGTGATACTCTCATGCAGGAAGGTAAAGCAAGACAGAGTGGTGGGTAATGCCAAGCTTCTTGCTTTGCTATAGGGCTGAACCAGACAGCCGTCACTCTTACGAAAGCGGTTGCAGGCCATCGGCTGAGAGGAAACGAGGCACCCTACCTGTCAGACGAGCAATAATGAAGATCAGCCTCAATTAAGGCACAAGTAGACCGGGTCGGCCGATCGGACAGTTTGTTCGGCACGTGACCCACAGCTACATCAATAGGGGCCAAATTTTATTTACAGTCGTCCCTCGTTTATCACAGTTAATCAGTTCCAGACTCTACTGTGATAAGTTAATTTCCGAGAAGTAAGATTCTTTATTAATAAATAAGTTTTTTGCGTAGTTAGAGCATAAAAAAAACCTGTTGCGACCTTCTAAATTAGGTTTTAACATTAGAGCCCTCTGGACATGTAATCACAGGTCTTTAGTCACCATTACAATCGTATTACCCAATGAATTACACAAATAAGACATTTAATTACACTAGGAAAATGGCCAAACAGTGAACAGAACACTGAACGGTTTGGCTTCACCGCAACCGATTTAGAAAAAAAATGTTGTTGCCGACGGACAAAGAGTGATCGAGCGCCTTCACCTGGTGTTGAAGGATTTGCAGGGGTGCTCGAATACATAGGCCTACAGTCCATACGGACAGTAATTTTAATTGCAACACGGGTGTATAATTGACTCAGACAACCAAGCGCTTGCTGTTTCATTATCACTGTCTCTCGATAAACTTTTTAATGAATATATTTGAAAAAGCCGTGATAGAGTGAAGCCGAGAAGTCGAAGTGAAGAGGAACGACTGTAACCAACTCGACAAACTTCCTATGATGATCACGGTGAGCCGTGATGGCACATTATAAAAAAATACTAGCTGATTTAACAGCCTCCTTTTGTATAGCGACAGAAGAGCCTTTACGGCTATCACCACCGCTTGCAGTGGCGATAAAGGATCGCCCACCACAGGATTCGAACCCACGACCTCGGGGCCGAGGTCGTGAAAAGCAACCGCCTTATCCAGTGAGCCATTTCGACTCACCAAAGCAGCAGCACTCCCGTTATGTAAGGCGGTTGTTCTTAACGACCTTATCCCGGAGGTCGTGGGTTTGAATCCTGTGGTGGGCGATCGTTTATTGCCACTGCAAGTGGTGGTGATAGCCTTTAAGGCTCTTCTGCTGCTATGCAAAAAGCTGTTAAATCAGCTATTGTGTGTGTGTGTGTGTGTGTGTGTGTCTGTGTGCGCGCTGATGATCATGGCCAATTTCCTTCGATGATCTAATAATCTGGCCAGTTCTACAGATGTTTATTAAGAGCCCGACTGCGTAAATGTAGCTTTACTGGCAAGAGCACAAAGGGAGATTCAGTCCCCCTTGAGCCGACATAGTGGCAATGCGGCTGCTTGTAGGTCGTAGCACATCAATTAAGATTACGCCCCTGCAACTGGATGTCAATGCTGGTACCAAGATACCCCAAGCCAAAAAATGGCTTTGCTGTAAACATCAATGATCCACCAACGTAGCGTTTGGTCAACGATTGCCCGGCACTAAGGTGGCCCAGCTCCTCCTAAGAATTGTTCACGAACAAAATAACCACCGGTCACCCATCTAGACCTTCATAACTCCTTCCGAAGATCTTCCTGCCTATGCAAGAGAAAGCTTACAACTGGTGCAAATCTCTGGCAACCAGGTGTATCTGCCGAGGACGTACCGACTTCTACGGTCGAACATTTCTCACCGACTTGCACAGTCTCCCCTATCAAGCAAGCTCCCGGGTCATAATAATAATAATAATAATATTAATGCACTTGATAAAGCGCCCTCAGAGAACTCAATCTCTTTCTAGGCGCTTTACATTTGCTGCAAGGGGAAATGCAATTGAATGGTGAGTAATATCATGCTTGATAAACAACATGAATAACATGGTTAGGGGTGACATGCACAGGGTCAACATGCAAATGTGGTTAGTGGCAGAATGCAAAGTGTCAGCACGCATAAGCACATGAAGGACGAATCACAAGGATCCACTAAATGCTGTCCTATATAGGTGTGTTTTTAAGTCCAGGCTTTGGGAGCATACAAACTAAATGCACAGTCTCTAAAGGATTTGAGATTCGTACGAGGTATTGGTAGACTGTTGGATTCCGAAAAGGGGGTGGTACGATGCTTTGCCTGATGGGGGAGTATTTCGGAGAGATAGGCTGGAGCCAAAGAATGAAGTGACCTAAAAGTGAGAGACAAAACCTTGAAGTCAATCCGTTGCTTGACTGGTAGCCAGTGCAGGTCAGCGAGAAGTGGTGTGATGTGGCAACTGTGGCGCTCACGACAGACAAGCCTAGCTGCGGAGTTTTGCACCATCTGCAATCGCCTGATTGCACATGCCGGTAGGCCAGTAAGCAGTGAGTTGCAGAAGTCAGACGGGATGTCACGAATGCATGGACCAACTTGGATATGGTATCCTTATCTAAACAAGCCAAATTTTTAGCAATGTTATGTAGCTGAAAGTAAGCAGATTTGACTGTGGAGCTGATGTGGTCGTCTAACGAGAGGTCACTTTGGAACACGACACCTAGATTTCGAGCTGATTCCAACAGGAGATATGCTGGCAGAGCCAATTTTGAGCGTCAGTCCTAGCCCAGGGGTAAGGTGCTCACACTCCACAACCCAGGTCGTGGGTTCGTGTCCTGCAGTGGGCAACTCTTTATTGTCTGCTGAAAGCAAAAGTGATAGCCACTACGGCTTTTCTGTCTGGTAAATAAATGTGTCAGCTAACCTCAACTTTTTTTTACCACTTCGACGTCAAGGTCCAGTCATTTACTTTTAGATTCTGCCAGTTCTTGCTCCGGCTTACTTTTCTTAAACACCCAATCCTCCCATCATACCAGCAGCTCCCTTAACTCGAATCGTTATGGTGCGCCTCTGACCAACTTCAAATCCGTCAGGCTTTAGTTCCTCAGCACTTAAGCCTTGACTCGCTACCGAATTAAATCCCCACATCCTCTGTCTCGACGACATTTAAAGCAAAGTTGAAAGCACAACTGTCCTTAGCAGCATTCCCTTCTTCCACATAAATAGTCCTTTATATGCCTACGAGTGCTGCAACTGAGTGTAGGAATCTCACTTATGATGTTTACAATGCTTCCTTTCAAGCATGCGCCAAGTGCCCACAAAGAGAATTAGTTCTCTTATGGCGCAATGGGACTCTCAATTGTATTTGTGGTGTGTCGTGCATACCCTTGCTGAACTCAAGTCGTGCATTCGCTTGCCCACATTCCCCGACTTGGCAGCAGTCAACATATCTAGGTCATCACATGGAGGCTGCTGAAGTAGCCAGCCAGCAGTTCAGGAGAAACTGCTGGCAAGGGAAGTGCACAGGCCCACTCAAGCCAAGTTATACTCGTCGCATTCATCCTACGAGCTCTTCAACACGATGTGCTAAACATCGTCAGCAGCTCTGCATTGAAGCACTGCTCATGGCAGCAGCAGAACCGAAAGCAGCAAGAGCAAGGCGGTCGTCAGCATACCAGGCTGCTGCTGAGAATGCCGTTTACTGACAAAGGCCAGTATATCTTCCTTAAGAACACGTCCGTCCTTGCCTGTGCCAATGACATCAATGAGACGCACCTACACGACAGCAGAGGCATCACACAGTTTAACGGTCTGCAGGCTGGCAGATTCAGTGCACTCACACACAGGTGAGAAGGCTTCGCTGCAGCACACTGCGACGAGTATTAGCTCACGGCAGCACCGGCCTCAAGGCAAATAAAAAATCGGCCAATTCAACATCTGCATTCTTGTAATGGTCGACGAGCCACTGCACCGATTTCCACTCCTCGAAGCAGGCATCAAGGAATCGCCAGTCGATGCAAGACTCGAACCCACGAGCCCCATATCATGAAGGGCAAGCGCTTGACTGCTGGGCTAAGCTTTGCTTGCTAGTACACTGAGAGAGACTGAGAGAGAGACTGAGAGAGAGAGAGAGAGAGAGAGAGAGAGAGAGAGAGAGAGAGAGAGAGAGAGAGAGAGAGAGAGAGAGAGAGAGAGAAAGAGAGAGAGACTGAGAGTCACGGATCGAGGAAAGTAGGCAAGGCGGCACATCCAGAAGCCAGGCTTGGTGATCATCACAAAGGTGCTCAGCAGCAGCTGCAAAGCTCAGCACCCGAAGCTGACCAGGAGACAGCGCTGCGCACCAGACGATCAGGTTCATCAACCACCTAATGAGCAGTGAGCAATAACGCACATGACAGATATCCGGCCAGCAAGACTAACGAATGGGTGTTCGAGTGTCAGCAGCGTGTGCCACGTGCGTGCTGCATGAGCTACCATTTTCTCCTTGGCTATCCTGCGCACAGCGGGCGTCGCAATGGCGCGTGTCTGCATCTCTTTGCTTCCGCTCAGAGCTCCGTCGACGTGCGTCTGTGGGGTGATCTCTGAGCCGAGATGATGATCGACTTGCCGGTTGGCAATCGAGTCTGAAAGGAGGAACCAAATAAATACCTCTTCATGCAGATCGACAAGCGCTCAACCCTAAGCTTTTTATGGGGGAAAAACAGAAACGAGCCCGAATGCTCGAGAGGCTCAGGATTCGGACATTAAGCATGAGTATGCTAAGATAAATCATCAGAAGCAAGTTCTGCTGTACCAACCGCTCATAGCAGCAATACCGATAGGCAGAAAACCAAAACGATGTCGATAAGAGAGATCAAAGAGAACAAGGAAACACTGGTGAGTAGAAGTCACGGGCGAACAGCAAAGACCCATGGCCACCCTGCCCCCCAGAGAAGCAAGAGTTTCGTGTACAGACAACCATCAGAGATATCGATCTGATGGTCTGTAAAGAGTTAAATCCAAATGCAATATATTGGGAGATCAATAAATAGGAACACAATAACCATTGTACGTAAGGATGAAGAATTGTACGTAAGGATGCAACATTATATGTAAGGATGAAGCAACTCATCAAGACGGCCATTTAGTCACATGGCCTACGCAAACACCTATTACATGATGTCACGGAAATGCTTTCACATATACATTCAAACAAAAAAGGAGTCGTCTATCATTTGACACTAAGCAATGAAACAGAAGCACTAGAACAAACAAGAGTTACCGGTAGAGTTTGGGTTGAAAAGAGCCACCAAGTTTTAGAAAACAGAGCAACAAACTATCTATAATAGTAATAATAATAATAATGATAATAATAATACATTTGTATAGCAGCCTCAGAGAATTGTATCTCTTTCTAGGCACTTTACAGATGCTGTATAGAAAGTATTACCAAATGATTGGTGGTAACATCTCTAAGTAGCAGGCATAGTGTCACCAGGTACATGCATACGAAGGACAAATCCCAAAGACCCAGCAAATGCTGTAATAAACAGGTGCGTTTTAAGCTTCTTTTTAAGTGTATTCATGTCAGGGGACGTTGTGTACACTAGAGGGGACCAGAAAGAGAGCGAGAGGGAGTGTTTGCATGTGAGGAGAAAGGGAGAGTGGGAGAGAAAGGAGGCAGACAGGATTGAGGGGAGAGGGAGAAGAGGAGGAGAAACCGATGTACACACACACATAGAAGATACAGAAGCAGAGCACTAATGGTAGCACACTGGTACCCACCCATACAGAGTGGCAGAGTCATCCCCCTACAGGGACCGCTGTGGCAGATGAAGAAGGAGGGGCAGGGGTTTGCCAGGCCAGCTGATGTGATAGTAAATGATGTGATAGTTAAGATGAGATAGTAAATAGATAGTAAAAAGATGTGATAGTACATTTAAATGTGGACGATTTGTATTTTATCTCTTGCACACAGTGTAATGGCAATAAACTGCTCAGATCACACTGCATCCTAACAACTTAGGAAGATAAAGGGTTTGCAAAATGATAGCTCATACGTCTATCCTACAGGCCGTGATAGCCCAAGAGGTAAGGTGCTTGCTGTTAAGGGCTAAAGATGTGGGTTCGAATCCTCCAGTGGGCGATTCTTTATTGCCAACTGCAAACAGTGCTGGCAGCTGTTAAGGCTTTTCTGCTGCTATACAAATTAGGCTGCTACATTAACTAATATTTATTTCTTATCCATTTATCCTCCCCATTACCACTCACACGAAAAACTGTCATCTTAGCTATTCTATTAATTGAGACTGTGACTGAAGTATTCACTGCATCGGGAGAAAAGGCTGCACTTTCACAGCTATAACATTGCGACTAAAAAAGCAAATCTGAGATATAGATTCACAAAACGTCAAATGTACGCTAGCGATTCACATTTCAAGCACAACCACTATGACATTACCAGTTTGCAACACGATCGACTAACGTAATGTAATATATCTCTGTCTGTGTAACTGCACAAAGCTACAAGGACTATGAGGGTGTTACGAAAGGCAGTTTTATATAATGAACTCAAAGCCCAAGTGGCTTTCGATGCGAATACGACAGACAACAGACTTTATCTCACGAAAATAAGACAGCCGAGAAACACAGCTGAATCCGGAGGGCAGTCGGCTGCATGTGCCGAACGTTTACAAAGCAGAGCCCATCTCACAGATCTAGCTCATACAAGCTTTCCGAAGGGTTTATACAGCACAATGACAGCCACATGGGATAGTAAAAGTAAGTAGTAAAAGGAAGCTAAGAAAAATCAATGTCTCTTTACGGCCTCGGGATGCAAAGACACAATTTCCGACAGCAGTCTCTTCACCAATCAATAATTCGACAGGCAGCCTGCATTTCTGTGTAGCCCACAGGTTAGACTATGAGTAGCTATGAAATGCGGCACACACAAGCAGACAGCAATTAAAAAAACCGTGGCTCCCGGGAAAAGTGCTCAACTGCTATGTTGCCAAAAAGGCCTACTACTGGGTATGCGTTTGGCAGAGATTCGGTCGGACGGATCACCTCAGACAGAGCTGGCATTCGGTTGGACTGTTCATCGAGGTAGCAGTCAAATTTCACATACTTGCAGAAGGGTTTCTACTCACTGAGATTGGGAGCCATACCCAAATCTGCACAGAAATCAAGGAGCAATAAGTCTGCAGCTCTGATTTTGCAATGAGCAAGACTCAAAACAAAGTGGTAGTCGTGGCCAGTATTCACAGAACATCATATCTGCTTCTACATACTTACTTTTCACGAATTAGGATATTTGGCACCTAGTGCAACTTTGCCAATAATGCACGATACAGAGACTAGCCAATTGTTCAGCTACATAGGTAGCACAGAGGTAGAGAAAGCGTGCGATGTGCTAGTGATGCCCAGCCTCACTCAGGCCATACTCACCGAAACCACCACTTCCCCCCTTAGAGGGACACAACGATTTGAGTTTGCAAGTTACTTACCCCCATCATCTGTGTTAAGTTCAATATCAATGAGGGGCTTGCCGACATAAGCAACAGCATCTACTCCATAGTGAAGCTTTCGTACGATGCCATCATATCGGCTCGTGATGGTGACCGAGGCTTTGTCACTTTGGACTTCACAGATACTGTCAAACTGTGCCACTCGATCTCCTTCTCTGACAAACCTAAGACGAAAACAAGGCGACAAGCAATAATTCCTGCAACATAGAACATGCAGCTCTCCATAATGACCGGCCTTTCAGAAGCACATACAACCGGTAAGGTGATCATTTGCCACATTTGAGGAGCTGAACATGGCCTGTAAGCTACTGCAGCTAGGCTTAGGAAGGCCAGGAACGGTTGTCTTGTAATGGCGATACTAGTCTTCCCCCCCCCAGTAACCTGTTCAACAGCATGAATTGTGAGCTGCCTACCATAATTAATTAGTGTTCCGTGCCAGCCAACTCCTCTCCACTAGTGCCTCGGCTACTTGCCGTTTAGACTGAAGACCATTTGATCAGCCGAACTAAGGCGTTAGCCCACCAAGAAATGCATCGTTCACCTAGACTTGCAGTCACAGTCGGCCACAAAAGGCTAGCCATGCTAGCCGAACCCGATCCTTTCAAGCAAGACAGAGACACAGATCAGTTAAATGTCCACCGACCAAAAACCACAGGGCTACTTATTCGTGACCAGATTGTTCAAGAGAAGCTCAGTGCATTTCCTCTGGCCGAGACAAGGATGTTGCCCTGCTTTAGTAGCCACATATCTGAGACCATCCCACCCGGGCCTCGAATTCTCACCAACCAATGGGGTCTGACAAAGTAGGTGATGGGGTTTCTGCTGTTTCTTTCGAATTGCTTGGCTAAACACCTTCATATTTTCTCATGGGTCATCGTTTGAATCTGCTGCTACCAGATCCCTATCGATCGCTGAAATCTACCGACCCTCTTCCCGGCTGTTTAAACTAGTTCACAGAAGACCTTATCGAGTTCATCACCAAAAGTTACCGTGTTACAGGCTGCTGTTTATTGCAGATTTTAAAGATTCTCGTTGATGACCGTACTAACAGTCAGGTTCGATCATTTCTTGACGGTCTAGAGAATTTCGGATTGGTCCAACATGTTTGCTATGTAACTCACATGGATGGCCAAATTCTGATCTCGTCATCATAGAGAATATCTGACCCAGTGACTTTGTTGTTAGCCTGCTCAACATCTTGGACCATTGCTCAATAATCTCGTTTACTGTTCAGGTTCTTTAACATTACTACGGCAGCAACAAGCTTGTCAGCAACACAACTTAAAAAGCATTGATACAGAGATTTTTTAAATATGTTGGTGATGCAGGTCTACTCTATCTCCACCCAGATGCAGCCGAACAGCCTCGATCCCATCATTGAACTCTAACTGTAACTTTGGGACTGCTCTCAACAAGTATGCTCACATGATGGTTTCGAAGGAGTCGGTGTCGTTTGGCGGAGCTGACTCCCTGCGCTTTCTGCAGTCACATCTGCACAAGCTCACTCAACTTATACAGAGTACAGTTCTTACGCTGACCAAAAAGGCCCACCATGTCTTGGCTCCTCCATACCTAGCTGAACTGCTGTATCGGTTTCACCCTCCTCCTGCACCCAGATCTCCCAAGGACAATAAATTAGCTGTTCCATTTGTTCGCTTAACGCCAATTGGAAAAAAGTTTTTTTCTTTTTGCTCTGCAGGTCCTAGACTGTGGAACTCACTTCAACAACTCATTCTTATGCAAGCACATCTATTCTCCTGCTGCCGACTGTGGCACATCTTTTCCAGTCGTTACGAGCTGCTACTTCCACGTTACACACTTCCACGATGTTCTCCTGACTCAGCTATGCTTCTCAGTTTTCCTTTGTTGCATGAGATATAGTTTGTTGGCTACCGGATGTGCACCGAAAGTCGATTAGGCGTTGAGTGTGTAAAATCTGCTTAGTCTCTGTGGGTTTGTGGTGCTACAGAGGAGGATACATACATACATACATTATTACGCCGGCCACACTGTGGCCCAACGTCTTAGGAACTTGAAGTGTTTGAGAAATGACTGGGCACAGGTTTATCTCCCAATTACCAGTCACGTAGCAGCTTTTGTAATAGCCAGTCTAGTCACTGTGACCAAGGTGTCCAGTGGATCATATGGTGAAAAGGCAGCAAGCACTGCACCCAGATACAAATTAGCGACTAAAAAAAAAAGCAGAAAATCCGAGATGCAATCCGAGCAGCGTCGCACATGCACTGGTGGTTCACATGTCACGCCCAAAAGCCCTGGCATTCATAACAGGTCGCAACCAGATCGACTTGCATGCTTCGGACACTTAGCAAGCCCGGCTCACTAGTAATAATAATAATAATTCACTTGATAAAGCGCCCTCAGAGAACTTAATCTCTCTCTAGGCGCTTTACATTTGCTGTAAAGTGAAATGCAATTGAATGGTAAGTAAAATCATGCTTGAAAAACAAACGAAATGAATAATATGGTTAGGGGTGACATGCACAGGGTCAGCATGCAAATATGGTTAGTGGCAGCATGCACAGTGTCAGCATGCATAAGCACAAAAAGGACGAATCACAGGGACCCACTAAATGCTGTCCTAAATAGGTGTGTTTTTAAGTTCCTTTTAAATGTGGTCAGGTCGGGGGATGTTCTGACGCAGGTCGGGAGGGAGTTCCAGGCTTTGGGAGCATATGAACTAAATGCACAGTCTCCAAAGGATTTAAGGTTTGTACGAGGTATTTCTAGACTGTTGGATTCCGAAAAGCGGGTGGTACGATGCTTGGCCTGATGGGGTAGTATATCTGACAGATAGGCTGGAGCCATAGAATGAAGGGACCTAAAAGTGGGAGACTCCAGAGTGTTGACGTGAATGGACAAAGATCATCTGAAGAACCTCTAAAATATGGAGTACCTCAGGGCTCTGTGCTAGGTCCGGTCCTTTTCACCGTTTATACTCTCCCTCTCGCTGATGTGATTGCCAAGCACAATCTAGGCTTTCACTTCTATGCAGATGACACTCAGTTGTACCTTTGCTTTGATCCCTCCCAGCCTTCGAGCACCTCAAATTCTCTCAACTCACTTGCTGCATGCATTGATGACATCCGATCATGGATGGCAGCAAATTTTCTAAAACTAAACGATGATAAAACTAACTTACTAGTTATGGGCAAACCTAGTGTTATTCAGAAATTGGAAAGGCTGACTTTCAAAATTGGCTCTGCCAGCATATCTCCAGTTGCATCAGCTCGAAATCTAGGTGTCATATTCCAAAGCGACCTCTCGTTAGACGACCACATCAGCTCCAGTCAAATCAGCCTATTTTCAGCTTCATAACATTTCTAAAATTAGGGCTTGTTTAGATAAGGATACCACGTCCAAGTTGGTCCATGCATTCGTGACATCTCGTCTCGACTTCTGCAACTCACTGCTTACTGGCCTACCAGCATGTGCGATCAGGCGATTGCAGCTGGTGCAAAACTCTGCAGCTAGGCTTGTCTGTCGTGAGCGTCGCAGTTGCCACATTACTCCACTTCTCGCCGACCTGCACTGGTTACCAGTCAAGCAACGGATTGACTTCAAGGTTTTGTCGCTCACTTTTAGGTCTCTTCATTCTATGGCTCCAGCCTATCTTTCAGATATACTACCCCATCAGGCAAAGCATCGTACCACTCGCTTTTCGGAATCCAACAGTCTAGAAATACCTCGTACAAACCTTAAATCCTTTGGAGACCGTGCATTTAGCTCGTATGCTCCCACAGCCTGGAACTCCCTCCCGACCTGCATCAGAACATCCCCTGACCTGACCACATTTAAAAGAAACTTAAAAACATACCTATTTAGGACAGCATTTAGTGGGTCCTTGTGATTCGTCCTCGATGTGCTTATGCGTGCTGACACTGTTCATGCTGCCACTAACCACATTTGCATGCTGACCCTGTGCATGTCACCCCTAACTATATTATTATTTTTGTTTGTTATTCGAGCATGATTTTGCTTACCATTCAATTGCATTTCCATTTTGCAGCAAATGTAAAGCGCCTAGAAAGAGATTAAGTTCTCTGAGGGTGCTTTATCAAGTGCAATATTATTATTATTATAAAAGTGAGCAACTAGCTATCTAGCTCTCGGACAGGCTTTCCTCTACAGACAGGCAGCACGACTGCTGGAGCCGAGGGAATCGCTCTGCACCGAGTGCCCGAGGCTTCAGCGGTTCAGCTCGGCGCCTCGGACCAACTCGGCGATCAGACCAAAACCGATCAACACGGCGATCAGACCGAACAGCATCTCCTCTGCAGAGCCACCAGCGGCGGCTTCGGCAGGAGCAGCGGCGGCGACAGCGGGAGGTCTTACCACTCCTTGACCTGCACCTCTCGTATGCCTTCGCCGATATCCGAAAGGAGGAATGGTACGACTTTCTGGCACAGAACTGCAAACGATAGAGGAACCGAGCGATAGAGCCGTGACGGACCAGACGATAAGGTGCTCACCGTTCAGGACCGCGGCCGTGAGTTCGAATCCCGTGGCAGGCAATTCTTTACTGCCGACTGCAAGCGGTGGTGACAGCCGTCAAATCTCTTCTGCCGCCATACAAATGAGGCTGTTAAATCAGCTGATGTTTATTGATTACTATTTATGCACACATGCCCACACACACTCTCCAGCTTCATCATACTTCGGGGTGTATGTGTGTGTGTGTGTGGAGAGAGGGAGAGGATGCATGCCTCCTTTCAGCGCCATTCGTCGTGTAGCTAGCACGATAAAGCAATCTTGGCTCGAGTGCATGCTGGGCCTGCACACGACAGTACGAACTTAATATGCTAGTACACACGTGTCCCAGCTGTCGGAACAGGTCGCACCCAGCTTCCAAAGTGGTTGCATTCAACAGCTGAGTCGAAACTCACGTCTCTGACACTATCTAGACATGTGAATGGTTTTCATTAGAGACCCGCTTGAAAGGCAAGCAGTTTCCTTGGACTTTCATAGGAGCATTTTTAGTGGCTACCATCGTGTGGTTCTGCTTTCTTATGGTTTGCCAGTTTCTAGGGGGGAAGGAAGGGGTCGCATTTAAATGCATCTGGACAAGTTCAGCAGCAGACTTCCTTGATGAAAGGACACCAGCCTTGATGCTTGTGAAGCACCTCGGTGGCCCAGCTGGTCTGGCAGCGAGTGCTATATAGGTCTATGCTCAATAATTCATTACACATACACATGTTCCTACTCGGCCATTTGCCTGTCACACGTCTCAGTTTAAGTTAAAGCTTACATGTTTTAGTGGCAAGGACAAGCTATTTTGCATTGTTCCACTATTTTATTTAACTATTTATAACTAATGCAATCTCTTTAATTAAGAAAAAACATTTATGAAGATTTCACATGTAAATAAGTTTTCTTCCTTGCGATGTTGATCTTGCTCACACAGCAAGAAAGACCAGCATTGAAATGGAACCCGCCACCGTAAAGGCGTTCGGCTGCTGTTCCAGAAGCTAACAACTTCGGCATACCACCTTCATTGCTGCTGATGCCCCAGTTGCTCTTATACACTGCTTATGCCTTCTAAACAAGCTTGACATCCTTACCCTGGCCCTCCCTCAGTAGAGCTATCCAGTTGTCTCTCTTTCTCACAAAATCCGTTCGAAGGTCATAACCCTGATCGTAGTTACACTTACAATGGTCTTTTGAAGCACTGCCGACATTGAGCAGTAGCCCTTTAAAACTAAAATTGCAGTACAGACAACTGAACATACACTCAGCTGCAAAAATCCTTGCAGTATGGCCACAGCTGCCATGACTGCATTCGGTAACAGGAGGATTTTCTAGGATACCAGCCATACATGTGAAAATATTTATCGTCAGTACACACACACACACACACACACACACACACACACACGTGCTGCTAGTATATATATATATATATATATATATATATATATATATATATATATATATATATATATATATATATATATATATATATATATACATATACATATATATATATATATATATGAGTTTAGCTTGACTTCACCCAACATCGATTGTCGATGACTTCACTTATCTGGCCAGGCAAAGAGGCTACATGCTTCTTCGGTGTCTCTTCTAGGGTAACACATTCCAGAGAGCCTGAATTTTAGTGAAAAGCTCAGGTACTGATGTAGACCGAATACCCTGCCTGAGCTGCCAACCGATATCGCGCCACAGTCGTTCTAAGGGGTTCGCATCAGGTGCAGGGCTGGGCAACTGCATTAGCACGGTAAAGGATTCGTAAAAAAAAAAGGTACTCCACTAGCCTGTCAGTGCACTCAGGGTCGTTGTCTTGCAGCCAAATGTAACGAACCCCAAGCAGATTATTTGAGCTTTGAAATCCAACTTGCTTGACTAGCAATAACTTAATATTAATAATAATGCATTTGTATAGCACTCTCAGATAACTGAATCGCTTTCTAGACACTTTACAGTATAGACACTTTACGCTATCAAGACAGCGTGACCAAATGATTAGTGGTACCGTTCCCAATGTCATCAACCATAGCATTGTTAGGTGTGACATGATTAGGGCTAACATGTAGATACGGTCCGCAAGAACGAGCATACAGAGAACAAATCACTAGTGACCCACTGCTACGACAAACAGCTCTGGTAAAGTCCTTTTTCGATGAGCACCAGGCCTGAGGACACAATCCAGCGACGCTAAAAGGAAGCAGCTATTCGGCCCTGTGTACAGAAGGCTAAGTGCACGAGGCTTGCCGTGAATAGTGCACGAGCTGGAAGCTTAGCAGCTTCTCTGGACTGACGAGTCCCAGTACATTCCTCCGCTTAAAGACAGTTGGCGACAGAAGCTTTAGCTCTGCAGGTCCTAGACTGTGGAACTCGCTTCCACAACTCTTACACAATGACAACTACTTTTCTGCCGCCGACTATGGCTCATCGCTTTCAGCGGTCCTGAGCTGCTATTTCCATGCTAATCACTACCTCAACTGCTATCCTGACTATGCTATGCTTCCCACTTTCTCTTTGTTTGTGTGAGACGAAGTCTGTTGGCTACCGAATGCGTACCGAAAGCCGCTTAGGCTGTGAGTGCGCTATACAAAACTCTCCTGCGTAACACCCACATGGTCTTTATGACTTTGTGGAGTTACAGACAGAGATACATTAGGTTACATTACCGTTACATGCTCATCTCTTGTTAACTGGGATACCGAGAGAGTGCACAGACGAAAGGATGGGGTCGTACTTACATGTTAGCCTCCAAAAATACCGTCAACTATGTGTGTCGGTGGATGAGGGAGCAATGCTATGAGGCTGCTTCGGCACAGCTGTGTAGGCAGCTTGCACTGGGTGCAGAGGATAATGAATGCAGAACACTACTTGCGTATATATTTAAGAACACTGATATTCCGTCAGCGCAAGGGATGCATGGTCCAGAAAGCAGTAGTGGTTGATAATTACACACGCTGAAACCTCGGATTGCATACTGGGTGCAAATGCAAATCAGCTCGTCTGGCGGTTTCAACAACGGTACACAAACAGTAGCTCGTTTTTGGTGGAACCATCAGAAATGGTGAAGTAAGATTTGGTTATGATGTGACAAGCGTCTCACTCTCGAAAGATGCAGCTTAACAATTGCGTCGAGTACTTCATCCAGAATGGTCAACATAGGAAAATCACTGTCAGCGATTAAAGGAAATCACAACTAGAGCCTAGAGACAGTTTAACTGTGTTTCCTGATTAAACAAGATCAGCAGAATCGTTAAAATCTGTTGAGATACATACATCTTAGTAGCCACGTGAGATACCAAAACCACGGTGATCTGAAGGCATTAAAAAGTGTCTACTGAGATTGCGAGATGAATACTCTATTGAATGCACGAATGCGTCAAAACGTGTGAGTCAAGACCTAAGAAATAGTTTAAATAGTTTAAGGATTCTTTAATGCATTGATTCTTAAAAAAGACAGAGGGCAATTTTTTCTTTCAACCACGTCATCGTTGGTTTCGTCTCGAAAAATGTGGCCGAGAGTTTCACATGCAAAAATAGCTTGCTTCAAACGTTTGATTATTACTGAGAATATCCCAGGCATAGATATTCAGACTTTTTGAAAGGGGATATTTAGCGCATGCAGTAAACCTTATTTATCAATGTTCTGACCAAAATAGAATCCTTTGAAAATGGCAACACTGTTTGAAGCCGAAAGTTGTGCCGGAAACCCTTAACAATAGGCTCATTTAGCATGTTTTAGAACTTGGTGAGCCGGCAAAATAGGTAGCCTGCACCATGTACAACAATTGAAAGAAAACATTAGCTGATTTAGCAGCTTTATTTATATAGGAGCACAGTGGTCAATAAAGCATTGCCGGCTGCAGAACTCAAATCCAGGGCCTGGGTCGGGAAGTGAAAAGCCTTTACCACAGAGATAAGACCAGAGTACTGCCAACTGACGAGAATCATATGTTCTGGTGTATCCTGATGGCTAGGAGTTCATTAAAAAAGAAACATGAGAGCTTATATCTTGATAAGGTGCACAGAGTGACATAAACAGAATACACACCGTGCATATGAATATGCCAACACACACACACACACACACACACACACACACACACACATATACATATATACACACACATACATACACACATATCATCTGAACTCTTCTGCACCGAATTAATGAGTTATGGACAAGAACGTGTTCACAGAGGTCATCAAAAATGTTGATTTGCCCTGTGCCAGAGCTCTACTGGGGGAGGACCACTTTGGCAAATAATGAATGAGCCCAAGCATACTGCAAGGTAACAAAGCGATTCCTTGCAAACTCAGGTGTCCAAGTCCTTAGTTGGCCTAGCTGATCTCCTGATTTCGACCGTACAGAGCATTTGTGAGAGTCAGGTAGAAGCAGTCACAGAGCCGAGAACCATGTCTTGCCGTCTAAAGTGCAGGTATTTGGTCGGACTCCAGATGGGTCGACGTCCCAGCAAATACGAGACACTACACAGAAGAGGGCAGTCCAACATCCTATTGAGGTGAGCATCTATTTGTGCATGTATAACCTTGGTTCTCATAATAGAAAATACAAGAACACTCCATGCAAAGGTTTTAATCACTGTTAGCCGAAGACTAAGTAAATCGGCTGCCGAAATAACTGCTTGGCGGAGGTATGGGGAGCCCTCGAAGATGCTTTTGCGTCTAAGTTTACATAATAAAGGTATATCTAATAAAAAGAATAGTGTGCTGGCACAATCAAATACACAGTTAGAGGATAGCAACACAGCACGGTTACATTACATTGCAGCAAAAAACAAGTATCTACAAGTTGAGTACAAGAGCTCACTCATGTTCAAGTGCAAAGCAAATACGCTAGCATACAAAAAATACAAACCAGCATATGATCCAGATGACTGAAGAGCATGCACACGGCAGTCATGTAAGAGGATCATGCACGCGATGTAGCAAACACATTTAGGCGAGCATGACGAGCAGTGGGTTCACTCTCATCAAGCTCCTCGCAAATGCTTGCCAGCGATCGATCGAGGCGCAAGGACCATACCAGGTGACAGGTGCACACGACGACAGAACACGACGGCGGATGGTGAGCTGCACAGGCTTCCGCTGCTGCCACCGCTGTGGCCTCTCGCTTGTGGTCGGCATGGAGTGGCTCCCGTCTGATGCAGCTTAGGAGCCTAGAAGGCGATAGGAGCCAGTGGTTTTGACACATCGGCAACGTGCAGTGAATCGCCCATCGAAGCACACAAGTCACGCATACGCAGCCCGCAGTGTCCGCAACGTTGAATGGTCGCAAACAGCAGCTCCCAGCCGATGAGGACACCGAGACAGGACGGTGCGACATTGCTCCCCGCGTGCGCAGGCCAGCGCGACCTTTCACGGTGCGGCTACGATCGAGCGCTCGCCAGAGCTCAACCTCCATCTGTCCAGTCTTGAACGGGTGCCTCGGCTTCTGGCAGGCTACGCTCGAGCTGCCAGCTCGCGCCTAGCTTACGAAAGAAAGCCTACGCTCGAGGTGGGCCAGATTTCCGAGCTGACAAAGTGCCCGGCTCACAGTCAGGTTTGCCAGCAAGCAAACGGCAGGGGGGCCTGCAGCGGTCAAGGCCGTGGCACCAGAGAGCGAAGTCACATGCTTGCAGCCCGAGTAGCTAACCACAGACGATATGCGCGGAACACGGAAGTCCAATCGGCCTAACGAAGCCTAACTGTGCTCACTAGTTAACTAGGACTTCTTCAGCCACTGTGCAGTGGCTTTCCATACAAACCCTTGTCGGTCTAATGAGGCGTTCCTTTAGCAGAGGACCAACTAACTCAAGCAGAGCATCACGTCCTAAGCCCCAGCGCCAGAGAGCTTGCCACTGCAACCAGGCAATGTGGTGACGTAGCACTGCAACCAGGCAATGTGGTGACGTGCTGAGTGTGTCCTGCACATTTTGAGCTGCTTTGGGCTGCATTCACGCTAACACAGCAGGGCAGCATGCCTTTGACAGTTATACTTTGCAGGCTTGCAATCCTTTCCAACCAACTCTTCCTTGGACGAACAGCTCTCAAGTAATAATATTAACATAATCATAAGGCGTTATGTGGCACCCTATGAGGACCAAATCTCTATCCGGGCAAGGTCACAAGTAAACGTAAGAAGGCTTATTGTTACACATGATTTTTTAAACAGTGGCAATGCACACCATCGATGCAGCAGCATCATCGGTTACCGCGAGTGTGGCAAAGTGGTAATGCGAACCGACGGCGGTTGCTGCCTGCCGAGCAGCAGCAGCAGCAGCAGCTGCTGCCCATGTCGGTCCTCTTGGATAGGGCGTTTTTTTGGTGCACGGCTACGTACCGACTGTAACGGACCGAGCATGAGACGCCAGCTTTAACAAAGCCGGCCAATGCAGGGCCCTGTACACTTGCTCGCTCATCGTACTCGGTTACACAAGGAGAGCGAAACACACACCCGACAGAGGGTTGAGCGGCCTCAGCCAAATGCAGAGCCAGGGCGACTAATCAGTGAGCCCAAAAAGTAAACGCATCGTCAGCTTACCCGGCAGCAGGAGCGTGAGGCTTGAGGTCTTTTGATACCGATCGCTCGCGCACACACACAAACACACACTATAAATATTTTAGACCTCACAGCACAGTGAACGGCGGGCAGCCTGGCGATCATCAAGTCGTCAGCAATTCGGGCGACCGGATGAGAGCTGTTGGTCGTGTGGATCCATCACCAGAGATGGACGATTACTTCAGCTCAGCGGCACAGTTCTTTAAGTTTGCCCACTGCAAGCGGGGTAAGAGCCGCTAACGGTCTTTCCCCGCTACATAAATGAGGCTGCTTAATCAGCCAATCTGTACTTGCTTACTTAACAGTCGATCGCTCCCCATACGCGAGGGTAGCCGAACTGCCAGCCGCAGAGACAATCCTAGCTTCGCCGGCCGCGGGTTATTGGCAAATTACCACGTGGCCTCCTCCTCTAGCTGATTTAACAGCCTCTTTTTGCAAAGAGCCTTTACGGCTATTAGCACGCTTGCATTGGCTATAAAGGATCGCCCACTGCGGGATTCGAGCCCAGGACCTCGGGGCCGAGGTCGTGAAAAGCAACCGCCTTACCTAATGAGCCATTACGGCTCACCTCTTCCTCCTCGAGCGCCGCGCTGCTCTTTGCTGCCGTGCGAGGTGACAATTTGAAAAAGGACGCGCGAGCGGTGCGCGAAGCCAACCCTCCAACGCCGCTGCCCCGGCGCCGTGGTCGGGCCGCCCAAATATAAAGCTCGTTTCTCGATTCAACCGAGAGCAGCCTCGTAACGCCGCGCTAAATGGCATCTCCTATTAAAGCGCAAGACTCGCTTAAAGCCTCGCGCGAATACGATGCCGCCGCGAAGCGTGCAGCGCGCGCGAGCTGACGGGCGCCCGAGCGGTGCGCCGGGCAAGGCGATGCGGACGTGCGAACGCACATCGCAGCGACGCGAAGCAGGCCGCACCGAATCTCTCTACAGAAGCGCGTCCAAAGGTCTGCGGTAGTGCACGTACCGCTACAGCGCAGGAGCCATGAGGACGGCTCAGCGAACGGCGAAGCGCCGCCGCAACCCACGTATGCTTCCCCAGAGCTGCCATGTTCGTTAGCGAAACAGCGAGGCCGTTTTCGTCATCTCTATGCGCAAGCTGGCGTCGCCTCTGGTGAAAATGCTGACCGAGATAGCCGGGAACGAGCTCGAGGGCGTAAGTAATCGCTGCGTTGACTTGACCGCGCCGGACTATAAAGTGTGCGCGCATTGATAGGTGGCGCGTATTCAGTTGCTCAGTGGCTCTGCGACTGCGAGATGCTTCTGTGTATTACCCAAGCTTTTCATTCATGTCGATCGAAATTCTTGGGGGCCCTTCGGGCGGGTGTTGCCGATAACCGCTGGTGGACCGACTATAGGTGCCTGTTGCTTTTTTTGTTCACGCCTCTTGTGTTTCTGTGTATATATCCCGCGTATGCAGCGGGCTGAACGTGTCGGAGATTAACGTGCTAAAGTGTCGTGGCGGAACCGATGGCCAAATTCGTAAATCGCATGTGATACCCACAAGAAAGATCATAGCGTTAGGAAGAAGCGTCTTGTCCTAGGAGGCTACAAGCCCACTTTGATCCATTTTTACCCTTTCTGACGAACGCGTTCTAATGACACTCTGGCCACAGTTATTTAATACAATAGTAGTAACAAATCTTGTGTATAGCGCCCGAAGAGAACCAAACCTATACCCAGGTGCTTTATAAATCGCTGCAAGAGAAGCAGTAACCAAGAGCTAATGACCAGCAAGGTGTCGTGGTTAGTAATAATAATAACAATAAGACAGTATATAGTGCCATTGTATCATCTGCACAAATGAAAGCCTAGAGCAGTGGTTCTCAACCTTCCTAATGCTGCGACCCTTCAATACAGTTCCTCATGTTGTGGCAACCCCCAAGAATAAAATCAACCCGGCCAATTGACATAACCCTGCCATTAATATGGTCTTAGGCGATCCCCGTGAAAGGGTCGTTCGACCCCCAAAGGGGTCACGACCCACAGGTTGAGAACCGCTGGCCTAGATTGTTATATCCTACCTCCTTGCTCCTTAAGCTACTCTAGCCTACTCTCCCACATGATTTGCCTCGGCCTCCAGTCGTCTTGCCATTTATTGCCCTAAATTGAAATTTTTTTGGTGATAGGTGGCCTTAAGCTAGAATGCCCCAAAAGTCTAGAACTTGCTTCCGGCTTCTGTCACATTATGCATTGACTTTGCATCATTGAGGTCTCTGCTAATGGCACATCTGCTCCACCTAGCTTTCCTTGCACATCCCTCCCTCCCTCCGTGAGGTTTTCTTTTTTCCTGTGGGCATAGCATGCTCACCTATGCCGGATTCAGTGAATGTTACCAACCTATTTAGTCCTATCGACCAGTGGCCCTTAGTGCCTGCTAATGTTTATGTACTTTTGCATGCTTGTCTAAACGCTTATACTCTCTCTCTCTCTCTCTCTCTCTCTCTCTCTCTCTCTCTCTCTCTCTCTCTCTCTCTCTCTCTCTCTCTCTCTCTCTTCTCTCACCGACCTAATCACTTGGCACAGTCTAGGCTTTCTTTTCTATGTATATGTATCTCCGTCTGTAATCCAACAAAGCCACAAAAACTACGTGGGTGTGACGCAGGAGAGTTTTGTATAGAGCACTCACAGCCTAACCGGCTGTCGGTACGCATTCGGTAGCCAATAATTAATCTTACGCAACAAAGAGAAAGTGGGAAGCATACCAGAGCCAGGAGAGCAGTCGAGGTAGTGAGTAGCTAGCATAGAGGTAGCAGCTCAGGACCGCTGAAAAGGATGTGCCATAGTCGGCAGTGGGAGAGTAGTTGTCGTTGCGTAAGAATTGTGGAAGCGAGTTCCACAGTCTAGGACCTTCAGAGCTAGAGTTTCTGTCGCCAACGGCCTTTAAGCAGAGGAATGGAACAGCTAATTTATTGTCCACACAGGACCTGAGGAGATTGAAACTGGTGCAGCAGTTCAGTTCTATACAGGTGACACACAGCTGTACCTGCGCTTTGACTCCCCCTGCCCTCCAGCTAATCAAAAGCTCAACTCCCTTGCTGCATGTATTACTGACATGCACACTTGGATTGCAGCAAACTTTCTCAAATTGAATGACGATAAAACCAACTTACTAGTCATAGTAAACTCAGTGTTACTCAGAAATTGGAAAACCTATTCCACAAAATGGGCTCAGCCAGCATATCTGATCGAGAATGTGCATAGTGGTTGTTCTGCTCTAAAGTTACCTTTTATTAGATGACTACATTAGCTCCACAGCCTATTGACCACCATATGAGTACCGAAAGTCACGTGGGCTTTGAGTGCATTATTGCTGTTTTAGATACAAATAGGCACTATTACTCACATTGAGGTCCCTTCATTCTCTATCTCCAGAATGCCTTCCTACTCAGGCTTTGCATCGTGACTCGAGTTATTTAGCTGTGCTGTAAACAATCTCAAGTCTTTTGGAGGCAATGGTTCAGTTCATATGCTCTCAAAGTCTGGAACTCATGCCGACCGGCTTCACGACATCCACCCCTGTCTAGACGACGTTCAAACAGAAGATACAAATGCACCTTTTTCTCACAGCATTTGCTGAATTCTTGAGTTGTCCTTTATGTGGTTATGCTGCTGAAATGCTATGCTATGCATGCTGTAATCGTGCATGTTGTCATTAACATGCTTCCTTTAAGCATATGTAATGGTGCCTTGAAAAAGATTTAGTTCTCTAAGGGTAGTATTCATACATACCCTATATTGTTATTATTCTCCATAGGCTGGGGTAACCGAGTGTTGACCTGTTTGCCAAAGAGGGGATCATGAAGTCGATTCGATGCTTGATAAGGAGCCAGTGAAGTGCAGACAAATGTTGATGTACACACATCTCGGACTATTGCACTTGCGATAGTATGCTATTTTTTGGCATGTCTGGTTATGGCCCCAGACTTGGCGAATCCTATGCTTTGTGCTTTGATGGGCAGTCAAACGCAGAATAGACATCACATGTCCTGCCCCGATCTTCACGTGAAGCACGAGTCGGTTCTATGATAGCAGTCCTCTGCATTATATCACTTGTTTGTCGTAGTCGTCGATGAGTGGCTTGGGTTTGGAGTTTGTGAGTTCGGCTCCCAAGCTCACCAAGTTCACGTGATCGTCGTTCGTTGTTACGTGTCACGTAGTTTATAAACATGCACATTCGTTCATTTAAGCAGTATACCGTGATTCATCTTGAATACCCAAGTTGAAGATTAAAGCCGGGGGAGGGGCATTGAGCACCACGTGATGAGTAGTCTCGATGACTCAATCGTCGTCGGAGTGATGGATCCGTAGCATCAGAGCTTGTTGATTCGTTCCTCGCATAAAGGGACAAAATTCTTTGAGAGGCGGTGGTGGTTGGTCGCACAGCCAACCGCAGCCTCTTGTCTGTATTTTAAAATTGCTCAGACTGACGCTGCCTCACAGCGGGCAGTTTAGTCAGTCGTGTACGCATGCATGTTTCTAGTCGTTTCTATCAGCATCCGTTATTGCAAATCTGAAACTGGGCTTGCTTGCTTAGAAATTGCTGCTCACTCGTGGCCGCGATAGCAGCAGGCGACCGAGAACCAGGCAGCTCGTACATATGGTCGCCTACCTATCCGTTATCCACGGAGCTGCACGAAGGATGCCACATTTGTTTTTGGGCCTTCGCAATATTAGCTGGCAGAAAAAAGGGAGCTTCGCCGTTTTGCTGCCAGCTAATATAATATAATCTATAATCTATAATATATAATATAGTTAATATAATCTCAGCTATAGCGTGCTGCTTGGCACTACTGACGGCATTTCCTTAAAAAAGGCTTGAGTGCTGCAAGACTCGAACCGAAATGCGGTTTGGTCGCAAAGTAGAGGACAGCTCATTTAGCAGCCTAACTTACACGGCCGCAGAAGGACCTTAGTGGGGCTATCGCTGCTGCTTTCATCGTGCACGACGTCGTCGTGCCACTGGTCCAACCAGTCACACCATAATAATAGCTACCACAATAAGTTGCGCTCTTTATTGTCGAAGAAGGCAGGAAGAGGGCTGCATAAGCGCTTCTTCACAGAGGGATCACTGCAGCTGTGCAGCGTGTCGGGATAGCGTAGGCCGGCACGTGGTTCTAGCATCAAGAGCTGCAGCAGTTGCAGCCGCCTGGCTTTTTTCTATGCAATATCGCTTCTTGCCTTGCTTAGCCACGATATTTGTATGTATATATATATATATATATATATATATATACACAAATATATATATATATATATATATATACAAATATACATATACACACAAATATACATATACACACACACATATATATAACACATGCAAATATACATATACATACACACACACACACACATATATATATATAAACACACATTATAGCACTTGTTTGTCGCATATCCAGCTGCCGAATATACTGCAGGGCGGACAGATACTTCGAAATGCTGCTGCGTTCAGCTGCGTACTGGCAAAGCCCATACGCGTGTTCTCCATTCGAAGCAACCGAAGTAACCCCGGTCTGAGGTGAGTGCGAGTGTGCACCTGCATGCGGCAGCTCACGTGCGTGCTCAGCGGCCGAGCTCTGCCACCTCTGTGTGCAGAGCTGCAGCTGCCGCAGCCGAGGCAGCTGCCGCCGCCGAGGCTGCACGTGTTTGTGCACCCGCTGCTTTGCTATTTAGGCCGCAGCATTTGACGGGCCTGCAGTTCCTCAGCTCCCTTTGCCGTGCAGCTCTGACAGGCGGAGACGTGAGCTCGATGGAGATCACTCTGAGTCCTCGACAAGCTGCGCAGGCCGGCACCTACGACGTGGACACGCACACGGCCGGGTGAGGGTAGCAGACGGCTTTGCTACTTGCGCTGCGGCGTGCTGCTGCTGCTGCTTGGGACCCCGCTGCGCTCTCATTGCGAAGAAGTAGCTTCCTCGAGCGTGCTCCGCATGCCTGGTGGCCGCTGCTGGTGTTCATACGTTCGTGCTGCGTGCTCTCTTTGCCACCCGGTGTGTGTGCGCACGCGTATCAGACGCCGACTCGAATTGATCTAAATGCCTTAGCTACTGTCGTTGAGTCCGTATGCAGAGCACACCAGGATCCGAATTGCACTATTGGCTGCTGTAGTAAAATGTAGTTGACTTCTATTCTTGTTTGTGCCCATCCGGCAGTCGATATCCAGTCACTCTGTCCTCCTGTCATTCTGTGTCGGAGGCTGCTGTCAAATATGGTCCAACAGCAGTCTGTACACATGCCCGCGGAAGATGCGTGCAATGTAATGTATCTCTGTAAATCTACAAAGACTATGCTGATTGAGATAATGAGAAGATACTGTCCTCAATTCCCAGCGGAACTCTGCCGTAATTCTCCTGTGTACACGTGCATGAGCTGCCGAGCAGTGGGGGGGGGGGTGGGAGCAGCACAGCATCCGGCTGACCTCTTGCTTGCTGCACCTACGCCCTAGCCTATCCGACCAGGCGTTGCTGACTGAAGCAGAAGTGTGCGTGCATGAGGTCTTAACCCGTGGAGCCAGTGGCGGTTGCGCTGCTGCCACGGATGCCGAGTCCTGCCACTAGGAAGGAGTGGCTGGTCGCCGTGACTGTAGCCTAGAATAGCCGGAAGCCGTGGCTCGTGTAAGCTGTTGTTATTGTGAGCGACTTCGGTTGCCTGTCTTTGAAACAGCATTTGTCCCGCCATTTGATCCCACTTTCAAGTGGAGAAGTCGTGGTGGCTGGAGAATCCTTCTTTTAGCATCCGTGTTCGTAGCGGGAACCCTTGTGGTATGCAGTGCATGAGCAGCTTAAAGCCGAGAGAATTGAAAGATTTGCCTACTCCTGCATGACGCAGAGATCATCTGTGAAGTCACAAGCCAGATGCAATCAGGATTCCAGATTCAGGGAGACCGCAAATGGGGCTTGGATTGGCACAGTGCAGCATTCGACAAATAACCGATGGTAAGACCACAATTGTCACGATGGAGAGGCAGGAAACCAGGCAAGCAGGGCTAGCATCATGCTCCACGGTATGCCCACCGGTTATGCAATCGAGCGGCAGGAGTTTGTTTAGCGTTTGTATTTCGACGAAACAAGAGTCCTCATTGCTCTCTTCCTTAATGTCTATAACTAAGCCTGCCTCGATGTAGTACGACTTTAGCCAACTGGTGTGTCAGCATTTTTGTTTACCACCTGCGCTCGTGCACTGAATAGCAGCGGCCTGTTCGCAAGCGCTTATTCGTCTGCCGAGCGCCGCTTTTGGCCGGTCAATTGGCTGGTGCCTGTAGATGCGGCCATCGTGATCTGCCAGGGTACTTGCCTCGGTCTCGTGCTAGCTGGCTGCCGTTTGCACATGCTAATGTTTGCACGATCAGCTCCTTGCCTTATTATGGTCCGAGGTCACGCAGGACAATATTTTTGTTTACTATCCTTACAGGAGCATCGTCCTGCTGATCCAGTCGGCCCTGCCCGTCCTGCTGTTTGCACAAGGGCCTTGTCAGATGACACTTGTGGGTGGCACTAACGCGGACATGGCACCGCCTATCGACTATGTGCTTGATGTGTTTATACCCACCGTGGAGAAAATGAACGTTCACTTCGACTGTCGGCTGATAAAAAGGTACCGAATCGCTGCCGTTTGCAGTGGCCAGCTTTTCTTCTGTATTGATGAAGCATGACCCCAGCATCCTCGTCCCCCCTAAAAATAAGTGTACAAGCGAGCTTGCTGCCTCTCGCGTGCTTATCGCTCGGAGAGGGGGCGCGGCTTCGAGGCGAGACGTACCCTGCAGCAAGAATATGAAATGGCAATGTTCCCTTTAGGCTGGGCTGCCAAAGAAAGCTGTTATGCCACTACAGCAGACTATGAACATGGCTGCAAGGCTGGTCTTCAAGTCCCAGCGGTTTGAGCACGTGTCACCTCTGCTGAAAGAGCTAGGATGGTTGCCGGTTGAGCAAAGGATACAGAGCAAAGTTCTTACGCTGACCCACAAGGCCCGCCACGGCTTGGCTCCTTCGTACCTAGCTGAACTGCTGCATCAGTTTCAGCCTGTTCGCGCCCTCAGGTCCTGTGTGGACAAGAAATTAGCTGTCTCATTCCTCCACTTAAAGACAGTTGGCGACAGAAGCTTTAGCTCTGCAGGTCCTAGACTGTGGAACTCACTTCCACAATTCTTACGCAACGACAACTGCTCTCCAGTTGCCGACTATGGCACATCTTTTTCAGCGGTCCTGAACTGCTACTTCTATGCTACTCACTACCTCAACTGCTCTCCTAACTCTGCTATGCTTCCCACTTTCTCTTTGTTTGTGTGAGACAAAGTCTGTTGGCTACCGAATGCGTACCGAAAGCCGCTTAGGCTGTGAGTGCGCTATACAAAACTCTCCTGCGTAACACCCACATGGTCTTTATGACTTTGTGGAGTTACTGACGGAGATACATTACATTACATTACGTTGTTGTTCGGTTTAGCTGCTTAACCTACCGAAGACCGGCTGCCGTAGGAGTGAGTGCAGTGAATTTTCGTCACGACCCACTAACGATCCTGCAACCTCTGATTGTTCAGAGCCAGTGGTCTGCCGATTAAACGAGAGCAAAAGAGACAGATTAGTTTCACATTTTGGTGTAATCTTTAAAAATTGGAATTTTCAAGTAGTTTTCACAAGCCGAACTAAAGGATACTGTGCTGACCAACTCCACTCGTTTAGTGGTTAGCACCTGTCTGTAGTTACCATTTTTTAGCTCATACCCTGAGTGCGCTTATCCACAGGTTTGACTGTAAAGTACATGCTTGCATTGAGTGTGTGTTTTATGCATGTGTATGTGCCTAGGTGCGTGTGCATGTGTCTGAATTGCTAGAAGGCTCCAAAAGATCTGTACTTTCATTTTATTGTTTTGCTATTGCAATCAAACTATACACACAACTCTTTCTGCTTAGCTGCTACCATTTTTTTGGTCATCTGAGAACATAAAAATGCACAGATGCTCCTTGTTGATTGCATTGTGTGGGTGTCACTACTCGGTCAATGAAAGTTTGTGCTGGAGCATGTTCTGTCCTGTTTAGTTTAGGATCTTGTGGGGTGCAGTCAGCTTTATCACGTAGGACTAAAGCACTATATTTTGGTTGTAAGGGATGGAAAAGAACCAGTGTACCCTTGATTCCAACCATGGCTAGAGACTATTTACTGTGGCCACTGATAAAAGTGTGCTGCATGAACTGTTCCAGTAAGTACATAAATAAAAAATAAATAAATAAAGGGTAGCTGATTCAATATCCTCATTTGTATAGCAGCAGAAGAGTCTTAAAGGCTGTTACCACCACTTGCAGTGGGCAATAAAGGATTGCCCACTGCACGACTCGAACCCATGACGTGATCGAACCCGTGACGGGTCGTGAAGAGCAAGCACCTGACCTCCTTAGGTAAGACCCAGAGGCTCGTCAAGAATGAATCCAAAGAAGGCACCATACAGGCGCGTGGTTTCATTTTTCTCACTTAAATGCTGGCCATTGGCACCACCATATCAAACTTGGAGCTTCCAGCTGGTGCAAAACTGCAGCTCGGCTTGTCTGTCGTGAGCCTTGCAGTTGCCACATCACACCACTTCTTGCCGACCTGCACTGGCTCCCAGTCAAGCAACGGGTTGACTTCAAGGTTTTGTTGCTCACTTTTAGGTCCCTACATTATTTGGCTTCAGCCTACCTACATATCAGATCTACTCCCCCACTAGGCTAAGCATCGTACAGCCAGCTTTTCGGAATCTAATTGTTTACCTATACCAACTATACTATACTATATACTATACTAACCTATACTAACTCATACTAACCTCAAACCCATGGAGACCGTGCGTTTAGTTCGCATGCTTCCAAAATCTGGAACTCACTCTCGACTTGCGTTACGACATCCCCTGACTTGACCACATTTAAAAAGAAACTGAAAACGTATCTATTTATCACAGCATTTAGTGGGTCCCTGTGATTCGTCCTTTTTGTGCTTATGCATGCTGACACTGTGCATGCTGCTACTAACTACACTTGCATGCTGACCCTGTGCATGTCACACCTAACCATGTTGTTCTTGCTGTTTATTGAGCATGCTACCACTAACCATTCGATCGCGCTTCATTTGCAGCAAATGTAAAGTGCCTAGAAAGAGACTGAGCTCGAGCGAGTTGAGTTTGGGAGAGCGAGTTGAGTTTGAGAGAGCGAGCTGAGTTTGAGAGAGCGAGCTGAGTTTGAGAGAGCGAGCTGAGTTTGAGAGAGCGAGCACCCCATGAGAGAGAAGGTGGTGCCCAGGCGAGGTACCATTGCCTGCAGAGCCGTTTGTGCCGTGTGTTCCCTGACCTCCACGGCCCTCTCGCTCGATGCAGCATGCAGCGGCAGTCCTTTCCTCTTCGAAGGCCTCTGCTGCTGCTGCTGCTGCTGCTGCGTCCAGCAAGCTATACGATCGTGGTGCTTGTAGAGGCTTTTACCCCAAAGGTGGCGGCCGAGTGCAAGTGGCCGTGAAGCCGCATCGTGAGATCGCCCCGATCGTTCTGCGCCAACGTGGCGAGGTGACCAGCGTAACGGGATTCGCTTATGTTGCCGGAGTTCTACCCATGAAGGTAGGTGTCTGGACAGCTGCTCACTAGCACTCAGTTCCAAGAGAGGAAAGGAGAGAGAGAGGGAGAGAGAGAGAGAGAGAGAGAGAGAGAGAGAGAGAGAGAGAGAGAGAGAGAGAGAGAGAGAGAGAGGTGACTCTCTCTCTCTCTCTCTCTCTCTCTCTCTCTCTCACTCACTCTCTCTTTCTCTCTCACTATATGTGCTCGAATGCTCACACGCACGTTCTGCAGGCTTCCCAATATGGCAGTCGCTTAAGAGTTTCTGCCTCCGATGGCCCAGCGAGGCACCACCTTAAGTTGACTTGGCTGCAGCTCACTCAGCTTGGATTGGCAATCGACTCCCACCCCGCCCCAGGTCGACTTGCTGTGCATGGGCAGAGCGCAAACTTCACTTGCCCACTCCTCGGTGTGGCGACGGCATCAGGACGAGCCGCTATTTTGCTGCCGTCCGTTTTTCGGAAGCGGCCGCGCTGCCGTCTCTTCATGTCGAGCTCGTAGCGGCAGTAGCACGGCGCCTTATGGGGCGCGCCCCCAGCGAAGTAGCCCCAGTGGCAGCCAGCGGCACCGAGGCGGCACAAAGGCGGTGCACTGCGCTAGCCTTTCTCCGAGCCTGCATCACATCTGTCAAGCTCCCGAGCTGCCTACTTTGTCCTAGCTGGCCGACGAGATGGCACAAGAGGCCGAGTCGGTTCTCCGCGCAGGCTTGACCGGCCTGGACCGGCAGGCTGTCGCCGTTCGGCGCAGCTCGGAGACGGCTCGGTCGCTTGGCAACGGCAGTGGCATCACGCTCGTGGCGACCACATCGACCGGCTGCCGGTTCGGTGCATCAGCCATCGGTGCACGCGGCGTTTCGGGCAAGAGCGTCGGCCGGTCGGCAGCCGAACACCTCCTAGCCGACCTCGCCAATGGCGGCTGCGTGGACGAGTACATGCAGGATCAGGTAGGCCAAAGGGCGAAGTGCGCTGTCGGGGGAGGGGGAGCTGTGCGGCGGCTGCTGCTGCACACGTGCACAGCGAGCTCGGTTGGGCCTCCCACTCGAGGAAATTACACCGGTGGTGCTCGGCGCTGGGTGTGGCTGCCGGTGGTGCTGCTGGTGGTGCCGTCGGCTCGCTTTCTGCACGCGACGCAGCGCTCGGCGCTTCTGATGCGGCCACCTCGGTTTGTTGCCTTTGTGCAGCTCATAATCTTCATGGCTCTGGCGAGCGGGGTGTCGGAGATCGTCAGCGGGCCGCTGAGCATGCATACACGCACGGCAATTTGGGTTGCCGAGACGATGACACAGGTGCGTAGGCGTGCCTCGCTCGCGACTGCTGCTGCTGCTTCCTCCTTGGAAGGACACGCTGCCTGCAGAGCCTGCCGGTCTCCCTGATCGGTGCAGCTATGCTGTGAGCATCGAGTGCTTGTCGTCGCTTTTTTAATCTCGTGTGTGCGTGCAAACGGAAAAGGTTAAATGCGGCTGAGACTGCAGCTGGTTTTGTGAAGTGGAAAAGGAGGGTTTTTACCACTTTCGCAGCATTTTTCCCCACTCGCCAAAGTAAGGATATGTCTTGCTGGTCTTGGGCAGTTGAAACAGGTCTGCCGGCATAATCAGGGAAAGGGCAATTTTCTATAATAGTGTGTGCAAGAATGCATAAGTTTGTGTATGCACTCAGACGCGAAAAATCCTCGAAGTATGCCAGTCACTGCTGCGTATGTAAATCCCTTCGTGTACTCAAGTGGGTTTCCTACGATGCTAAGCATACTATAGCTATTCAAAAAGGTGTGTAAATATTTAAATTGACAGCCACAAACTAAACGCATGCTGATGGCATGTATGTGTTTTGTGGGATGTCGTCCCACCACGATTCTTAATGAACTTCCTTGTCTGGCCAACCAGAGAGGCCACTATATTCTGCGTTGCATCTTCTGCTGTAGCTCATTGTACTGAGCCTGAGTATGTGCTTTCCTCGTGCAGCGTATGCGTGCGTCTGCGTGTGCCCGCTCGCGTGTGTGCACGCTCGTTCTTATCCTTCGGTGTTAGCGCAGATCGGTTTTCGTAGGTACCGAGCTGCCGTTTCGCGTGACCTACTGCCTAGCCCTTCCGGCAGATTCCTAGTGGTTTGCTTTACCTTTAATATGCAAGTCATATAGCAGTGTATGCCATGTCTTTAGTGGGAGATTTATAGAATTTTGCTACTGCCATAAAAGAGGGGTTTGACTCATTTACAGGCTAGGTTCTCTGTCGAGGAATTGAGTGATTCGCAATTTTTAATCAAATGTCAAGGAATCGGCCTGAAGAATTCGGCTGTGATGTGACCAATGGCAGAGGAGACGGTGTGGCTGCCAGCTGTGATGTAATTGCTCAACTGTCGCAGTGCTGTGCTGCTCCTGCTGCTGCCCAGGTGCCTGATGGTGTCCGACATTTCGAAGCTGGTATTTTGCTCGGTATTGTGCAGCTGTGCATGATTCATCATATTGTGTCGGTAACATGGTATTGCATGATTTACCGTGCCTAATGTGGTGATTTCCCACCTGTTCTACAATGTCACTTCGCCACTGACGCATACAATCTCTGCACTAAGCCCTGGGTGCAGTGATGGATTCATTTTTCTATTGCCGAAATTGCCGAGTGTTTAGCTTGGCTTACAATTAAATTATTTTCATTCTCGCTGATGAAGCTTCATGGCTTTCTGTCTACCGTAGATAATTTATCCAGCACACAAATCCACGAAAGACCCCGCAAGTACCAGATGCAAGACCTCGTAGTCACACGACCGGTGGTGGCCGATTCAGCTATTAGATATCACCTTGCAGCACGATCGCGAGTCGTTAGAGGAGCTTCGATGTGCACAATTATGCAAACGATCGTAGAACTCGACTGCAGTTAATATTATCCGTACCTCAGTGCCAGGTCAACACACCATAGCTCGCATGCCTACCATGACATTAGGAAACAAAGATCAAGCAGATCTGCCGAAAACCCCTTTCGAGGACCTGTCGTTGGCCGGAAAAGTCATGGGTGTTTGGGCTCTCGGGCTCGCCCAGAAGTGAATCCAAGCGGATGTTGGGCGTTCGCCGACGATGCGGCCACCCACACAGGCAACGAGAACCAAATGCCCGAGCGCGGATGGAGATAAGCTTGCTTGCTGTTATGGCTTGTATGTTAGGGTTCCCCACGATAAGATGCTACGAATAAAGTCGATCGACGTCGCACCTACGAAAGCTTCATCACCGTCTGTAACTCTGCAAAGCCGCAAAGACTATGTGGACGTTACGCAGGGGAGTATTGTGTGGCCGATTATGGCCGACCATCCGGGCTATGGTAGCCGATATTTCATTTTGAGGAGCTGTTTTAGCAGTACTGTTCTTTCGTGAAACAATCCTACTCCAGATGTGGCACTAGTGAGTCGCCCAAGTAAAATGAAAACAGCTGTATTAGGTCGAGCAAGATGAAGGCAATAGTACAATTGAAGAAAATAAAGTTTTTCTGGCACCTAATTTATCAAGATCTGTGAACTCGGCGTGTAGTAAATGCTAAGCTCGAGGTTTAAACTATGCTGTTGTGCGACGTCGGCAAGCCGAGACAGTTCTGACTAATTCTGAGATTACTATAGTGTATTAGCGGTTAGAAACCGGATATGTCGATTGTTCAGACTGCTGAAAAGGCCCACATCAAGTGATGGCTAGCAAGTTGTATTACGGGCTTCGAATGAGTGAGTTGCACGATATAGTTGGTGTTGGGCATATGTACCTCGAAATGGGTTTGGAATACATCGCTCTACTTTTGTAAGGGCGTGCATTTTTTTGTTATTAAGATATGAGCTTTCTTGATCATTGTCGTGTTCTGTTATCGTCGGCGGCACACCCGCATACATGGGCGGGACTTCCACGACTTTTAAACTGGCTTTGAGATAGTGGCTTCAGTACTTGTCGCAGTTTAGTTGTCGTCGCGAGAAGCTCAGAGCGTCTGCCGAAGACAGCAGCCGCCACCAGTTTATGCAAGGAGGGGGGCACAACTCTCTTTGCCCCCTCACAGTCCTTTCTCCCCACCTTTCCGAGACTGTCCCCCTGGCGGTGCGACCTACTCACATGCCACTTCCTTAAACGCTGATCGAATTTCATACCAACTAAGGGGTGACACAGAAACCCTAAACCGCATATGCCATGTGTCTGTCAGGAATAACACCCATTATGGTGAGCCGTGATGGCACACTAGGTAAGGCGGTTGCTTTCACGACCTCGGCCCCGAGGTCGTGGGTTCGATTCCTGCGGTGGTCGATCCTTTATCTCCACTGCAAGCGGTGGTGATAGCCGTAAAGGCTCTTCTGTCGCTATACAAAAAGAGGCTGTTTAATCAGCTAGGATTACGTGCATATAATAATGCGCTTGATAAATAATAGAACCCAGTCTCTTTCTAGGCGCTTTACATTTGGCAAAGGGAAATCCGATTGAATGGTGAGTAATATCATGTTTGATAAACAACATGATATTACGTAAGAACAAAAAGGTAAGCTGATTTAACTGCCTCATTTATGTAGCAACAAAAGAGCTTCCGCGGCTATATAGGTAAGCTGATGTAACCGCCTCATGTATGTATGTATGTAGTAGCAGAAGAGCCTTCGGGCCTATCGCAGCCGGATGTCGGACAATAGAGGTTGCCCTGCACTGCAGGATTCGAACCGTACCGCTCCTGGTCCCTCCCATGGAACCGTTCGATATCCGGCGGCTGCTAAATCGTATCGTGTAAGCGAAGGATTTCTGCTCTGGTTCGCTGAAACCTAATTACTTATTGCATTTAGGATGTCTGCAGGAGTAGATGCATTCCCTAGCTAATACGGCGACGATTAGCATAGTAGCACTGACGTGTCTGCTATGGGCACAGTGCCCAAAGCAGGAAGTTTTACGTGATAGCCAGCGTTTGTAAAGCCTAACTCGTAAACGCCAAAGCCTAAATCTTAAACGCTAAATCCAATAAGCATACCAACCGTCAACGCCGAATCCTAAATCCAAAACCTAAACTGTATACCGAAAAAACATTCCAAAACAACGTATTTTTAATCTATTCCTGCTTGAAGCACAGTGCTCATAGCAGAGACCTTGATGCTTCTATGCTAAACGGCACCGCAAAAGCTGGACTGTTCAGCTAATTACAACGTCCGCACGATGCCGTGCGGACTTTGTAATTAGCTGAAATCGTGCTCCAACGGTTGACATGGAATGTAAAGCAGTGAGGACTTGACCGTATGGGCGACGCCAGAGAGGAACGTAAGTTGCAATCGCATGTAGCCGAGTTCTCGGGGTCAAAGGCTAGTTCCCGCCAAACCCCGATATACTCCGGCCATGCTGCCGCTCGCCATGCCGCTGAGCTAGGGTAAGACGAGTGGCCGTCAGGTTAAACCTCTTTATAATAACGCATGCGCCAACAACAACAGGGAAACTAAACACGCCTACAGGCAGGGTCCTATACACAGTACATTATGGGGGCGCAAGATGACACAGCTAGCGCGAACAAACGTGTCAGTTGGTCAGTCGGCTTCCGCAGTCCTGCCGTTGTACCGACTCCAAATCCAACAGTACGAGCGTACGCCGTCCAAGACCCGGCTGGCTGAGTAACTGCTTGGCTAGTCCGAGTCGACAACTACCACAGTCGTAAGCTTCCACCGAAAGACGCCAAGTTACGGGGGGGGGGCCACGAACACGCCACACGGGGAACGCGGAATATACAAGTCTCAACAACGAGCGCGCTATCCAGCTCCGCTCGGGCCTTGGGCACTCGTTGCCTTGCGTGCGTGGCCGCATCGCCGGAGCAAGCCTGCAACCATCCATGTGCATAACTCGGCGAGACCGGGAGCCTCCAACACCACGACTTACTCGGCCAACTTCTCCTACCCAAGAGCCCCGGTGACCTCTCGTCACCACACATCCGGCCATGCCGTAGGTCCAACCCCGGCCTAGCCGGTAACTCTCATTAAAGCCGTCCGGTCCCAGCCAACCGAACATAGCCTGGGTACACGCTAATACAGCTGTGCCCAAGGTTAATACAGCTGTGCCCAAGCTTCTGCTCGTGCTGTGTGCACAATCCGTGTTCTCGTCTCTGCTCTTTTTGGGTACCTGACCAGAGACCTAAGGCTTGAAGTGTTCGTCTTTGCCTAGTACAATGTTGGTAATCAGATTGCTAGAGAAGGCAATGGTTGACAATGCGATGAAGCACCGCTTGGTCATGTGCGTCTATCGACTATGACCAGAAAAAAAGGACCGGAGTAAATTATTTTTCGACGGTCACGCAGGCATTGCCAGGGTTAAGCCACGGGAGGGCCGGACCTTGACCTTCCTGCGCCAGCCAATCCCACACAATTGAAATGGCTGGTTGGGGTCATCAGCTACACCCTCATTCGGATCGTTCCAAGGGTGCCAGAGCCGGCCCTCCCTTTCTTTAAACCTATGCATACATATTTTATGCTAACTCGTATACATGAAGCTTTCCCAAAGCGCATTATGATTTATCATGACAGAAAATTAGTTTTTGAGCTGGCCTTTAGTAGTTCAAATGTACGTGAAAGTGCTTTCATACAACAAATTCGTCGACCCATTCTCCGTCGGTCGTGTAAATAGAGCGTGGCATTGAGAAGTCAGAGATTGCCGTGGATAGGATTTTTTCTTTGCACCGGAGAGGCGCACCGGTGACATCGAAAGTCTTTCCTTTGACACGGTTGTCTTCAGTTTCATAATCCGCTTGCACTGTTTTACTGCGGATCTCTGACCTTTTGTCCTCCTGATTTAATCACAGGAGGCCAAGCATAGACGCAGAGTCCACGAAAAGTACGTTAGGATTCACTGATGGTGCACGTAATTCAAGACGTGCTTACTATTGCAGCTTTTAATGGGTCATTGTGATTCTTCCTCTGTATGCTTGAGCGTGATGACACAGTGCATGCTACCACTAACCATATTTGCCGGCGGACCCAGTTGCATTTCACCTCTAACCAAGTTATGCTTGTTGTCATTGGCCTTGCTACCACTATCAATTCGATCATGCTTCCAATACAGAATCTATAAAATGCCTAGAAAAAGATTCAGTTCTCAGATGGCGCTATAAAGTGTATTATCATGTATATTATTTTTAAGACAATGCGATGCTTTTTCCAAGATGCTACACTTAAGGAGTCATTCCTGAAGAAAATACAGAGCTCGCAACAAGTTCTCACGCACTAATTAAAACGAATAGAATGAAAATGCCGATAACAAATCTGCTGACCAAGATAGCTCTTCCAGCTTGTCAGGTCATTGGTCTTTCCTATGAGTGCGTCCTCACGGCACAATGGCCAGTTATTAAGAGAAAATGGTTTTTTAATGCATGCTCAATCACTAAAAAGTTGGCATTCTTCTTTATTGTACAAGTAAAGTGACTAGAAACACTTAGTAGTTCTCTTAGGTTTAATAACTGAGTCCAAATCTGAGTCATGCGATAGGTGCCTTGATTGGATGGCAGCGTCGGCGGGTTGCCTAGGCAGGCGAAAAAGCTCCTGGAATATTCCTACCTGGCGCGATCCTCTTCGGTTTAACGCAGTGTCAGAATGGCGCCGGCCCCCCCCCCGTCTGTCTTCGAGAGATGCTCTCAGCGAAGCGCTAAAAGGAAGGGTCCGACGATCGGCCTTCTTTTTTCTGCTACCGCACTATGCACAGCCTCCGTGCCTCCGTGCGGCTGCAGACGATACCGACGATGCATCTGAGAAGGAGGGGGGGGGGTAGTAGTAGTACGGGTAGCATCCACTGTGCAGCAGCCAACGGGGATAGGATCTCTGCTGTGCAGCGCTGGCAATTCAACAATTTTTGACGCCAAGAATAAATTGTTTTCATAGGCAGTTGCATTCACAAAAGCTCCTTCAGCGTCTCGTCTGCTGCAGCACATTCGGCAGAGCCAAAGCTTAATTGAAAACTGGTCGGCTCCTGATGTATGCCGAATGCCCCACCTCAGCCGCCTGTCGATATCGCTAGATAGTCGTTTTATATGGAACAAATCTGGCGACTTGCTGGGCCGCAGCTATAGCGCCACACGAGCATATGTCAAACAAGTATTTGTCACTGGACTGGCATCGTGCTCAGGGTCGTATCTTGCTGCCGCATGTAACGACCCCCAAGCAGAGTATTCGAGCTTTGAAGTCCAACTTTCTCGACCAGCAAAACCAGGTGTAAACTGCGGTACACCGAAAAAGGCACGAAGCGCCATAAGCGCGCAGGAAAAAGCAAGCAAACAATTATTTTAGCGAATGCTGGTTTACACATATATTCCTTATCAGGGTATTTTATTAGAGAAAACGCATATTATAACTCACAATACGGTATAGTTTATGCCAGATTCTAGATCCATTTTGAAATGTTATACTTAAATAGAAAAATTACTACAGCCTAACCATGTTAACCAATTTTTTAATTAGATGTTCAGGCTGTGTGCAATTTCTTAAAGGTAATATCTCATTAGGACTGTTCCGGCGTAGATTGACGTTTCGAGCACAAACATTCGGCTCCCATAAGTAGCTGAGATATACTGCTATGCAGCTGCCCTTTTCAAAATAAACATCCAAACGATACGTTTTTGATTCCAAATAATACAGAATGACGTAAAGGGTTTACCCACCGAATTTCATGCAATTGAGTTTGCCTGTTCTCGTGCTTTGCCCTCAAGGGCCAACCGGCATATTGACAGATTAGAACGGCAATGCAACTGCTATTTCCACCAAGGTATCATGAAACTGTGGTTTTAATTCCGCACTATAGAAAATGGTGGGACGGGTTTACCCTTAACATTTTTTGTACAATTACGCATCCACGTTCTACTGCCGTTACCTCAATGGCTGGGCCGCCATGCAATTTCGAACTGCAATAAAACTGCTGTTTCCATATTTGGTTTTGTGCAAATTCGGTTTTGATTCCGCATTATAAGAAGCAGTGTTCCGGGTTAACCAACTAAGTCTTAAGGCGCAGCGCACAAACGTTCTCATGGTATTACCTCCAACGGCTCGGACCAACCAGCCTCCGTACGTAATTGAACTGCGATATAGCTTATATTCCCACAATAAGCGTAGAGCAACTACAGCTGTTGATGTCATGTTACAGCATCGAGTGCTTCGAGGTACCAAGCAAATTTCATGACATGGGCCGTGCCAGTTCTCACGCAACGGCCTCAATGGCCCGGCCTGGCAATGCAATGGAGGCATTGCCTCCAATCTCCCGACCTGCTCTGCATTTTCGAATTGCTACACAGCTACTATTCCAACCGTTAGCGTCGTCGAACTGCGGTTTTTTATTTCTTATTGTGGAAACCAGTGTTCCGGATTTTCCCACCAAATGTTATTCGATTTCGATAACGCGTTATATAGTTACGGCCCGTGACAACCCGGGCAATTGAAGGCCGTAGCATTAGAACATGCCCTTCCAAAGTCATACAATTTGGTGGGTAAAACCACAACGAGTGTATCGATAATGTGACATCAAAAACACAAGTTTACAACACCTATCGTGGAAATTGTAGCTGTTTCGCAGCTGGAATAAGTTGGGAGGCTCGCTGGTCCGGCCATTGGAGGTCCTAACTTGAGAAAGCCCATGTGCTATGCCGCAAAATTTGGTTGGTAAACCCGGAAAATTTTAGCCTGTAAATTAGTATCAAAACCGCAGCTACGAAGTGCTTATTGTGGAAACGGCAGCTGTACCACAGTTCCGATATGAAGGGATGCTGGCTAGCCCGGGCCATTGGAAGCCGCAGCATTAGATAGCGTAAGCGCAAACGCAGGAAGTTTAGTGGTTTACACTGGATCACTGCCTGCCAAATTAGGGCTGCCATTTAGACCGGGCCACCGGAGGTCCTAGCCTGAGAACGCAGAGGGACTCCCGAGAAAGTTGGTGGGTACACTTTGCATACTGGCCTTTATAATTCGGAGTCAAAGCACCAGTTGCGAAAAGTTTATTGTAGTAATGGTAGCTGTATCGCCGTTAGAACGTGTAAGTAGACTAGCTAACCAAGGCAGCGTAAGGCCATAGCATGAGAACACGAAAGCGAAATGTTTGCCATGGATAACGTGAAGTGACTTTGCATCCTTTAACCATCAGCTAAAGACGGAATTGCAGTGCGTTGCTTTCCTGCAAAGCGAACATGTCTTCCTTGTTCCGGTGTGCTGTGCGTGCTTACCGTGCATGATTTCAGTGCATGATTTCAGTGCATGATACCAACCAGGTGTCCTATTAACTGGTGACCCGAGGTTCTCCTTGGGTGCTATTGCATTCTGACCAAAGTGAGCTACCTTTCATGCCATCAAACATAATAGCTGATCTTGCAAAACGCTTGGATAGAGAGAGAGAGAGAGAGAGAGAGAGAGAGAGAGAGAGAGAGAGAGAGAGAGAGAGAGAGAGAGAGAGAGAGAGAGTGAGAGAAAGAGAGAGACAGACAGAGACAGAGAGAGAGAGAGAGAGAGAGAGAGAGAGAGAGAGAGAGAGAGAGAGAGAGAGAGAGAGAGAGAGAGAGAGAGAGAGAGAGAGAAAGAGAGACAGACAGACAGACAGACAGACAGAGAGAAAGAGAGAGAGACAGACAGACAGAGAGTGAGAGAGAGAGAGAGTTACTTCTCTTGAGGTGATGATGTCCTCACAACCGATAATTATTATTATTAATATTATTATATACATAGAATTGAACTACAAGTAAAGGTTAACTGAATCAACAGCATCAATTATATGATAGCAGAAGCGCCTAACCGGCTATCACCACCTGTGCAGTGTCCAATAAGCGTTCGTCTGCATCAGGTCTCGAACTCACGACCAGGCTCATGAAGTGTATGAATGAGTGCCTTACCCATCGGGGTAAGGGGGGGGGGGCTAAGACCGAGGATCTTCGCTACAGCGAAGCATACGCAATGTCCAGCGGTTAAGGTGCTCTCGCCCCGACCCAGGTCTGACTGAGGTCGTGGGCTCGAGCCCCGAGGCACATGTGAAGCGCCTGAATAGAGATTAAGTTCTCTTGGGGCGCTATACACAGGAATTATATATATAATGTCTACGGACCAGATGTCGGTGCCCTAGCCAACTGCACTGCCTTCCGCTCAAAACACGCCACAAGTAGCAATATCAACGACACTACTCCAGCAAAAGCAAACAAAAACATTGCTGCACATTACAGTCGATACAACTGGCGACTCGGGAGGTTAAAACTTGCGTTAAAGCTTATCAGGTAGGCTTGATGCAAGCTTATAGCAACATAAGGCTCAGCTCAATGACTCACCGACTCTGGCAGACCGTAAACAAAGGAGCCGGCCACTGTCGCGTATTCTCTTTATATCCTAGCCAGCTCGAAAGTCATGAGTAAATCCTGTCAGCTGAGAGATCGTGTCTGCAGTGTTACATAATGGAACGTGGAGCCATTCATAAATCTGCTTGGCATGATCTATTTCACAATAAGTCTCTAGTTCGCAGTCAAGCAACGGCTGTGACCTCCGGCATTGCAATACATACCTGTACACGTAGTCCACCGATTTCAACGTAATGCAAAGAATAAACACAAAAACCGAGACTAAAAAGCCATGCCTTTATTAAGTTTCAAAGGCCACGGTTGCCTGGCAACGGAAGTACTTTGAGCATACAATGGGAGAGGATTCCATGCTAGCAGCATGGCACAGCATTCGGCAGACAGTCGAGCGACGTGACTTCTTGAGAACAATAAACATTCTCCACGGCATTTCATGCGATTGTTAAGCTTGGCATCAAGCACCGAGTCCAATAGCACATTGGTGGTGCCACAAGCAACTTTCTGCACAGCATGGCACCACCAGCATGACGCATCCTCCATGACCAGCACATCCCTCGAATACTGTGCAGCAAGCCGTTGCAGTAGCGGTTTGGGTGCTTCATTTGCATTATACAATTCACTTCACCAAAGGGCCAAATTTGAGGCAATGCAATGTTTGAGACAGAGCCTACTACTCAGGCGAAAATGCCGCCAGGCTTGGACAAGTACCAGTTAGCTCGTATCACGTAATGTGACAGAAGGATATAGAGCAATATGCAGCACTTGGCCAAAATGGAAGCCATTCCAATGTAGATGCGGGAATCGTCTTCGTCCTCCCAAAGAGTCAGCAAGATCACCTCTGCCAAATAGGCCAAGCCCACAATGACAGACAGAATCACTATTGACACAAGCACATAATTGACCAGGAATCTGATGACGTTTTCTCCACTCATCCCAGGTCCCGATGAGTATGACAGGTCGTAGCTCATTACGGTACTCCATTAAGTAAATGCTCAAGCTGCAATATCATCACATCACAGATTTGAAATGAAAAAACTGCACGTAACGCCTACCGGAATAATAAACAGCAATGATGACAACAATAGCAACACATTCGCATAGGACCATAAGGAAACTAGGCTCTTTCTAGGCACTTTAATTTGCCGGAAAGAAAGCACGTCAACTGCTTAGCGATGACAGCACACACAATTTCAGCACGCCTAGGCGCATAAACGACAATCCGCAAGGTGTGAGCAAATGCAGTGAGTAACAAACAGAGGGCTTTCTCGCTTCCCTTTAAACGTCTTCAAGCAGGAAGATGTCAGTCGGTAGCAAGTTCCAGGCGTTCTGAGCATATGAACTACAGGCACGGTCTTCAATGGATTGAAGTTCATAAGAGGCACAGCTAGACGACCTGAGTAAGAGTAGCACGTGAACCGAGGGAAAGTAATTCGGAAAGATAGGCTGGGGCAGCAGAATGAAGGCATGTGGGAGTTGAGAGTGAGTGACACGATCAAGACGTCGATGCGCGCCTTGACGAGAAGACCGTGATGTAAGAGAAAGAAGCGACATTCATGCCTGCCTAGTTCACACACACATCACGCCAGGCCGCTTGAGCACCGAAGTCTTGGTCTGGCTCCTGCAGAAAGAGGGAGACTTTGAGCAGGGATGCTGTCAAGTCGAATCGTAGCAATGCCCATCGAGGAAGCAACTAGAGGTTTTTGCAGAAGGGAGATTTGCAAGAGCTAGGGATGCGACAATCGTAAGTGCTATAGAAGAACAGCTCCGAATTATCTCGAAAAAGCGCATCGAGATTTCTGACGGCACAGTCTATATCATGTAAAAGCATTGCCAGGGCTGGTTCAGAACACGAATCACGATTGAGTAATCTAAGAAGGTGCCCCTTTTTTCTTACAAAGAAAGATGCACTTGGATTGCTGCAAGTTTGCATGTAGCAACTAATAATGTATTTGAAACTGACTGTCCCACTACTCGACTGAGCTGAATTTGCCCTAAGGCTGCTTTGTTGACTCCCTTGCTTTTCAAGCCATATCTCACTGAGGCATTTCTAGAGGCAGACACAGGATGAAGCCCAGGAGGGGGGACAACTTGCAAACTTGCCTACGGCTGCTAATTATGCCAGGCTCAAGGGGCGTGCCGGATGGCAAGCAGACACGCATCCCTTTGCAGACAAGCATGCCGCACGCCCTTTGCGAAGGTCGACGAGATCTGCCGAAGCCCGAGGGCGAGTCCTCCGGCTAGAGCTGTGTGCAAAAGCATTTCCACCCTCTGGCTCTATGTAGCACCCTAGGATAACTAAATCTCATTCTAGCACTTTTACACATATGTGCTGGAAAAGAAGCACAGCAATCGATTGGTTAGTAAGAACATGGACAACTTAAGCAGGTATAACCCAAAAGAGACAACGAACACGGTCGACACACATGCTGTGAGGAACAGGCGGGTTTCAGCTTCTTTTTAAACGTCGTCAAATGAGGGGACGTTGTCATGTCAGTTGCTAACATTTTCCCCCGACAGGATTTCTAATTTGTCTAGCTCAACTAATTACAAAGTTAATCAGGTCGATCAGAGAAGCCTCAACCTGGGCCAAGAAGCAGCACAGCACTGTATTTTAGACTTGCGCAAATGAATTTTACGAGTCTCACTGTTGCACGTAATCTACAACGACTGCTTACGTTGCGTGCGATCTAAAATGGCTCAGGGCTAGAATCGATCGCTGGGGCTAGCATCCAGGCTGGTTAACAGGGCCTGAGCACAGCCTCGGACGTGAGCCGGTTTCCGGGCACGCTAGCCCGACAGCATGGGCGTTGCTGGGTGCCTGTGGTCGGGTATGGCTGACTGTCAATTTCTTCAAAAGCAAGTTTGCAAGTTTCTAGAAATCTTTAACGGATGATGCGGCGAGGTTAACCGAATGACCTGTCTAAAGCCGAAGCCAATTGGCATGGGCAGGGGCAGCTGGGTAAAGTTGGCGCATGTGTGTGTTCAAATGCGTGTGTGTGTGTGTGTGTGTGTGCGCGTGTATGTGTGTGTGTGTGTGCACGTGTGCGTGTGTGTGTGTGCGTGTGTGCGCGTGTCTGTGTGCGCGCGGGATGCCTGAGTTCACCGGGCAGCTCTAGGAGACCCTCCGAGGCAAGGCAGTTGCTGCGCTGCAGGGCTGGCCCACCTTTCTCTGGCCTACTAAAAAATGGGTGTCTTTAAAGCTTAACCAGTCGAGCTGAGGCACACGCTAGTGCCAACCAGGTTCAGGTTCGCCAGAGTTTGGCAGAGTGGACAGCTGGCCACTGCCAACAACAGCTCGGCCACTGCACTGGGTCAAAGAGCTAAGGTCTGAGAACAGTGCACAGCATCGCTGCCACAAGGTCAATGACACGTGACGTCACAATGTCACGCGAGTAAGCATGGGCAGCTCCTAACAGCGTCGACAGATCGTAAACAAAGCAGGGATAGGGGAGGCAGCCCAACGGTTGGCGTTGCCTGCCATCAAGGCCACCGTCGGCAGCTTGTCGAGCCTGGACGAGTTAGATGAAACTATTCTAGTGTGGTGTGGAAAGCATTTAGTGTTGGCTACGATGCAACTAAGAAGCATATCAGCACTTGGCACGGCCAGGAGTTTGCCTGGAAGCTCGCCCCGAGCGTCGGTCTTGTCAGTAAATGAAATGATCGGCTGATGAGAGGCATGCCGCCGAGCAATCCCCTTCTGCGGTGGATTTAATAGGCACCGTGACCCAGTAGCACCGCTGCCTAAGCAGATGCTTGCCTACCAGTCGTGCCTAGTGCAACCATCCTGAGCTTGTGAGTACAGGCAGACTGGCGAGCAGAGCAGAGAGTCCGGAATGCTGCCTCAGCTACTATCTCACATCCACAGTCAGATCAGCAGGTGCCTCTCGCTAGGAGTTGCCAGTCTGAAAATTTGGTTCATTTGTTAGATGATGTGGCACGAATTCTACGTAAAACTGATTAGCATAAGCTCTATTGTGGTTCATCAACTAACAAGTCTCAGCTAGAACATTCATCTGCCACGCCCCCAAGTCTCATCGTAGTTTTTTTTACGTAAGAAGTAATCTGACTGTGATGGCAGCTAGTGGCTCAAGCAGCAACAATCTGTCTGAATGGATGAGTCGAAATGACCATCAGATCTGACATCTGAAGTGATGGGTTCACCTCATGAGGACGACACGATACATATAATTGATCTTTCCAGCACTATGGGACCCCTTTCGGATGCTTAGCATGATAGATCTACAGCTGACGGTTCAGTCAAATAAAACAATCTACCTTTGGGTGCTTGGGTACCTGCTATGTAGTGACAAGCCTCCTGGATTTTGCGAATGCCCCGGTAACTAAGCAAGCCCAGAGGTAGCATGAAAATTTATCCACGTGTATATATATTTCATTTGTATAGCACCCTAACAGAACTTAATCTCTATTCAGGCGCATCACGTATGCCTCGGGGCTCGAGCCCACGACCTCAGCCAGACCTCGATCGGGGCGAGCACATTTACAGCTGGACCAAATAATAAGAAGTAAAAAATAAACGATTCCCAGCTGCAAATGAAGAAAATTCAGAGCTAAATCATAAAAATACTGAATAAACAATCCTTTGCTGCAAAAGTAGAAACTACACAATGGGCGGCATATAGCACAGGGGCGAGACATAGTTACCAGCAGTCCTAAACATTAATCTGTTACTAGATGTATTACTGCTATCATTTTTTGCACCGTGAAGCAAAGCATTTCAAAGACTTTCAAATAACGTGATAATTAATAATAATAACAAGGCCAGCTTTGCACGTGAAGAGGACCCACACACGATTAAACCACGATTTAAAGAAGGCTCGAACTAAGTACAAGTGATATTAATAGAACAACGGAAGCTACGAATGGGTACACTTATGATTATGCCAATCGAGGAAGCAGTTCAACTATCTACTCAGTAGCGTGTTGTGGCAGAGTCGGACTCAAGCGGAGGCCAGAGTGAAGCAACAACACGTCTCAGTGACCTGAACTCTCCTCAAGAGGCCAATCGGCCGGCAGCTGAGCAGACGCTGAGAAGCAAGCGAACTGAATAGAAGATGCCAGCTCGTGAATTTCTTCGAAATTCTTCGAAAAGTTCGCAGAGTTCAAGGAAAGACGACTAAAAATAAGCAGCTCAGGCCGGCGGTATGCTACCTGCTGATGCTCCCCAAGAAGAAACCACACTAATCAGTGGGGCACGTATCGAGGCGATGAGCTGACGGTTGTACGTACCGTCGATCATGGTCAATATCACTCGGGCATTTTGTGTCGCGATACGAATAACTCCAGCCTTGGGAGCGTCTACATTCACAGCATCGCACCGCTAATCGTTTCCGCAGGAAGTGAACAGGACTGGGAAGGCGCACAGCGAGCCAGTGACGACTGGTTCATCCCGTGGCTGTAGGCGCGTAGATTTCTGAGCGAGAATGCGCGCGCTCACGACTGTTCTCGCGCGCGCACTTATGTACGTGAGATTGAGAGACCTGTATAGCAGATTATACAAACAGAATTGCAATGCCAACTCAATCGCGCTTTCGTCGTCAAATGCAGCGAACGATTCGACAGAGAAGGGCTTAGCCAAGAGCGCCTAGAAAGAGATTGAGTTCTCTGGGGGCACTTTATCAAGTGTATGATTATTATTATGATAATTATTATTATTATTTCGTATGTGGGGGCCTAAAAATCGTCCAGCGCAGACGCAAGATTAAGGCATCTGCTCAGAAAAGCTCACCGGCGTCTCTTACCTAACCCTTGTTTTATTTCAACTGCACTTTAGCTATCAGTTTTACTTTGTAAGTTATTACATTTTTTCGGAAAGCCTGTAGCTCATTATTGAAGCCTTACGACCAGGAAATACTTTTGATACTAAAAACATGCGCACTCCAAATTTCAGAGCCCGAGGCAGGGCGCCGAACGTGCGAAGCTCGGCGGGGGCTCGTCAAACCTGTCTAAACAGAACTACCTGTTGAAAAAACCTTAACAAATTTATTATTCGCCGTAGAGACGTGATCAAGAGACCGACATCGACCTTGCTCGCCGGAAGGCGCGTCGCTCCAGCAGCCTTTCTCGCCCAGCCTTCAATGGAGTCGTCCGTCCCCCGTCTGGAGAAGAGCATCCGGTCTGCAGGCAACGAGCAAGCCTCGGGAGGTGCTAGGTACATGCAATTTTGTTCACTAAATTGTAAAGCCTGGTAGCTCTGTCTCGTCCTGGAATCCCGATCGCCATCCTTAAAGTCAGGGATGGCAAGGAGAGCGAGGCTAAAGGCTGCTCATGTGACCTGCTCAGTTGCTGCGGTCTCGTGTCGTAGCCACTGCAAACGACCTGGCCGCGCGTTAACGTCCCCAGGCGACTTGCTGCGGCTTGTATCCGTAGGTCCTTATTGACTATAATTCTACGGAGCTTATCTAAAAAAGCCAAGTCATCGAACAATTCGCTTATCCGAGGGTGACCTCCGATGACCGACAGAGAACGAGAGCTCTGAAGGGGTGCTCGTTGTACGAATTGGCTGTTCAGCATTCTTCCATTCTTGGTGACCTCTTGACTCCGCCGACAGCCCGCGGAGCTGTGCACCGAAGGCGCATCGGTCGGCGGCTGCCTCGTTAGCCACTCCTTCGCAAAAATCCTTTAGCTTCATCGAAAATGAAATTGCAACCTCTCCGAAAGCAGTCCGCTTCTGCCCGCAGAAGCGGACAAAAGGATGGGATTCGCAGCCCTCTAAAATTTGCGGCCGAATCCCATTTTCGGAAAGCCTAGATAGCCTGGACGACTGAGATCCGCCGGAAGTGCGTCACCTTTCCAGGCCTCGTCGAAAAGAGACTCGCTTCTTCCAGTCGTGGAGCGTGCGCAAGCTGCTTGACCGACGGCCACCTTGAAGGCGGTTCGCGCCTTTCTTGATCCCAGACTATTTATACATATGTATCTTCGTCTGTAAATCCACAAAGCCATAAAGACTATGTGGGCGTTACACAGGAGAGAAGAGTTTTGTATAGCGCACTCACAGCCTAAGCGGCTATCGGCAAGCAATGGCACACTAGGTAAGGCGGTTGCTTTCAAGACCTCGGTCCCGAGGTCGTGGGTTCGATTCCTGCGGTGGGCGATCCTTTATCGCCACTGCAAGCGGTGGTGATAGCCGTAAAGACTCTTCTGTCGCTATACAAAAAGAGGCTGCTTAATCAGCTAGGATTTTTTTTCGGTAGCCAACAGACTTCGTCTCGGGCAATAAAGAGAAAGTGGGAAGCATAGCAGAGTCAGGAGAACACTTGAGGTAGTGAGTGGCATGGAAGCAGCAGCTCAGGACACCGCTGAAAAGGATGATCCATAGTCGGCAGTAGGAGAGTAGTTGTCGTTGCGTAAGAATTGTGGAAGCGAGTTCCACAGTCTAGGACCTGCGGAGCTAAAGCTTCTGTCGCCAACGGCCTTAAAGCGGAGAATGCAACTGAACAATGGACGTCCGCGACTGCGTCGTCGAGAGACACGGCGGCGGCGGCCGCAGTGCTCAGAAGACGAGACTGCTGCGAGGCGCCGCGTCTGAGCCGATACAAGCACCCGGCATCTCGATGCCAGTCAATCTAAAGCGCGCTCGCTGGCTGCTCAAGCGGCCCCGCGAGCGCAGAGCGGAAGCGAGCGCGGAGCGGAAGCGAGCGGAGCGCCGCGCGACGACGCAGTCCCGCTCGCAAAAATGCGCGGCTCGAGACGATCGTCGGCTTTCGCTCCGGAGCCGTCCATCCGCAGCGCAGCTGCGGCAACAGCGACGGCGAGGCTACGTGTCGCAGGGCCTCTCCTATGCCGCGCACCGCTTTGCAGCGACGCGTATTCAAAACTCAGTCGGTACTGTCTTAATGCGCGTTCTGCGGTACTGTCTTAATGCGCTGTCTTAATACGATCATCCTTTGGATCAACGCGAATGCATTTTGACTGACTTTATGTGCATGCAGAGATTGCCAAGTGAAGTTGCAAAAAATATATTTACACGAACAAAAACAAACAAACAAATAAATATATAGATATTTATATACGTATACAAGGAGAGAGAAAGTGAGGTAGAAAAGATTTGCCGTCCCCCTTTGTGCCTGGGTATCTGAGAGAAACCGTTGCATACTGGGATATCCCGCAGGCCACCTGTGCCTTCCCCACCTATCCGCCATCACGGCAGCCGAATCAACCTCGACACACAATTTTGAACGCTCATACATCGCGTGCGTACGAAGAGTGAACGGTAGCCACGGTTGCCCATCCGCTTGCCGGTAAGATAGAGATACCCAACTTCCAGTCGATTTGGCGAGCGAGCTTTTGAGTAAGCAGCACGATTGTGTGCAGTAACTTTTTTATTTCTTGCACATCTGCACGCCCCCCGCGGACAAGAAATCGCAGGCTCCGCCTCGGAACTCGCGTCCATACAAAGGGGAATGGCAAAATGCACTCGTGGCTGATAATAAAAAATTCCTTAGAAAAGGGATTACAGTTGATAAATTACCGAGTTACGAAAGTATCAAACTTTGATAGCAATAAATTGGAAGCAAAAGCGAGCGAACCTCTCGGGAACGCGTGCGTAATTATCGCGCATGCAACGCGAGAGAACTAAGATACAAAACTCAGATACAACACTCAGCAATGTACCACTGAATCTCAAAGAAAGCGCGACTTTTGTCAAACTCAACAAAAACAAGCATGTTTTCATTTTCCCACCAGAGAGATTTTGCTATCTTACGACGCACGTCCTACAAGAGTGTCCTATCAGCAGGATCTTCTTATCAGTTAGGCCGTTCAGCGGACGCTCGGACCCGGACGCCTTGCACAGGATCGCCTACAAAAGCAAAGTGTTTGGAGTTGTCCGTGATTTTTCGCGGGTACATGCGGATCTTAAAAATAAATAAAACTAAAGCGTCAAACGAGTCGTGCGATGGGGTGGGCAATTATATGTACAGTAAACCCCAAACGTCGGTGAGATATTTTTTATTAGCTATCGGCCGCATAATTCCGTAGTGATCACGTGACTGCGGACGGACGCCAAAGGCCCCTACGACTCATGCGACGAAAGACTCGCCGCCAGCTGTGGACCTCCATTGTCGTGTTGCTCATAGATCTCACCAGTGAGCATGAAAACTCGGCTAGAAGAACAGACGCCAGCCGAGCCTGGCTCGCTCTGTAGAATGCTTCCAGCCAAAGGCATACACACAAAAGAGCCAGTTATAGGAGCTGCTTTTAGGTTCGACTGGGCGTACTTAATACGCCGCCGACCCCGTCTTGCAGCTCGGGAAGCACTAGGCTCCCTGTGCTTCCGCTGAGGCTTCTGCTGCTTTAGGCCGGGGTTCCTTTTCCGGCAGTAGACAGTGGAGCTAAATGTCCTACGAATGTGCGCGCGATTCCAGCATCGGAAATGTCGCGAATGTGGTAATTTTCCGGAATTTCTTCGGAAAAAGCAACGGTGAACGCAGTTTCTACATGCATAACGTCGGCTAAACTTACGTGCACGCGAGATAAAGGGCTATGCAGTTAAATTCTGCGAATGGCATTGGCAGTAGGTTTACCATGCGTTAAGGGGGTACTCCAAAGATCTGTGCTTAGTTCACTTCTTGTTGCAGTTTACACTTCCCTCTTGCCGATATAATCGTGTAACGCATCTGAGGATGTAATTTTTGTGCAGATGACACGCAGCTGTGTCTGAGCTTTGATCCCTAACTCGTTTAACTCGCCAAACTCACTTGCAGAATGTATTGCTGGAATTCACGCTAAAGCAACCGTACGATTTCTCATAGGGAGAGTAGATTAACCAGATTTACTAGCTATGAGAAAACCTAGCCACACTGAGAAACTAGAAAGCCTCAGCGTCAAACTGGGCTCTGCTAGCACATCTCCACTTCAATCCGCACAGAATCTCGGTGTCCTGTTGCAATGTGACCTTTAATGAGATTGCCTCATCACCTCCACGGTCAAGTCGGTGTACTTTCAGCAACGTTTCATTTACAAAATTTGGGGCTGGTAAGACCAAGATACCAAAGCAAAGCTTCGTGCAACTGTAAGGTCCCGTCTTGAATTATGTAGCTCAGCATCGGCAGCTGTTGTGCAATAATCCGCAAACAGCTGTTACAAAAGTCTACAACTAGGCCTGTCTGTCGTGAACGTCACAGTTGCCATATTAATCTGCCTCTCATCGATTAGTCGCTAGCGTCCACGTTGAACAGCCTGTAATGAGCGCTGTGCCCATAGCATACTGACACGGCTGTGTCAACAAACGACACCGTAAAAGCTCAGCTAATAAATGAGGTCATTGGGGTCTAGAGCTTATATCTAAGGGTTTAGGGTTTAATATTTAGGTATTAGAAAGAAACCCTAAATTGAAAAGATAACTAAAAACGTGTTTATTTAACGTAAATATAAACATGCACTGGCGACCATGAAAGCATGATAGGAGCACTGTGCCCATAGCAGACTTGCACTGCCGTGTGAAAAACGGACGCCGTATTAGCTGTGTCGGAAACTTGAGTGAAGAAAGTACGTAAAATAATTAAAAATAACTAAATAATAAAAAAAATTAATTTACAAAAATGGTCTGAAACTGGTCAACGCTGCCGCCGCTTCTCCGCCGACTGGCAGCGGCAACGTTCGCGGAGCAATCCACGGGTTCCCACTGCGCCTGCGCGATTCGCGGCAGCCCTGATGGAAGCTGGATCTCGATCGGCGTCGTCGTCTTTCATTGGCAGGCATTCATTGACCGCCGATACGCATGGCACCGAGAGGGCAACTGGTCGCAAACCGGGCAACGGGTCGCTGGGGTCCCACCGGTCACCGGCAGGGCACCGCTCCGCCGGCCGGGCCCAAACGACTTTGAAGCCTTCGCACCGAGACCTTAATCCTTGAAGCCTTGACCCCGGCCCAGCTGCGTCGAATTTCAAACAACATTGCTGCCATCCATTCGTCGCACGTATCTTAGCTGATTTATTAGCCTCACTTGCATAGCGGCAGAAGAGATCGGCTATCGCCACCGCTTGCAGCTGGCATTAAAGAATCGCCCGACTGCAGGATTCGAACCCACGACCTCGGTCGTGAAGAGCGAGCACCTTACCTCCGGGGCTATCGCGGCCTAATCTGACACTACAATCGCTCGTGAAAAACCTCGCCCTCACGATCAAGGCTGATTCGATGCGTACGCTGTGTGATTCTATTTAATTGATGATACTGCCCCTGATCGCTGTACGAGTGGGCTGTGACACCCGATGTGGTAAGCAGCCTGGACGTGCTATTAGTGTTTGTTTTGACAAGGGAGTCAGGGGACTCCGGTGGGCGAGAGGGGTGAGGAGACTCGTGCTTCGCCCTGCTCCGTGTGTAGGGAGAATAAACTGGTTGTGTTGCTCGTCGGCTGGTGTTCTGTGCCGTTCGCGACGATAATTCAGACTACACGCTGGTCGCCGGCAGAATTCGGGGCGGGGCGAGGACGCTTCTAGCGGTGCAGACGATGCTAGCTAATACTGAGGCAGGAGTCACAGCAGGCCGTAGCATTTATCCTCAAAATCCCCCGCTAGATGGGCGTGGCTGTCGCGTGTTTATACTATCGACGGCGCGGCCACCTCAGTCAGCCGATAATATGGCCAAACCTGCGAGCCTGCCTCAGCTCGGCGTTGGCGGATGGAGCTAGCGACCCGGCCCGGCCCGACCTGACCCTGCCTGGCCCTGCCTGGCCCTGCCTGGCCCTGCCTGGCCCTGCCTGGCCCTGCCTGGCCCTGCCTGGCCCTGCCTGGCCCTGCCTGGCCCTGCCTGGCCCTGCCTGGCCCTGCCTGGCCCTGCCTGGCCCTGCCTGGCCCTGCCTGGCCCTGCCTGGCCCTGCCTGGCCCTGCCTGGCTTAACCTGGCCCTACCTGGTCCTGCCTGGCCCTGCCTGGCCCTGCCTGGCCCTGCCTGGCTTGACCTGGCCCTGCCTGGCTTGACCTGGCCCGGCCCGGCCCGACCTGGCCCGACCTGGCCCGGCCCGACCCGGCCCGGCCCGGCCCGGCCCGGCCCGGCCTTGCCAGCCGAGGCCCGGAAGCGCATGGGCGCACGTCTCTGGCCCGAGCCAGAGACGTGCGCCCAGTCTTGGGCCCCTGTTGTATGAAGGTGTCTCCAGCGGCGGCTGTTTTAGTGGGAGTCTCACGGAGACACAGCGGGCGCTCGTTCGCGGTTAATGAGACTATATTTGCATTACTCCCCTCGGGCACATATATGGAAACCCAATCAATAGCAGCAACGACGCGAAATATAACCTGCATTAGTGGCCGGACGCTGCTCTGTTTCAATTGCTTAACTATTGGCCACATGTGAGACATGTGCATTAGTGTCGGGGCGCTTCACTAATTACAGCAGCGGAAGCCGCATGCGCACATCACACGCCGCGTGCTCGGCGCAGGGCCTCGGAGGCCCTGCGCCGAGCCGCCGCCGCCGCCGCCATGTCGTAGATAGGACGAGCCGTAGATGTACTAGACCCGCCGCCGAGTAGCGAGCTTCCGAGTTCGCGGCCGCTCCAGCCAGCTGATCGCCGCCCGCGCGTTCGCGGTCCGGCGGCCGGCGCTCGAGCGGCGCGAAAAGAAACTGCTTCCGGCCGAGCCTGCGGCGCCGCGGCCGCCGCGGCCACCGCACAAATTCAGCGCGCTGCTCTCAATGCCGAACGCAAGTCTTGCGGTGCTCCGTCTGGCTGTAGCGTCAATGCGTCGAGGTGCTGGTTAGGTGCTCGTGTCCGCTCTTCGAACGAAATGGCCGCCGAGCGCGAACGCCTGCATTTTCACAGTGTCCGAATAGCAGCCGCGGAACTGAAAAGGTGGCTTCCGAGGAAAATATTGAGCAGGATACACCTGCGGTCTTGACCGCATTTATATAGTTTATACCCGCGGTGGGGTGCCCAAATTTGACCGCAAAGGTCGTGGGCTCACGCCCTGCGGCGCACGAAATGCGCCTGCAATCGCATTCTCTTGCGGTGCTATACAGAGGAACTATATTTTGGATTTTATTCAGTTGTATAATATTCACGAGAACCTAGTAGTGTGGGGATACCCTTGCGGTTGCGACAAGGTTGGAGCGATTGGGCCCTACCGATTGAAGCATCCCCAGAAGTACTCGTATTTTCTCTTATTGGACTCACAGTTTCGGATTTGATGACCTCACGCCAAGGCGAGCAGTATCTATCCATCTATCCTCGGCTCGGTTCCACTGTCGAGAGAGAGAGAGAGAGAGAGAGAGAGAGAGAGAGAGAGAGAGAGAGAGAGAGAGAGAGAGAGAGAGAGAGAGAGAGCAAGAGAGCCCCATAGCCGTTCCAGCACAACTCGTTTGGACTCACTTCATTATTCGAGACAATCGTAATGGCGCTACCTCGGCCGGCCACGAGACTCGGTCGCGCGAGAGGCGCGCCTAATCTCTCGGCTTTCGTGCGGACGCCACGTCATTTTCGTAGCGAGAAGATAGGCCGCGCCCCTTCACTTTACTGCCGTCGAGATTTGCCGACTGGCTTCCGCTATTTGTCGTCCGCTCGACGCAGCTTGTTTTCCCTTCCCTCGATTCTGGCATCCACACCGAGGCGCCCTGAGTGAGCAGACTGCGCGCTGTAAAAAAGCGACGCGTGCGCGCTGCTGGGCAGGAAAGGATTGCCAGAGTCGGCAGTAGGAGAGTGGTGAGTGGAAGATTTTACGCATGGATTCGGGCGGTTTCGAGGACCACCTCTCCCTCTTTCCATTTCGCACTCTCTTTCCATTTCGCACTCTCTTACCTCTCTCTCTCACTCTCTCTCTCTCTCTCTCTCTCTCTCTCTCTCTCTCTCTCTCTCTCTCTCTCTCTCTCTCTCTCTCTCTCTCTCTCTCTCTCTCTCTCTCTCTCTCTCTCTACGCCGACTTTCTATATCTCTTTTGGGGAGGGGGCATTGTGCAAGCAGCGGCGAACCATCGTCTCGGGGGCAGCGGGCCCGCTGCAGCCTGGACGACGCAATTCTCGCCGGCGTCGTTCGGTAGAGCAGCTCGTCTGCTCTTCGAAAGCGAGCTAAGCAGAAGCGGCGAAATACGGTGCGCGTAGGGTAATCTTGAGACGCGGACGTGACGTCCCTTGATGAAACGGGGCAGGCTTGGCGCCTGCCCATACAAAACAGTGGGAACGCTATGCAAAAGCCGAACCGATTCGCACCGATCGTACGACAGAGCTTACCGCCCGGCGGCGGCGGCGCCCCGTTTGCAGAGCAGCGTACGCCAGCCGCGCCTCTTCCTCTTCCGGCCTCTTCCTCGTGTCGGTGAACAAGAGGGTGCCTGCTTGTAGCGGCTGAGAGCGAATGCACCCAATAGCGGGGCGAATCGAATACTGCCAACGTCAGCAGTGCGACGCCTCTTACCGAGACAGACGGCTCCGACTCTTAGGTCCAGAAAGAGATTGAGTTCTCTGACGGCGCTTTATAAAGTGCATTATTATTATTATACTTGAATGAACTCGATGCGTACTTCAAACGGCCCTAGAATAATTGCTCCAATTGTACCCGCTTTGGGCTACTGTCGGACATGCTTCCATCTTGTGCTTATTGGCTAAATACTGTTCGCTTAGCTTACCCTTCGGCCCAGTGGACTTGCCATCTTTGCTCCTATTTGCTCTGCGTTCCTACCTGTGTGCAGCGAGTAGGTGCATTTTATTACGGGTCCTAAAAAAATACTAGCTGATTTTAGTCCCTTTTCGTATGGCGGTAGAAGAGCCTAAAGGCTATCGCCACCGCTTGCAGTGGCAACAAAGGGTCGCCCACCGCAGGATTCGAACCCACGACCTCAGAGATCGTGAAGAGCGAGCACCTTACCCAGTGCGCCATTGCTTTTCACACACCGTGTTATGAAGGATCTGAACGGACACTCACTTTTCTCAGGGCACCGTAGGAAAGATAACTTACTTTCATCGATTCTCGATGTCCTCGTGAATCGGCCATTCTTTAAAACTTTCTGGCTTTTGCCCAAGATGAGCACTGCCCCGAAGGCGCCGAGCTCGCGCTATTGAAAACTGCAGCGCACCGACGAAGATGCAGGTATTTACTCATTGTATACGCGGGCATGTGAGCGCCGTGCGTATGCATGCCCCCGTATACTGGATACCGATTACTGGATATGCCGATACTGGATACCGATTACTGGATATGCATACCCGATACTTGTCCGATGGTGGATAGGTGAGCGGATGCAACTTCCCCACCAGGAGCGCATCGTAGATCCTTTAGCAGCATGGAAATCCGCGGCTGAGTTCTTGGATTGGAAGGCGATCAAGCCAAGCGAGACTCGCGTCAGCCGCGACAACTCGGCCGGATTTCTCAGTAGGCCGGAGCGTGGAGCATGGAGCACAATGGATTACGGTAATTGAGCGTAGGTAGAGTCGGGAGCTTGCTAGCGCATCACTTTCGCCTGCTAACCTACGGTGCGAGGTGCCACTGATTGTAAAGAGAGAGAGAGAGAGAGAGAGAGAGAGAGAGAGAGAGAGAGAGAGAGAGAGAGAGAGAGAGAGAGAGAGAGAGAGAGAGAGAGAGAGAGAGCATGCAGAGCACGATCACCGGTCGCGGTAAAGGTAGAGGTAGAAAATGAAGGAAATGAACTCTTCTCCGGCGCCTCCCCCGCCCGCCCCCCCGAGGCCGCTCCCTGAGTTGAAGGCCTTAATAAGGCAACTCGGACTAAATGGCGAAAAGTCGATTCCGATTGAACTCTTTGTGCTGCGAAAGAGGAGGAGGAGGAGTTCAACGGAACAATCTCGTCGCTTGCGAAGCCTTTGTTCGCAACTTTAAAAATCTGCCCACAGTAAAGCTCTAATGGGCTGGACGTGACGTTGTCACCAGCGAACGATGGCTGCGAGGTGATCCCGAGTGCAGGCATGGTTTGGAGCGGAAGTCGGATGAGCGGACCCGCTAGCGTGGCGTACCGGGCTTCATTGCTCTCTCATCAGGCATCTCTAGCTGCCGTCGAAATAAGCTGAGGTCGTTCGAAGCGACATTCGCTCTCCATTTTTTTCTGCCTCTTTCCTTCCTTCCTTCCAACCCGTGGCGACTGGTGCTGCATAGTGGCTTGAAACTATCGCGACTGGCCCGGGGTGGTTCAGCTAGGCCAGTCACAGTAGGTATTGGGCCGCCGCTGCATGTTGGCGGCCGACGTCAGCAGGTCGCATCGCGTCACGTCTCGAGCTTCCAAGCGCCCGTCTAAGCGCTGAGGCGGTTGGATGAGTTGGTCTCTGCCAGAACTGAGGGTGATTCTATAGTCTCCTCAAATTTTCTTCCTGCCGTCTTTTCTAGCACATTCTATCCCCCTCTTAGCTCAGGCATGCTGTCACTTCACGATCAAGGTCACGTGGGTTTAGTCTTGCAGCAAGCAATCTTTCATGGCCAACTGCAAGCAGAGTGGTAGCCGTTCAGGCTCTTCTGCTAACATATAAATGAGGCTGTTTGATCATCTAACCTTAAAGTTATTATTACTTTACTTCGATGCCTCCGCTCTGGTAATACATAAAGCAATGAGGCTCCAAGGTCATGGTCTCTTGGCCCTCCGCTTGGCTGTCTGTCGATGAACAATCATTCATCGTGACAAATCCTCGTAGATCGTTTCCTTTGTAGTGTAGTTCAAACGTCGAAAAGTGGCAGGGCTCCGGCTGCCTTGCTTTGGCTGCCGAGGAGTTGCTACAGCGAGAATTTTCCCGCGATTCTTATTTTCACAAATAATTGAAGCCGGTGTAGCGCCTGACTGGGCCGCTTCGGCCTTTGAAGCTGGGATTGCATCATTATCCATTTCGCTGGTTACTGAGGAATTGATTTGACAGCGAATCAATTTCCGTGGGCATAGGAAAAGCTGCGGCTGTCAGTAGGCCGTAATTAGAATCCTGCTGACCAATCGTAGTCTGTAAGAAAGGCAGAGCAAGAGTGGTTTGGAGAGGCTACATAACTCAATGTTAACCTCAGACTCTTTCGGTTCAGGTGTGCTCGTGCAACTAGCTCATAGAAGCCTATAGAAGGCAGGCAAGTGATCGCGAAAACCGGTAAGCTGCTTTGCTATCGTATCACCCTAAAATAATCATTTGTAAGCGCGGGCCCTTTCATTCATTTGGAGCAGGCTAAAATTGTGATCAATGAACGCTATCTAAAATGCATGTCGAATAAGCGTGCAATCCATGCCAGATAACGACAGCAAACGGTCATTAGTGGCCTTGCAGTTCCATAATTATAGTGATAAGACCATGGCTGCATGTATTGATGACATCCATACATGGACGGCAGCACAATTTCTAAAGTTGAATGAACGTAAAACTAACTTACCAGTAATGGGCGAATCAAGTATGATTCAGAAATTGGAAAGGTGAACGCTCACTATTGGCTCTGACAGCATGCGTCCTGTTCGAAATCTAGTTGTCCTGTTCCAAAGTGACCTTTCATTAGACAACCTAGTCAGCTTCACAGTCAAGTCTGCTTACTTTCAGATACATGAAATTGCTAAAATTTTGGATTATTTAGACAGGTATACCACATCTAAATATATGCAAGCATTTGTGACATCTCATCTCGACTTCTGTTATTCACTGCTCGCTGGTCTACTGGCCTGTACAATCAGGCGCTTGCAGCTGAAGCAGAACTCGGCAGCTAGGCTTGCTTGTCGTGAGCGTCGCAGTTGCCACATCACACCAATTATCGCCGACTTGTACTAGCTCCCACTTAAGCAACGCATCGCCCTCAATATTCTGCCACTCACTTCTAGGTCTCCTCTTTTTGTGGCTCCAGCCTACCTGTCAGATGTACCCCTCAGGACAAGCATAGCGTCACACACTTTCGGAGTCTGATAGTTTATCTATACCTCTTACAAACCTCAAATCATTTGGACACAGTGCCTTTAGTTCATATGCTACCAAAGCCTGGAACTAACTTTCGACTGGCATCGCAACATCCCCTGGCTTGATCACATTTAAAACGAAAGTAAAAGCACATCTACTTGCTACAGCATTTAGGGGGTCCACATGGTTGTTTCTTTATGAGCCTATGCGTGCTGGCACTGTGCACGCTGCCACTAACCATATTTGCAAGGTGACTCTGTGCATATCACCTGGAACCATGCTATGCTTGCACTGGCTACCAGCCATGCAACGGATCGACTTCAAGATTTTGTCGCTCAGTTTTAGGTCACTTCATTCTTTGGCTAAAGCCTATCTCTCAGATCTACTCCCTCACCAGGCCAAGCATAGTACCACCCGCTTTTCGGAATCCAACAGTTTACCAATACCTCGTACAAACCTAGAATACTTTGGAAACCGTGCATTTACTTCGTATGCTCCCGAAGCGTGGAGCTCCCTCCCGACTTGCGTCAGAACATCCCCTGACTTGACCACATTTAAAAAGAACTTTAAAACACACTTATTTAGGACAGCATTTGGTGGGTCTCTGTGATTCGTCCTTGATGTGCTTATGTGTGCTGACACTGTGCATGCTGCCACTAACCACATTTGCATGCTGACCCTGTGCATGTCACCCTGAACCATGTTATTCATGTTGTTTATCAAGCGTGATATTACTCAACATTTAATCGCGTTTCCCTTTGCAGCAAATGTAAAGCGCCTAGAAAGAGATTGAGTTCTCTGAGGGCACTCTAGCAAGTGCATTATTATTATTATTGTTAAGCGTGCTACAGCTAACCATTCGATCACGCTTCCTTTGTAGTAAATATGAAGTGCCAAGAAAGAGATTGAGCTCTCCAAGAGTCCTATAACAGATGTATTATATTATAGCTATTTTTATGATAAGACTGCTATAATAATAACAAATACAATACATTTGACATAGCGCTTTCAGAGAACTCAATCTCCTTCTAGGCGCTTTACATTTTCGGAATGGCGCATCAAGGGAACTTAATCTCTTTCTAGGCCTTTTCCATTTGCTGGAAACGAAGCAACCGAATTGGTTAGTGATACAATGCGTGCTGTAAACAAAAGGACGAACTCGATAAGCAACATGGATGGAAAAAATACTGTAAAGACAAAAAAAATGTATAGCTTATTTTTAAATTTTGTCAATTGAGGGTATGTTTTGACTTTAGTCGAACTGCATTTCAAGGCCCACGAGAATAAGATCTGACGGGACGGTCACACAAGGTTTTGAATTTGCTTAGAATCGCAGCTAACTGACTTGAGTCAGAAGAGCAGGTGGTACGATGTCAAGCCAAATTAAGAAGAATTTTGGATAAGTATGCCGTAGTAAGCGCATGGATCTATAAGTGAGCGGCAGAAAGTATTCATACGCTGCCTGATAGAGAGTCGGTGCAGTTCGGGAAGAAGTGGCATTCTTTAGCATCTGCTACGTTCACTACTGCATCCCCAGGTGCAGAGCTGTGTACTGGGTAAAGTGGAAGAGTCTTAGTAGACCTGTAAGAGGACATAGTAGCAGAGAGTCAGAGGTGTAATCCCGACGCTGAAAATGCGTTGACCAGCTTGACTCTGAGGTCTTCTTATCTATTCTGCTATACACTTTTACGGTATTAAATAGCAGACAGCAAGCTGACTTAACTGGCCTGCCAAAATGGTTGTCTTGTGAAAGACAAAAACGGAAGACGCCTGTATTTTGAGAAAAAGCTAAACAAGATATGCTGGCCAAGCCCATTTTGGGCTTCAGACAATCCGCTTTCCAAGTAATACTATGTTTTCGCTCACGGCTAGCATGTTGTTTTGTCGGGATTAAATTTGCGGAGCTCGAAGTCAATCAATTCTAAAGGCAGCAAGCCGTTCGCCGAGGGAGAGCCTGGCGCGCCGCAGGGCGCAGGGAGATCAAAGCAGGAATGGGCAGAGTCTACGGCGGCGGCTTGCGCACGACAAGATTACTAATCTCGCGCTTGCAGCTCTCGCTTCTGCAGGAGAGAGAGAGAGAGAGAGAGAGAGAGAGAGAGAGAGAAGCATCGATTGCGAAAAGAAGTGGCCAAAGGCAAGCGCACAGATCCCAGGGGGGTGCCGCAAGCAGTTACGAAGCAGCAGCAGGCTCCCTGGAGATAATAGTAGCCCAGTGACGTAGTGCGCTCGCTCGGGGATCCATCTCTCACTGCGACTTGACCGAGCAGAGAGATGGTTGCGTGCCCTCAAGGAGAGCTCGGAGGAGATCAGTGGCATCAAGTGCAGCCGTCGCGCGATCGGGCAGAACAGCGAACAGTGACTCCGCCCGTCAGGTTTGCAAAGGTTTCTATGCCAGCAGCTGCTGTCGAGATCAGCTGCACCTGATGGCTACGCAATACAGGCTGCAAGGATGTTAAGAGCGTTCGACGTCCTCGAGGGCCTGATGGATCATCAGAGCGCCGGTACAGCTGTGCGTGTCGTCTGCCAGCAAATGAATTCACAGACTGTGCCTGGCTATTGCTATTGCATCGTCGAGATGACGAAAAGATGCTGGGTTCTACTAGAAAAAACTTGAGCTGATTTAACAGCCTCATTTATACAGCGGCAGAAGAGCCTTTATGGCCGCAGCAGGAGGCGATAGATGATCGCCCGCTCCATGACTTGAACCCGAGACCTGCGTCATTCAGAGCGAGCACCTTACCCCCTAGGCTATCGAAGCAGATCGCGCAGAAACCCGAGGTCAGCCTGTACCTTCTAGAATGAGATAGACGCTTAAAGATGATGCTAGCTTAATTCTTAAGCCTTCACTTGAGCCAAGTGGTCATTCTGTAGCGAGAGCAGGAGTCCCGCGGCAGCCGATGAGCAGTCGGACGATGGAAAGCTGGGTAGTGTGCACGCATCCGCTCAACGATACACAGTAATCTATGTACTGGATATTGATGCCGCCCATCACAAATGGCTGCATAAGCTGGATTGTGACGATTGGCACAGATCTTGAAGTAGCTGTGCACCCTCCCCTGATCGTTGGGACAATTTGTTAACCAGTCGTTTTTTTAGCCTAGCTATGTCTAAGTAGTCGGTTTCAAGGCTTCTTAAGATTGAAATTGTCAGAGATCAAGTTTAAAAGACGGTATGGATTCGTACCTGGTCGATTGACACCGGAACATATAACGGAAGCCGACAAGCCATCGGTGACGCGGCGGTGAGACAGTTACACGAAGGATGACTCAAAAGGCTAACCTCCGTTTGATGCAGCGAATCCCCCTCAAAATAAGGCAATACACAATTAATTTTAAACTGCTTTACAAATCCGCTAGGATAAATGGAGGACGAGTAGTACCAAACGCTGAGCATCCGCCGGATGTAATTACCACCCACAATGCCTGGGTAGCCATCCGGGGTTGTTTTCGTAATTTGTTGAAAATGGGAATTCATAGCTGCTAGATTTAAATCTCGTGTAAGACGAGAGTTGAGCATGCTTGACATACTACCATGCTGAGTTGATTGTGAATGACGCAAGTGCAGATCAAGACAGTCACAGTTTGAAGCGGTATTGTGTGCGTATACTGTGGCTCTGAACATAAATCCTGCTCAGGCCGAGGCTTTGTAGGGATTCAACATTTTTTATTATACCATGGCGCAATAATTGAAGGGAATAGTTGATACCAAAGGGATCACTGAATATCTGCTCGTTGTCTTATTTCTTAATGACATAACCAGATCATGAGAAACGGCACCTTCGTCACACAGCAATCGCTCAATTATTTATCGGGGACAGGACGTGGGTGTTGCCACATTACGTGGAATACTTGTTTCCTTTCTAAGTTCAATACGGCGGCCAATTGTGGCGTGCTCGCACCAATGACTAGTGCTGCAATATAGGCAATCCTAGCATGTTTTTGATTACTCCCCATGTCGAATCTCTCTTATTGCTCAGCGCTCCACCACTCAGAATAGTTAGTCGTCAAACGTGCTCACGTGCAGACAATTATGCTTTATGAATGTAAACGACTGCAAACTTAAGGTCGCGGAGCGTTGCAAGCAAAGCAAAACGACTCCTAGAGCACTGAATTTTATACAGATTCGTCATTCAATGTGGCTCGAAGACGCCAATTCAGTTAATTTAATGGCTTAATATTCCATTTAAGAAAGAACAGATATTTCATAAACACATTGGCTCTAACCAGAAATATAAAAAAGTGCTGTTAATACATCACACGAAAGCTCTAATTTCTTGTATTTACCAGTGCTTAGAAGATAGCACTCTAATGCTCACTACCCTAGACGTAATATAGAACTATAAAAATGAGCACGTAAATAAATTTACGCAGCACTTAATTGGTTAACGTATCGGACATCAAAGCACTGGACTCGTTTTGGCTGTTAGCCCAAGGCAATGCAATTCCTGCCGGACACGCTGTCTGACGCACGCGGTTCATTGCCTTGTAGGCTGTGACAATGTACGGACTGATTCTCGAAGGGGTCTACACCAGCCTCAGGAGCCTCTTCGGTGACGATGTGTGCAGCGAGATTCGGAGAAGGGCCAATCTGCACGACGCAGTCTTCACTGCCAGTCGGCAGTACAGCGAAAGCGTATTCCCGCGTCTCGCCAAGGCCGCGCATGACGTCACCGGGAAGCGCTACGAAGAGCTCACTGAGACGTTCGGCGCCATGTTTGTATCCTTCGTTGCCAAGTTTGGCTACGATCGACTGCTAAGGGTGCTTGGTCGAAATCTCAGAGACTTCTTGAATAATTTGGACAATCTGCACGAGTACTTGCGTCTTAGCTATCCTCAGATGAGCCCGCCTTCGTTTTACGTTTCCGACGAGTCGGCGACAGGTCTGACCTTGCACTACCGGAGCAAAAGGAAAGGCTTTGCTAACTACGTCCAAGGTCAAGTAAGACAAGTAGCCAAGCTCTTCTACGGCGTTGACGTGGAGCTGTCAGTGCTCAAGGCAGTTGAAACTTCTCAGTGGACCGTGTATGAGATGAGAGTGACATTTGACAATAGCTCCTACCTTGCTCCAGCTGGAAGCCTCGTACTCCAGCTGGAAGACTTTCCGATACAGAGTTCGGAGTTTTTCAGCTTGTTTCCATTCCATATTGTATTCGATGAGCAACTGACTATTACATCCGTCGGTAAAAGTCTGACCACCATCATGCCTCAGCTGTTAAGCTCACAGATTGACGATGTGTTCAACCTCCAGAGACCGGCGACTGAAGGTTTCGACCTTCAGACGGTAAGCCGCGTTATTTTTTAGGGATTCTAAGCAGGAAGATGGGCGCCTCTAATTAGATTGATTGCAGAGCGGACGAGAGCACGATTGATTAAATTATTGTGCCTGTCACGTATCGATTAGTTTGTTAGTTTGTGAAGGCCAAACTGAGCAAAGCTACACAGCCAAGAATCAAGACATTCTTGCATTAGGAAATTCAGCAAGGTTTTGAAAAGTTAATGTTTGCGTCGCACTCACCAGAACTGCAGAACTGCACTCACCAGCTAAGGCCACTTCGTGAGCGTGGTACCATTTTGACGATCCTTGGGCCAATGCCGTAGGTTGACCGACACTGCCTTGCAAACCAGGATATCGCCATGCCACTGGAGTCTCTTTAAAAAAATGCAGATGGACGGAACAGATGCAATGTGGAAAAGGTGAGGTTCTATCTAAATTTTTAATCTGGTAAAGTTCAGGGCCGTCGTGATATCAGTAGATTATTGAGCTCTAGGCTTTTAGAACATAGTTAATGAAGACATAACATCAAAAAGTGTGACGTAACTAACATAATCCAGCTGTAGCGAGGGCAGCCGCGAGAAGTTTAAAAAAAAATTTCAAAGCTTTCAAATGCAGAAAAGAGAATGAAGGGAAAACTGGGTGACAGAAACTTAAAGTCTGTGCGCTGGTTGAGTGGGGAGCAAGTGTAGGTTGGTGAGAGGTAGTGTAATGTAGCGATTGCGACATCTACGACAGACAAGCCTACCTACAGTATTTTGTACTGGCAAGGCATGCGTAGCTATGCATATTAATATGCCGATAGATGGTACTAGTGTGTGGCGAATGCCAATGCAACCTGTGGACACATCTGTCAGCACCATCTACTAGCAAACTCTGCTAGCCGCCGCATCTACTGGTACGTCAAAAATGTGCAGTAACATGAATCTGCTGCTTCCCCAGCTGCCCCTGATTATAGTCACCTGACTATCGGACGGCTAGTTGGCAATGCACGCAACCCACGCACAGACGATCGTGCGCTCAAATATCGGCAAAAATTGAAAATATTGAAACGTAATAGCCGCTGGTAGTGAATGCACTGCCGGATAGAAGAAGTAAAGAAAGAAGTAAGAAAGTAATAAGTAAAGAAGTAAGAAAGCAGCCTTTGTTTTGTTTCCATCACAATGAACTTGGAAAAGTAAGAGCTCTTTATATTTTGCAATCGCGTAGGTCTCTCTCATGCGTTACCAAAGCGTCAGTTCTCAATTGATATTCTTCTTACTTGTATACAGCAACCAGTGCTTCTCCAGCCGACCCTCAAGATTCTAAAGGAAGCTACACGATACTTTGACTGACATAAGCAAGTCTATTACTACTTTAACTTTTTAAGGAAGCTAATCCCTACGCTGGTATTATCTTTCAGGTTCTGGATCACGTAAATAACGTCTTCGAATTACGATCAGTGCAGGAACTATCAGTATGCTGTGGTGGTAAGGGCATAGATTAAAAGTATCTAGAGTGCTAACGATTGTTGAGTTACACTTGCGCATTATTGACGATTTTTGATGCTTTGTATTCATCTCAGACGATCGTTCAAGCATCAGAGAGGGCAAACCGTCTAGTTCTGCTTTTTCCACTGACTTGCGGAGCTCTCCTTCGGCCTTGTCGGAGCGGCATCAAAGCGTACAGCACCTGGTCCTCAAGGGAGAGATGATTTGCATGCAAGAGTGGAAGTCCGTGTTATTCATAGCAACTCCAGTGTAAGTATTACATTTCGGCTAAACAGTACTAATTCTGATTCCTCAAGTACGCGAAAAACCGTTGGAATGCAGAAACTGCTGAAGATCTACAGTAAGCTTTAGAGATTTCGTACCGCCTACATTTTTGCTTGTGCCAAATCCTCTACAGTTAAAGCCAAGGTAAATTTGGATAATGGACGAAGTATGCAATAAGTTTCTCGTAGGAAAAGTTGAAAATCAATCACAGTGATGTAGCAGATTGGTGGGACGTTACAGCGATCGTTCAAAAGAATACATCCTCCGAAATCTACCCGTTGCCCTATAACCTATAAAACCATCCGCATCGTATTTATTTCACAACTTGATTTATTCTACAGCCTTTAAAGACCAGCATATTTCTACATTAAATAAATAAATAAATAAATATATATAATCTGCAAGAACATATATGCTAGCGAGGAAGGAGAGCTTTCGGCAGAGTGGACCTCATACTTTCTGTGAGACATTGGCGAGAGGTGTTTTCATGACATCGTTAGATAGAGAGACGCCTTGACGCTCAAACAGATGAAGGCCATTAGCTCAGCTCATTCAAATGAAGAGGATAGAGAAAAACGCAACGTTTTAGTGCACGGAAAGCAGTCGCGTGCTGATCGGTGAATGGCCTACTGTCTATTTAATTATGGAAACCCCACTGTCAATCAGAAATCTGAAAAAATAGCCCTCAAAGCGAGCTCGGCCATCATACCTGCTGTGCACTTGCACGAAATCTGAATGTACTGTTTCTATGTGAAGTTTTACGAGACTGTCGCTTCAGCTCCACAGTCAAGTCTGTCTACTTTCAGCTAAGTAAAATCGCAAAATTGGGGCCTGCATAGACAGGGATACCACACCCAAGTTTGTCCATGCATTCCTGACATCGCGTCTCGATTTCTGGAGGTCACTACTCAGAAGTCTTCAGGCCTGTGCAGTCAGGTGCTTAAAAGATGGTGCCAAAACCTTCAGCCCGGCTTGTCCGTGTGAGCATCGCAGTTGCCGCAAGTACACACCTGTCATCAACCTGCAATGGCTACCCATACGCCACAGCGTATTGACTTCAAGGTTTTGTCACTAAATCGCAGGTTCAGTGGCTGAGCCAGTGGGAAAGGTGGGATTTGCTCACCTACGGTGAGTCAGCTTGCTTGGCCACCACCTATTCTTACGCCTCCTCACTACCACCACCGATGAAGAAATTGCGCCTTAATTCCACTCGCTAGGCAACCGAAGGATTCATGTCAGATGAGCACTGTAATAATTTTATGTCATAGCGTTTCAGCGAATTTTGCTCTAGTCCCGCCTACATGCAAATCTTGCGGATCTTGATGCCCAGCCGACGTGCAAATAGTTCAGGTCATGACCTACCTAGATGAACAGTCTGGCTGCTCTGCCTCTGCTAAGGTCCCTTCACTCGCTTCGCTCCTAACCTCCAGCTCCAGTCAGAACTACTTCCCTAAATCGCACCGCGCGCTCTTTAACTCGAGTCGCACTACCGACTGACGTCGCAGCATCTCCTGACTTGTCGGCTTTTAGAACCTCGAACCGTACGAATTCCTCCAAGCATTAGCCTTGTCTGTGTGAATCGTTCTTTATATACTTACGCGGGGTGACGGTGTGCATTTTACCGCTAACCTGTTAACACGATTCATTTAGAGGATATTTAAAGAGACTGGAAAGAGATTTAGCCATGGTAGGTTGTTATAAAGGTTTATTATTACTTATTGCTATCATTAATCCACCATGACTTGAAAAACTGCTTGTTACGAATATTAGTGTGCACAATTCCAGGTCAGTAATCAACGTAGGCGAAAGGCTGCGAAACCTGTAACTGGTAACTAACCTGTAACTATTATAAAGTCGAAGCCGCTTTGACTTCAGGCAGTATTTAAGGCATTAATCACTCTCACCCGTCTAGTGGCGATGAGAGCTTAAATGCAAATTTCGGATGGCTTGAACTTGTAGGACTGACTGTTTTTTTTTGCTCGGGTCTTAAGTTTTTTTAAACTAAACACGGATTCAATTCATTCATTCCTTAGATATTCTTCCGGAAACCAGAGGTTTTTGAAGAATAGTTGAGTTAGCACCTTGCGTATGATTAATCGTTGAAGATTAATTGTTGAAGCTAAGCCACGAAGTAACGGTTGGCGCCAAGTGTATTCATCCTCAGATTTGCATCTGACAAAAACGCACTTTAATATTATTATTATTAATAATATTATTAATATTATATTATTCGTTATTTAATACTACCTCGAGTAATGGCTGCCGGGATTAGCGCTTCCAGAATTATAACAAAGAACCGCAGCTGCAGTGGTTGAAGCATGGCTATGTCAATGCTTGGTCACATTACATCCTGCCTCTTGGCTGGACAGGTGTCACCCTTTTGCACTAAGGGAAGCGAAACCGGAAATTGCACGGACTAGCAATAGCCTTGGTCGCGCCTGCTTCGCGCGTCGGACGAGCTGCTTGTACGGATCGCCAGCTTGTATGCTTCGCTACGATTTTCCTACTATTCGGTCTATTCGGGGCCCACGGTGGCTGCGAGTCTAGCGCGAGATTCGCTAACGCAAGCGGGCGCTCGCTCTTTATTATTCGTGCGAAGGTGAAGGTCAAAGCCCCGACGCTGCGGTTTATAGCGACATTGTGCGTTTTTTATTCTTGCATGATGCAACAGCTGACGCTTTCAGGTTGGCGGATCTGCAGCAGATGTCTCGACTTGGACTGTTTGTGAACGACTTGAGCATTCACGACTCGAGCAGAGACCTCTTTCTCGCGGGATCTCAGCAGTCGGCTGAGCTGAAACTGCTGCTCGACCAGGCAAGGTCGCTGTTCAGCACCGCTGGCCGCTGCTCTGCTGCCACAGTCGCTCTAGTCGCCCAACAACTCCAGTCAAGCGTCATTCTCGGTTCCCAGTACAGCGATGCCATTACACTACGTAGTAATTTAATCTTGCATTTACCGAGCGGTTTTTTAGGGAGTACTGACCAGAGGTCCTTTTTAAAAGCTTTCCACCGAGAGAGCTCCCGCTGGAACGTCGTCGTTCAGCCAACTAGGTGCTTTTACTTGCGTCATTCCTTACTCTGCATCTACAGCTTTTTATTCCTCATAGTCGTACAGGAAGAAAGACCCGCTGGTCGCTGCAGCACTAGAGCCGCGCCGCCTCCGTTGCTGACACATTTAGGAAAAGAAACCTTCCGCCTTCACCGTGGCCAGCAGCGATCCGTGTCAGCGCGTGAGATTGCACGACAGACTATCTACATTTTGTATGCATGCATTCCTTCTTAAGCTACCGAGCCACCTCACTGGCAAGCCACGGCAGTGCTCGACACAGGGATGATAGTGAACGAGTAAGCAGCAGCAGCTGCTGCTGCGAGAAAACTGAAAAGCCTAGCTTTAGCTTATCTGAAAGCGTTCTCTACGAGTGATCGCGACAACATAGATGCTTGATTTAGCGCCTGCCGGTCGCTGCGTGTCGCTCGTAACCCAGAAAATGCTGAGGTCGCCATAACGAGGCGGCAACGAAGAAGCAGCACAGGTCTCTTACAAGCGGGCTGTAGCGGCTTCTTCATCAGAACAGAAATAGGCCGTAAGCATAGAGCTCCTAACTTGGCAAGTTCTCTGTCAAAGAGCGACAAATACCCAAGACACTTGAAATTTCTATCACGACTAAAGACTTGCAAGAGCAGCGACAGTGCACCGCGGTAGTTAGACAGCAGTGGAAAACGGCAGCAGTGAAGATCACCTATAACTTTAAGATAACAAGTCCATATTCATTGCATAGATCTGTTTGAAAGTAACGGAATATTGCAGGCATTCAAATGCGGCCACGACTTACACCAGCAGCTTTGTGGCCTAATGCTCAAATCAGCGCCGATGCCAAGGCAAAACTCTAGCGGCGACAGCCTCTGTGGTAACGATTTCGGATTGTCTAATGCCACTTTACAAAATACATGGGGTCACTGTGTGCGTATAAGCAATCAGATCTGCTACCATTTCTTGAACGGTCTAAGGAAATGAACTTTATTAGAGAATGCTGTGTCCGACCGCGTGCATATACGCACGCTCGAATGAGTTTAAGTAGCCGGCGATGACCTGGCACGACGTACTGAGCAATTGTTCAAATGAGCGAACTAGCGTCTAGATACAATAAAGCTATTTTTCGAATCATTTTTGAAAAGAGCAGCAGCGAATGACAGACTCATTTCAGTGATAAGACGAAATCCTAGAAATAAATAATAAATAAATATAATAATAAAAATAAAATAATAAAATAATAAATAATAAAAATAACAAATAAACAATAAAACGAAATCCTCTGTCATGAATTCGTCCATGGTTTCTATTGTCAAAGTGAGAGCCTGCAATCGCTGTCGCGATGCTGTTAAATTTGCTTTCAAGCGTTCGCGTAATGTACCAGCCTGTCGCTAGCCTCGCGGGCTACAGTCGGGCAGCGATGCACACAGAGAGCGGTGAATGCACTGCATGTAGAGATCCGACTGCAGTGTCGCTTGTCAGCAGCTTTTAGTGCTGCCGAGGTCCGCTATGAAGGAGTACGGTCACCAGTGCCCTTGAATGGCAAAAGTGTAGCCGCTTCACGACACGAGTCAGACCGACGAGTCGGCTCGCCACCGCTGCAGCGCTTGCACTGCTGCCGCCGCCGCCGGGGCCGCCGCCGCTGCCTGCGGCGGCGGCTGCTGCTCGCTAGCCCATCGCGTCAGAGGCGGCCTTGCAGCAGTGCGTCTCGAAGCGCTCGCGGTCGAAGCGTCTCGAACGAAGCGCCGCCCGCCCGCAGGAGCAAAGAAAGAGCGAGCGCTTGGAGAAGAGCGTGAAGAGACTGGAGGAGCAGATGCAGCGCACCGACCAGCTGCTCCACCAGATGATACCCAAGCCGGTCGCCGATCGGCTGAGACGAGGCGAACCGGCCGTGAATACGTGCGAGGTGCAGTGGCTAAGCGGGGCGCGAGGGGCGCGGGGGGGGGGGGGCTGGGCTGGGCTGGGCAAGGGGCAGAGGAGCGAGCACTCGAGCCTCGAGGTGCTGCCAAGTCGGCTGGAGAATTACTGCTGGGTTTTCGATCGGTGCGACATCGGAACATTTGAAGCCCCTGCTCGCGCGGCATTAGTGCTGGCTGCCGTTGCTGCAGGCATTCGACAGCTGCACCGTCATGCTGTGCGACGTCGTCGACTTCACTGTCATATGCAGTTCAATTAGCCCCATGCAGGTCGTCTACATGCTTAACGATATGTACACCTGCTTCGACACACTTATTGAAAGGCATAGATGTTACAAGGTAGGCGGGTGCAGCATGCGGCATGGTGCGCTGCTGTCAGCTTGTACAGCGAACGAAATATCTACTCCCGATTCTGTACTGTCGCCATTATGGATTAGCATTAGCATGCTGTGTGATGCTTAGAGAGTATACAGTTCCAGTCAAACAGCCATACTTAGACAATAGATGGCAATACTTTTTATGAAGTCACTTCCTTGAACGTCGTGCCTTTCGGCCTAGTCTATACTTTTTGAATAGTACACGTGCTGCGAGGCCAACTTACCGCGGTCAGCATATTTCGCAGACCAGTAAAAAAGACTCGCGTGTATGCTTTAAAAAAATTGCACAGTAAGGAGGCCGAGTGAATGCAATTTAAATCTTGCACTTGCCAACTGAGAGGATGGTGAGGAAATTATTTTAATTGAACCGAGAAACCAATGTGCAGACGCTGGGATTCTTTCAAGACCAATTGAAGTAACTAAGTGCTAAAAAAACTATTGCTACCTTCGCGTTCATGTCGAAGGAAGGCAGAGCTACCATAGAGGATTGAGCACCAGGCTCCGCCACTCAAGACTGTCGTTAGCAGCCGATTCATAGAACGTGCATTCGTACCAGCATTAATCCAACGTATTTTGAGCACCTGGCCGGATTTCAATATCTCATAATCTTAATTTTATTATCTTCATTAGCTCAGAGAGTAGATATTAGGATGCAGTATTACAAGCTGCAAGCATCAAACTTATGGCATCCGGCTTGGGAAATTGTCTACGCTCGACGGTTTGGAGGTAGTAGATCGCTTGTGCACAACTGCTGGCTGCGCCGCCGCATCGTGTCAAGAATGCAGGCGCAGCGGCCTCAGTGCGGGAGTGCTCCCGCTTGGCTTTCTAGTTGCGATACACTTTCTAGTTGCGATACACTTTCTAGTTGCGATACACTGATCTGCTCTCACTTTGGCCCGTTTGCTGCGATGCCATCTTTCAGGTGGAGACAATTGGGGATGCATACATGGTCGTTGGCGGAGTGCCGACCAGATCGACGACGCACCAAGTCGATGTCGTGGACATGGCCGCCGACGTGTTAATAACGGTTCGCAGGTTCTGCGACCCGTCGGATTCATTGAAATACTCGCACCTGAGACTTCGCGTCGGTAAGGGTCAGATTTTGGCGCTGCCAAAGTATCGCGAACTTTCAGCACGACCGGGTCGCCAGTAAACAATGGCCGTCGCTCGTTCCTTCGCTAGAGACGGCCGCCACCGAGATTCAGCGTCGATCTGAGCACGACTCCCCGATAGCGCTGCCGCCGAATGCCTACCGACCTTCCACCCGCCCCGCTCATTTCCCTTGAGTGCTCGGCGCGGCTGCTTCATTCAATAGGAGGTCAATCAATCGATCAAGGGCCTCTCTACTTGGTGTAGCGCGAGCCGGTACCGGTGACCGAGCGTGCTCCAAGCATCGATCAACGAAGCGCCACCTCGAGAACTACGGGCCAGCTCCACGGTCGGTCCTCAAGCCTCGGTTTCATTTTGCCTCGGATTGGTGGAGCCGACCGACCGCTCGACGGGGCTGCAGTTCCCTGCCTGCCCCAGTCCCAGCGAGAGGCCGCCATAGGTTGCCAGCAATAGCAGGGGCTCAGAGACACTGGATTTGAATTCTGCCAGCAGAGCTTCTTTGAACGCCGACTTGCAGTGCGTCGTAAGCCGGTGGTCGTCATCGTCAGCGCCTGGGCAGCGCGTCGAGGCGAGACGGAAATCCGACGCAGCCACCGCCGCCTCCCCCCCCCCCCCGCCGCTTCGCCGCCGTCGCGTCGGTGGATGTGGCAATTTAATTGAGAATCGCTCGCTGAATGAGCTGGGGCCATCTGAGCAAAGCACTTGCGTCGTGAAGCGTGAGAAATGCATTTCGCCGCGACGAAAGCTCGAGATCTGGCTTAGCAAGGGTAGGTGGGCAGACGAGTGAACGAGTGGTCAAGTGGTGAGCAGTCATGCTGCCTGAGGGCCGGTCTATCGCGATTCGCGCGCTGTAAGAAATGTGCGGGAAAGTTGCTATTCGGCTATGAGGTTTAACTGCCATTCAAAACGTCAGCATGATTCATTGAGAGGGTTATACATGCACCATTGCACGGTGACGCCGGAGCGTTCGATAATACGAGTACGCGGTCTCAACGAGCCGAGTGGTCGCTGCTCTAGTTGCCGGAAAAGAATGCAAGACCAGTTTGAAGGAACTAATTAAACGCACATTGATCGGAACGATTTAATGGGGCAAAAGCTGCCGCGTGTCGCGGGTCGGAGACGGTGCCAGCAGCGCCAAACAGGCGCAACCACCGACGATAAGGCAACGCACCCGCGAATGTGCATTGCGACTTACGGCATCATCGAGCTGCGCACGATTAAAAGCCGAAGCACCACCGCGCTTGCGCGCACGCTGCCCTAGTGGCAGCGATAGACGATAGCCACACCCACGAATCTCAACAGTAGGACTGCTGCCCGGAAGTGCCCTAATGCAAGGTCATTCCTTGCTGGGCTTAATGATATAGTTTTTAATTGAAACAATTAACGGTGGGCGGAATGGCGCTGGCTGGCGCTCGTTGGTCGAGTCACTGGCAATCTAGCTTCTGCTCAGCCCTCAGTCCTCAGGCGCAGTCCCTGCAGCCGCCACTTCTCCTCAGTCCCTGCAGCCCTCAAAGATAGCCTTGGAGGGCATAGGCCAAGGATCTGTGGAAAGCTAGCGGGAGGTCAAAACGTTGTGGTTAACTTTTCCACTTAAAAAAAGCCTCGAACATAATATAGGAGCTGTTGCGACCGTCGTCAATAGCGATCGAATGTCATCGACAAGAAGACGCACAAAGGCACACCCTCGCGCACTGAAGCCAAAAAGTCTAGTCAGCGTGACATTTTTAGTTTGTTTAACAGCGCTATGCAATCAATTGACCGAATCGCTTGAGCTGCGCGCGTTTCGAGGCGGCAGCGGCACGAGGGTTCGCGCTCGCTACGTTCTTGAAGGCGTTCACACGGGTGCGGTTGTCGCTGGGGTCGTCGGCCTAAAGGTGCCGAGGTACTGCCTTTTCGGCGACACCGTCAGCATTGCCGAACGATTGGAAGTCACCGGAGAAGTAAGCGGGTGCCCGAGGCGGTCGGGAGCGGGGCAGGACGTGACGTTCGCTCGCGCGGCCGTTCCTCAATAGCGCACGCGATCGCTCGACGCGGCGCTCGCCGCTCGTGGCCGCCACTGTCGCCACGGCCCCGACCGATGGCAGCTGTCACCGGTGCCGGTCACCGGGCTGCCCCCGGCGTATGTCACCCTCCGGAGCACGCGGCGCCGACACGCGGCGCCGATCGTAGTTGCCGCTCGCTGGCTGCCGTCGAGCCAGCGAGCGGCAGGCGCAGGCGCCGGGGCGCGCGCGCGCGGCGAGCGAGGGAGGGAGGACTGCGTTCGCCGTGCCTTTGCTCTGCAGGCCATGAAGATCCACTTGAGCGAGAGCACGCGCGCTGGTCTGCCCGCCGATCCAAGGTACGAGACAGTGGAGCGAGGCACCGTCGAGGTCAAGGTGAGGGCGGACAGGCGCACAGCGAAGCGGCCGGCTGCGAACCGTTCTCCGTCGCGACGGGCCGGCAGCCGGCAATGCTGCCGCAGCACTTGCTGGCGCCGGCAATTAGAACGGAAATGCAAACGTGGCTGGCCAGATACAGCGCGAGCTGCGGAACGCGATGCGGTTAACGAGCCGTTCCGTCGAAATAGCAAGGACGTGTGTCTAGCGGCCAGAGGGAGCCACTCGCGCGTGAGCATGGCGGCGGGGCATCGGGCCAGGGGCCGGGGCAAACGGCACCGCCGCCATTGCCTATGCATTAGCGAATGTAGATGCATGCACGTGGTCTTTATGTAAACCTTGCGGTGGCTGCTTGTGGCTCGCTCTGCTCACGCAGCGGCGCGATCGATTGTCATAATACGACCACCGTTTATGGCCGAGTTTTTCTTTTTATCAAGCTAGCGAGCCGCGTCTTTCTCGCAGAGATTTGTGCCGCCTCGAGCAGCCAGACATTCTTACAGCGTACTGGCTTGGCCGTACCGTCACATAACTGCTTCTGTAACGCTAAAACTCCAGGACGAGACGGAAGTGGATGCTACGCGACGAGAGCGTTGAATAGCGAAGCGTTGGCCGATCTCGAGGGTGAAATTCCGGAAATAAAGCGAGCCAATAGAAAATAGCCAATAGAAAACGGCCATTCCGGGGATTTCTGCCGGAATTTCCACCATTGCCTCACACGATGGAATGAGCGGAGGAGTCGACAGGACGATCGAGTGAGGAGAGATCGAGTAGCCGAGTAGCGGAAGGAGCAGGGAACGGAACGAGAAAAATGCCCGCCGCGGAAGCCGAAGGAAACGCCAACAGATGGCGTCGCCGTGGCGGCGTTCTTTCGAAGCTGCAGACGATCGTGCAGAGGAGGCCGTAGGCCTTAATGCACACGCAAAGCATCTGGATAGCGCGCAGCGGCCGCGACGTCTCGCGTGATATTTTGCTGAGGGCACTCTTCACTTTGTTCGACCTCGAGTTCGGCCGGTAGGGTCATTTGAGGTTTCCGTGGGATGATTAGTCGTAGGAAGGAGTTGCGAGCTACGAGAGTTTCCTACTGATCTGCTGCTGCCGCCAGCGGCCTTTTTTTGTGGTGGGCCAGGCGTAGATCGGGCTCTGCGCCGCAAGCAGGGCCTATGGCACGGCGCTTTTGGTCTCTGAGGGGAGGGACAAAAGGAGATGGAGGTGGAGGGGGAGGGTAGGAGGTGGAGGGGAGTTTCCCCCGCGCCTCGATGCTTCGAGCCCGGGAGAAAGCCCATCGAGTCGGTTTCAGTGCTGGAAGGACGGCCGGCGGTAATTATCGGCCAAGTCCTCGGCGGCAATTATCGGCCTCGTCTCCATATTCCGCGCTTTGCGTTCAATGACCTAGATCATCATAGACTTGAGTCTAAATCAGCATCGACCGCCAAGTTGAGTCAATTCTAGCAACTATCAGAGCTCGCAAGTGAAAGATTGCTTGACGATAGCTACTGCCTCGCATCGATGGCCATTGACGGCGGCGCGCCCATCTAACACTTTAGGGGATGCAGCGTCTTTCCTAAATGTAGCTAGAGCTGTTCGAAACTAAAATACAAAAGCTCGGACTTAGTAGTAATATGACCCAACCGACTTGTTGAGCCTTGCATTTACGAAGCATCTAGAATGGCATTTAGATTTATCTGGGCGCTATACAATTTTATATATCTACAATAGGCCGTCTGTTCATTACAGAAAACGTGAAGTTAACAATGAATGGAAATTGGTGCAAGTTTTGCAGCATTCTAGAAGATTTGAAGGTCAAATTGGTTTTTTCATGGTTGCTTAAATGCCAAGGTTGTTTTTATTTTGAAACCACTTGATTAACGTCCCTAATCATGCTCTGTACACGAATAATACAGACTCAGTGCCTTCAAGCTCCTCGCGTCTTTCGACAAAGGTAATTAGTGCTTACGCAATTTATTAGCAAGGAACTCCGTTGTAAATGAATATTAATGAGCCCGAGAGTGCATCAAGAAGAATGCATCGTAATAATAATAATACACTTGATCAAGCGCCCTCAGATAACTCAGTTTCTTTCTAGGCGCTTTACAATCGCTGCAAAGGATCGTACCACACTATTTAAAGTCTTTATTGTTAGGATTGTCTTTACGTAGCGAAATTTGTTGGTAACTGAAAACGTGTGCTCGACATTCTCGCGAACTAAGTGCTGCGAGCTTCTTCTTAGAGCGTAATAAACACGCGTTCATTTTTGATTGCATTTGGCGGTCCTACTAGCAAAATACACGCAGACCCTAGCAGCGTCATTAAGTGCAGTGTTTCTTAATCTTTTCTGAGTCAATGACGTCTTTGAAAAAAAGTGAAAGATACAGATCGTCTGTCTAGAAAAAAGAAGGAAGCACAAAGAAAATGTGCATGAATTTGATGTACGTTTAATTTGATTGATAATTGATTGATTCCTGTAGTGCACGACGCATGCAAAGAATAGGTACAGTAAAAAATGTTATCCTAAAAATACTTATTTTTTCTCCCTCTATTTCCTGCAAAAAATAGTGGTAGCTTCATGAACTTGCATTAAGATCAATAGTATGTGTATTAAAACTCTAATCAAAAGTTAATTTCAATGATTTGTTTTGTTGTATAGGTTAATTAAGAAGATAAAAACTAGAATGGTCATCGGCAAGTAAGATATATATAACCTTCGACATGCAATCAATTTCAAATTTTTGTTTTGATATAATGAAATGCTGAAAGTTGACTCACCAAATTTTTAATAATAATGAAAATACATTTGATATAGCGCCCTCACCTCAGAGAAACCAATCTCTTTCTAGGCACTGTACATCTGCTGCAAAGGAAGCACGATCGAATGTTTAGTGGTGGCCGGCTCAATAAACAACAAGAACAACAGGGTTAGGGGAGACATGAACAGGGTCAGCATGCAATTCAGTGGTAAACGGAATCACAGCATCTATAACTCTTCACCTGAAGAGGATAGGCTAATAAATATAAACGTTACATTTTTATTTGACCTATACAGATCCCTGAAAATCATCTATTGATCCCAGGCCAAGATCCCTGTCTCCGGAGTTTCAAAATTAGGACTATTTACCATTCCGCGGTAAGCAGCCTGAATATGCTGAGCGTAATTCCCAGCATGTCTTTTCAGGGAAACATTTTATACAAAACGTATTGGCTGAAGACTGCTTTCGATTGAATGAGTAGTCCATGCTCTTAGAGACAGCAGATCGACCAGGTGACATTCACCAAAGTGATAGACCTGTGGCTGCAGGCGGCATAATTGTTGCTTCATTTAATAGAAGGCTACATCTTCTCAAGACGTCAGTAGTATATCTACTTATATGAATATACATATGTAAAGTATGCATATATATATATATATACGTATAATTATCTTGAAATAAATGTACTAATAATATATTTTCTGTTGAAATGTCAAATTTTCATCGCTTAAATCTGAAAATGCTCTCAATGAGGTTTTTCAGAAAACTTTTTTTAAGTGTGGCACATGCTATTTGAGACTTCGAATATGGTCAATAGTTTCTTAATTAATTTAATTAACAACAATTCAGAGCTTCAGCTTATTTGCTGTGCTTGGTTCCGTTCATTTCACGGTTTATACTCTCCATCTTGCCGATGAGATTGCCAGGCAAAATCTAGGCTTTCACCTCAAGGTAATGGCACTCAACTGTACCTTTGCTTTGATGCCTGATAGCCATCCAGCACGTCGAATTCTCTCAACTCTTTTGCTGCATATATTGACGACATCCGCACATGGATGGCAGCAGGCATTCTTAAATTGAATGATAATAAAACCAGCTGACTAGTTATGGGAAAACCAGGGGTGTGATTCAGGAATTGGTAAGGCGAATGCTCTCTCTCTGGGCCCTGCCAGCATATCTCCTATTGATCTGCACGAAATCGAAATCTCCAGGTGTCCTATTCGAAAATGACCGTTAATTAGACGACCACATCAGCTCCACAGTCAAGTCTGCCTACTTTCAGCTACGTAACATTGCTAAAAATCGGGTTCTTTTAGACAGGAACACCACATCTAAAGTGATCCATACATTGTGACATCCCACCTTGACTTCTGCAACTCACCGCTTGCTAGTTTATTGGCCTGCGAAATCAGGCGCTCACAACTGGTAAAATTATCTGCAGCAAGGCTTTTTTTGTCGTGAGCGTCGCAGTTGCTACGTCATGCCACTTTTCGAAGCTTGTACTCGCTCCCAGTCAAGCAATGCATCGACTTCAAGGTTCTGTCGCTCACTTTTAGGTCCCTTCATTCTTTGGCTCAAGCCTAGCTATCTGATCTACTCCCACGCCAGGCCAAGCATCGTTCCACCCACTTTTCGGAATCTTTTAATTTACCTCTACATAACACGAACCTCAAATCTTTTAGAGATTGTGCATCTAGTTCGTATGTTCGCAAAGCCTGGAACCCACTTCCGACTTGCATCGCGACATGCCCTGACTTGATCACATTTAAAATAAAACTAAAACGCATCTATTTATCACGGCATTTAATGGACCCACACGATTCGTCTTTTCCATGATTATGAGAGCTGACACTTTGCACGCTGCCGTTAGCGATATTTGCATGCTGACCCTGTGCTAAGTCACCTTGTCACCTCTAACCATGATCTGCTTATTGCCATTGAGCATGCTACCTCTAACAATTCGATAATGCTTCCTTTGCAGTAAACATAAAGTGCCTAGAAAGAGGCGGAGTTTTCTGGGACGCTATAAAGATGTATTATTATTATTATTCTATGTATAAGTATTATTCACGTAGTGTTTAAATTTGCAAAAGTTTACTACGACTAATTAAAGCCATATCGCTGCTTTCTATGAAAATGCGTGGATTTTCTTCTGACTAATCAGTCCGCAATGAGTAACTCTAGACTCGAGTACTCGCTCAATTTTGAAATTCCATACCGAGTATGATGATACAAGAATGCACCATTGCCTTCGCGTTGACCTGCAAAGACCAGCAAAGAAACAGTTATGCAAGTCCGCAAGGGAATCCTCAATTAGGCTTTGACCGCGAACAAATGTACGATGCCACAAATTGTGCTCTCACCACGTGGATTAACATACACGTGGTGAGAGCATGGTATGACCCCACATGACCTTGCATTCAGCGAAAAGGCCAGCAAAGAACCGAGACGAAGCAAGCAAGTCCTACTGCCGACAGTCCTTGCCCTCGTTATCGTCCTGCGGTGTATGAGCCCAGCAAGTAGCCGCCAGAGCTTTTAGGACATCCCCCCCCGGACGTCCCCCCTCCCCCGACATTAACCCACCCTGATGGACCCTAGGACATTTCCCCCCGGAAATGTACCGCCCCCCGGGGTCGGACATTCCCCCCTATGTTGGTGAATGTATAACTAAGAATACAGATATATACAGTCGTCCCTCGCTTATCGTGGTTAGTCGGTTCCAGACTCTGCTGTGATAGGTGAATTTCCGCGAAGTACGATTCTTTATTTATAAATCGAATATTTTCGTAACTGGAGCATAGAAAACCTGTTCACGACCCTCTAATTCGGTTTCAACATTATTAAAGCCCTCTGGACATGAAAAAACACCCTTTTAGTCACAATTACACCGGTATTACCAAATTTATTAGACAAAGTAAGGGCAAATGAGACGTATTAGACGTTAAAATATCCTTATTATTAGTTTGCATTTAATTACACGCACACACAGTTTTCACACACAACCACTAACTTATGAAAATAGTGCAATTTGCTCGATGATGATAAAGAGGTGTACTGCACGGCAAAGAAGAGCAAGATTACTGCTCTCAATGAGAGGCTGCACCTGACGCTGAAGAACTTGTGGGGCTGCTCGAATAAATAGACCAACAGCCCATACGTACAGTAGTTTTAATTTCAATTGTGATGCTGGGGTGCGTAATTGATTTAGACAACCGAGCGCGCGCGCTGCATCATTTTCCCCATATCGATCAACTTTTTAATGAAGACATTTGAAAAAACCGCGATAGAGTGAAGCCGCGAAAGTCAAAGCGCGAAGCCGCGAGCGACGACTGTGTATATACACGATCAAATGAAGCTCACGCTCTATTGAAATAAAACAACTCAGTATAAGCAGCGATTCGATAGCACGACCGACGGAGGCGGTACTGCCAGCGAGGCCAGCGAGGCGTTCGCGGCTGCAGCGTCGGCTGTCGCGTGACGCCCGGTGCAGCAACGACTCGGGCGGCGGCGGTGAGCTTTGGACGGGCGGTAGCCGGTGGTGCCGATGTCGGGAGGGTCGGCAGCGTCGTCGTCGTCATCGTCGTCGTCGTCGGCGGCGGCGGCCGAAGATACCGCTACGCGCTCACGGCTGCTGCCGAGAGCGTCTGCTACTGGCCGCCCGGGGCAGAGCTTTGACCTTGCACTTGGTGGTCTGCCGTATAGCCGAGCTGCAGCGACCGCATTTCAAAAGACTATACTGTAGGAATATTTTATATATTATATGTTATAATAATTATAATAAATATAATATATAATAGTTATAATAATAATTTTACAAGATACGTAAACAAGACAATTTATACCACGATATTTCCATACGGGAGGGGAGGAAAGGCCTTACCCCGGGGCGTAAATGTCCTACCCCAGGGGCAAATGTCCGGGCGTTGTCCGGGGGGATGTCCGTACTCAGTCGCCATGCGATCGTGTCATGTACGGAGCATTTGCACTCGTGCGCAGAGCTAGATTAGCGAAAAGTCATTAACGGACGGAAATCTGTCTGGTTGTTGCTTCATGCGATTACCAAAGAGTTACTATTTATAAGAGTTACTTATTATATCAACCAGCATCCACATAAAAGGGAGCTGGGGAGAAACTCAAATGGCGATTGCATTTTACACAGCACTCAGCCGGAAGATTATCGTCAAACTTCAAGGCAGTCTGCTTGCGCGTTACCGAGTAAATTGAGTTCATAGTGCGGCTAGTACACTGTGAAAGCGTTGGGGCTAAATTCTGTTTGCTAAAGAGTACATGCCGAAAACTTAACAGATGCTTGTAATAGCTATCTATTTTGTCAAGCTGTGATGCCTCTGCAGGCACTGCCAACGTTCTCGGTTAATAGATAATTGATAACTAATTTAATAACAAAAATAATAAAATATATAAAATAATAGATAGCTAATAGAATGGAACGCGCTGCTCATTCCATCATGCTTAAATAGAACAACGTAGCAGTACTAGAATCGTGACGTAGCTCCTTAGTAAATTATGTTTGAAGTATGAAAGCATGTAAAGATGAAAGATATATGAATATATATATATATATGAAAATATATTTATGAAAGAGTCCGAAGGATATATATGAAAGAGCATTTTCACTAAAAATTCGAGCCACCATGCGAATCGGCCAATGCAACGGCAAGTTTTGCTATGGCAAGCTCGGAGAAACCAGAGTGGACATTTAACTTGTTGTATTTGTCGCAACTGTGAGATATCACTGTCCTTAAATTAATGCGGTGGGGCCGGATGAAGCTGAGTTATGAGCTATTGCTGTTAAAGTGCCGCATAGATTTTTGGCGGCCAGGTGTCCTCTAGTAGAATGAAAAAGTCTTCGAGCGCATGCCGTCGCCTCCTACGTGCTCCCAGGCGCTGGCAGTATTTTGCATCATTCAGCGTTCTAGACTCGTACATCTCACGAATGCGAGAGTATTCTCGAGATATCCTCACGTTCACACTTTGAACGAAGCGCTTAAAACACTCCATGACCGTTAACACGCGCGCGTCTGAATTGTGTGTAATCCACGGTTTTAGTCCGTATTACGTCGCTCGGGCGCTTTTTTGTCAAGAATAATGGGCGGAAGGTATCCTCTAGAGAGCAGCGTCTGCACATCCCCTGCACGGCCCCCCGCTCCCTGGTCCAGCGCTCAACCCGCTTAGCCGGGCTCCCAGTCTCCGCTCCTCTGCCTCCGCGTGTTCCCCCTTCTCATTACTCGCCATTACTCGCCATTACTCTCATTACTCGGCGAGTGTTCCTCTCATTACTCGCCGTCGCCTCTCTTCAAAATGCCGGCGGCTGGCCCAATTGAATAAGATTATATGTTCATTTTAAATATATGTCATTCTACGGCTGCTCGTAGTTTGAGCGGATCCTGACACGTACTTTTCAAGCTGCAGTAACGATTGCGCAGTTTTGTAGTTCGTAGCACATTGACGCGTTTCGGACAATGAGATATTTTCAGGGCGGACGGAAGTAAGTGGATTTATTAAAGGGTCAATGATTGCTACCGCTTTCATTAAATGTGACTGCGAGACGGTCAGACCAAGCGAACTGTGCAGGAGCATTACTTCTACCGCAGAGGAAACCTGCAAGGGCAATGGCGTCGGTGAAAGAGTTCAATTCTTGAATCGCTGTGTAATGTTAGACGAGCAGAAATAAGATGCACCGCTACGGTTGGCGGTAGACATAGTGCACGTCTCGTGGGTAATAAGTTCTTTCTGTTCCTCGCCTAGCCTTTGAGCAGCTGCTATATCACACTGAATTAGTTGAAACCACAAGACACAATATGCATAGAAAGAGACACAAAATTACATCGATAGTCACTCAATCACTGATCACATCAAGCGCATAATCCTGTGAGGCCGGCCGGAGCCTGTGCCAAGCCGGTGCTTCGCACTGCTCTGCATTGATCAGAAAGCCAGTCTCAGATAGGCAGACTGCACTGCCATGATATCGAAGTGGACTCAAGTGAAAGAGCGAGGAACTGTGTTTGCTTAATGCTTAGCACATGCGGCGATTCGCCATTCTGCTCAAAGTCGCTACGCTACCGCTCGACTGACTCGACGACATATAAAAAGATGGATGCTGAAAATCCACCAAAATCCTTATTAAATTCAAGAAGCACTCTCTCTCTCTCTCTCTCTCTGTCTCTCTTTGTGTGAATTGGGATTTACGTGCTCGCACGTGTTGAAATTGACCACGTGCGAGCCAGAGCAGTAAACTTTTGGCGCGCTTACTGTCCAGTCAAGCGTACGTAAAGTTCATAGGAACAGACTCAGTTCTCTTGCAGTTGGAGCTCTGCGAGCGAACCATCTGATGAAGAGCAGCGGATGAGCTCACGCTCGCTGCACTCATCCGTAGTCCCCAAGCCCCAATCCGTAGTCCCTAAGCCCTCACGCAAAGTCCTACACGACAAACCCCGAGTATGCATGCAGTCATTAGTTACGAGCACCAAGCGTGACGTGTAAATGACGTAGGTGCGTGTCTCTCCACTTCTAGAAAAGTCGTCATGCTACCAAAAGTAAAATAACGTGATGAAAATAGAAAAGACGGTGACGCGGTGCAATGCCTAAGATCAGAGCATCGTGCCATCCTCTGGGCGGAATTCCCATTGGCTGGAATCGTAACCCTCACTTCCTTTCACTGCCTCCATTTCTTCCGCTTCACAGCCTGACACTAAGGAATTTATTTAAACCAACTGGTCTCCCGTGTGAGATGCATAGAATTGCAGCTGCCGCGCATAGCTATTCTAAATAAATATATCAAATATTTCCTAAACCTCAGATCGAGTCCATGCATTGGAAAACGTAATCCTCTTACTCGGGTCGGTCAGCATTTCTTCTATAGCATTATCGAGCAACCTGGTTGACCTTTTTCAAAATAACCTTTCACAAGATGACCGAACCCACTCCACAGTTCACAATGGCCTTACTTTCAGCTACGTAACTTAGTAGGGAATTTGGGCCTGCCAATACGCGAATACCGTAGCTAATATGATCCCTGCATAATATGTGATAATCCATAATGAATTACGTAAATCAAAGGGCTTTCTTCCTGTGCGCAATAAGGCGCGTACAGAACTTTGTACGAAACTCTGAGACCAGGCTTCTTTGTTGTAAATATTGCAAATTTTGAGATATTGCATATTAATAAATATTGCAATATTGCATGCTGCATCACACCGCTTATCAGATACCTGTACTGGCTACCCATCATGCAGGATACCAGCTTCAAGGTTTTGTCACTTTCTATTAGGTACCTTTATTTCATTGCTCCGGCCTACCCATCTGAAATCGACTCTCATCCATTTCTGGCCGTCCGCTTTCCAAGCAGTCTATAATTATAATGATACATTTTTATCGCCACGTCTGCCTGCCTTAGAGAGGTTGGTAAAGCCAAGATTTCAGCCGTACAGATTAAGGCAGTTAAGGTGAATGCATATGCTGAAGTTTCGTATTGTACTAGGTCCGATCAGTGGTAGCAAAGCTTTGCCAAGAAACGAGCTTGCCGTTATGTGACTTTGCAACAATCTCAGCTATTGGATAAATTATCGCCAAAATTGGCTCTGCCAGCATACAGGGTATCTTTTAACAACCTTCGCGAAATCTAGTTGTCTAGTTCCAAAGTGACCCCCATCACTAGACCACCACATGAGCACCACAGTTATGTCTGCCTACTTTCAGCTACATAACATTGCTAAATTTTGGGCCAGCTCAGACAGGGATACTACATAATTGGCGCTTGCATTTGTGACATACCGTACCGATTTATGTAACTCACTGATTTCAGGTCCTCTAGCTTCAGGCTCTTAGAGTTGGTTCAAAACTCTGCAGAGGCTTGTCCGTCTTGAGTGTCGCAGTTTCCACATCACACCAATTCTCGCAAACCTGCACTGGCTTTCAATCAAGCAGTGCATCGACTTCAAGGTTCTGTCACTCACGTTTATGTCCCTTCATTCTCTGGGTCCAGCCTACCTATAGGAGCTACTCCACAACCAAGATCGGCATCGTACCACCCACCGTTCTGACTTAAAGCCGAGCTGGTTTGGGCTCGTGGTTAAGCTGTTTGCCCCGACCAAGGTCTGGCTGAGGTCGTGGGCTCGAGCCCCGTGGTATATTTGAAGCGCCTGAATAGTGATTAAGTTCCCTTAGAGCGTTATAACAATGAATTATATATATATATGCATACACACACACACGCACATATATATATATATATACATGTATATATTCGAGTTATATATATATATATATATATATATATATATATATATACATATGCATGTATAACTCGTTTAGATATAACTCGAACGATCCTCCAATCCTTTCGAGACGGTGCCCTTTTGCCAATTTGATGGGTCCCTGTCATTTTTAGTATCTGAAATACTTTACCTGCTGCCACTAACCATTTTAACCAGTGTATACTGCACGTTACCTCTGACAATATTATTCTTGCTGGCATCTTGATGTTTCCGCTAAAAATGTGATCACGCTTTTGTTAGGGTGAGCACATGTAAAGTGCCTAAAAAAAAGATTAAGCTCTCTGATGGCACTATACAACTGTAGTATTATTGCTATTGTCATTATGTATTACTCAACGATCCAATTTTACAGCTTCCTAAATTGAAATTAGGCTTAGAAGAATCAGTCACTCAGTTGAGGAGTAGAGATGAGGTTTGAATGAATTTCTCTCTGGACGACACTACATTTTTTCGTATAACTGAAGGTAGAACAGGTTCCATATCTAACGATCTATCGTCAGTATCGAACGCTGAGAAAGTTTGCATCGTTCTCATCTTGATCTTCTTTAGTAAATATCTTCTAGCTCTCATACGGTTACGGGATGGTGCCCTTCGAATCGTATCAAAAATGCCTATTCATAAGCTGGAATTAGACAAACCTCGGGGTCTGCTCCTCGGTTTAACACAGATCCAGGAAAGACTATAACTTCATTACCGTCTGTTACCCCGCTCGTACTAGTCAATATATACAAAAAACCAGGAGAAACACCAACTTTGCTTCATAGGGTGAGCCTAAGCGTCAGCTCATTTAGTTGGTGAACAAGCCTTGCTAATGGCAGATCAAGCAATTAATTCTAAATCTTTGAAAATCTTTCAATACAGAAAACTAAAAGGTACGAACAATTACGTAACCGTTCTATGGATAATATCATTATGTAAAACTGCTTTTAAAGATATTAAATTTTGCTTGAAAGCTCAATTTGAATTTGAATGTTTCAACTACAGTAGCGAACATTATGGCTCTTGCGGTGATATGGCGCTGCGTCTAGTTTATGGTTTGTATGGCGTTATGGTTTAATGTGTCGATGTTTTTGGCGATCACTCACCGCCTGGAGTGAGGGAAGAACTGGGAACGCGGGTGCAGGAGAGGATTTTTGTGAGCCGTCGCATTACGAACCCAAATACGCATTAAGCTATCGTCGGAGACGAAGGTATTTCTGTATCGTCGCCAGCTTGCATTCGGGGGTTCAAGATACAGCTACACATATAAGTAAATATAGCGATTTTTGAAATGACACACCCATAGCCGTACCATCACAGTAAGTATAAACAACCGAAGGAAAAACGTGAGCGTGACTTCACGTCAAGCGTCAGCGGTCACGTTTCATGCGATTTACGCTCCTTTAGACTAAAGGAGCGTAAATCTAAAGGATCGTAACTTACTTAATACGATACTTAAATTAAAGCTTTTTAGACTAGACATTTTAGCGGCTCTCGTTTGGCTTAGGGTTAAGCTGCTTATTTTCAAGGACCAGGGTCGCGGGTTCGAGCTTTGCTGCATATGTAAAGCAAGTTGTCTTAAGAAGTTATGCAGATTATGTTGTTTAGCCCCCGGGTCTCAGCTCTAAGCGGTAAGGTACTTGAGGTCCATGAACCGGGTCGCGAGTGAGTGAGTTCTTATGTAGGTTGATTCAAACCCTTATTCGTAGCCCTGTGGCGCAGCAGGCATGGCTCTTAGCATGCCTTAAACTAGCACCAATAGAATCTTCACTTCTTGCCGAGTCACTGCACATGTCATGTATTCTCCACGTTGAATAAAGGATGAATATTCGCCATGCTGTCGTCGATACGGCGTCGCGTCGAAGAGCGACAGCCAGACGGTATATCTATGCCTTGGATCTCTCGGGAATAATACGCCATGACAATTATGACGGCCTTATCATGAATGACTGCTTAGAAAGTAAAGATTCTGCTGGTGGGGAATAGTTTTGCTTGTATACGCCGTAACGCTGCTCAAGTCCTGCCCGCGTGTCATGGCAGCCTCGCCGCACACCGGCAATCGTACTTGAGTATTGAGTATGGAGTTAAGACCTGCACGCGTTTGCAGTCGCAATAAACACTGTCTTTTCTGGCTCAAAAGTCGCAGTGTGCTGGATATACTGGGCAATCGTCTTGCGATGGGGAATTAAGAGAAGAACTTCAGTCGAGAAGTTGTGGGTATGGACCAGCAGATTCACGAGCTGCTGCCACCCAAGCCTCTAGCCTCTAGCCTCTGCTTACTGCTCGACTGGCTCGCGTTTTGTTCTCCTTAGTTGATTTGCACGAGTAATAAACTCAATAATGTAATGCATCTATTATACCCAATAATATCATACTCGTAATTAATTATTGTTAATTAATAACACTATTATCATTATTAATTAATTAATTAATAATATAAATTAATTATAGTATTATAATATAGCATATAATATACGTCTACAGCGAAGCCGGTTGCCATATAACGAAGCTCAGAATATATCTGCTCGGCAGCCGATGGCTAAGCAGTCTGCACCGGGATGCACTATGAGTATGCAGAGGTCGAATCAATGTGAATTTATTATAGTCGGTGTGCAAAAGCAAGGAAAAATGTAATAAATCTGCAAAAATAAGATAAGTAGATTCCACAATTTCTTTAATTTTCTAATATAATTATTAAATGCAAATTTTAATCTGCATTGTTGTTTATTTTAAGGATTCAATTAACGATTGACGATAACGATTAACGATTAACGCTGGCCTGACGAAGTAAAGTTTCGGGCATCCATCGGCTGGACCTAGTGAGCCAAGTGGCCCTAAAAAACTGGAAGAATAGTTCAATTATAATAACGACTACACAGGATCGCTTGTTCTAAGCAAATTATCCTACTTTTCACACACTCGTTCCTCTCGCTATCCTCATCTTCTCTTTCATCTCTTCTTTAAAATGTCGTGGCAGCCTCCTCTCACCCCATCACCCCCCCCCCGATTTCAATCATACTTGAGAGAAGCCAAAAAATCGACCTTTTTCTTGCATCTTCTGCTTTGGGAATGTAAAGTTTTTCAGCCTTCTTTACTGAAAACATTGTGCACATCAGTGCCTTCATAAAGCCCCTTCCGAGTAAAGCAATTGTGGAATCACAACCTGTGAGCTTCCTTAAAAAAAGTTTTCCGAGGTTTCTTCTTTCGGTGTGCCTACCTTAATAAGGTCTAGCAAAAGGAGCTCGGCTTCTGAAGACCCCATACCATCATCTCTGTGGTCTTCACTGGCAGACCAAACTTAGCCCTGCCATCACCGAGATTTGTAATGCTTCTATGGAAAAAGGAGTCGTATCCAAGTATTTCAAATCGGCAATCGCTAGACTGATTCTAAAAAAAACCTGGATTAGAAGCAGAGGTCCTAGCAAACTATCGCACAGTTTCCTTTCTTCCTTTTTTGTCAATGATTCTTGAACGAATTGTCGCTAAGAAGCTAGTTGTTCATTTTGAAAAGAATGTAATGTCAGAAACATTCAAATTGGGGTTCTAGAGGCAGCACTCCACTGAAACTGCTCTCCTCCGTGTTAACGATGACATTCTACGTGGCAACGATGATGGGAATGTCACTGCCATAGCTCTGCTAGATCTGTCTGCTGCCTTCGACACCATTGATCACGAAGTTCTGCTTGAACGATTGAGAACAACGATCGGTCTGGCAGATGAAGCACTGGCGTGGTTTAAATCATACTTGTCTGATCGTGTTCAATCCGTGTCGTGTGGGGGTCAGGTCTCAGACATGAGAATGGTCACCTGTGGAGTCCCTCAAGGGTCTGTACTTGGTCCCTTGCTGTTCTCCATTTATACGCAACCTCTGGGAAAAGTGATTAAGGCCCATGGAGTAGGATATCACTTCTATGCTGCCGATACTCAAGTTGTATTTGTCATTTAAACCGTCGGAATCTGCTGCAGCAACTGAGAAACTGAATGCTTGCCTTGCCGATATTCGATCTTGGATGTCGGAAAACTTCCTGAAACGAATTGACGATAAAATCGAAGTACTGCTCATAGGACACCCTAAGCATGTGGCTGGATTAAAAGGCTTTGCTCTTCTAATAGGTGATGCTATTGTGCGACCTTCACCACGTGCTCGTAATCTAGGTGTCGTGTTCGACAGCTGCCTCAATTTCAAAAGCTTCATTCAAAAGACTGCTTCTACAGCTATCCATCACGTCCGATCCCTATGTAAGATTAAGGGCTGTCTTCCACAGTGACTTGCAAAAAATGTAACTAGCTCTTTAGTTCTGTCTCGGCTTGATTATTGTAATTCCCGTTTGGCTGGTCTACCAAAGAAGGCAACTAGGCAACTGCAGCGGACTATGAATATGGCTGCAAGGCTAGTCTTCCAGTCCCAGCGGTTGGAGCACGTGTCTCTTTGCTAGAAGAGCTAGGATGGCTGCCGGTTAATCAACGGATACAGAGCAAAGTTCTTACGCTGACCCCGCTACGGCTTGGCTCCGTCATAGCTAGCTGAACTTCTGCATCAGTTTCAGCCTCTTCGCGCCCTCAAGTCCTGCATCAACAATAAATTAGCTGTTCCATTCTTCCGCTTAAAGACCGTTGGCGACAGAAGCTTTAGCTCTGCTGATCCTGGACTGTGGAACTCACTTCCACAATTCTTATGCAACGATAACTAATCCCCTGCTGCCGACTATGGCTCATCCTTTCCAGCGGTCCTGAGCTGCTACTTCCATGCTACTCACTACCTCAACTGCCCTCCTGACTCTGCTATGCTTCCTTCTTTCTCTTTGTTGTATGAGATGAAGTCTGTTGGCTACCGAATGCGTACCGAAACCCGCTTAGGCTACGTGTGCGCTATAGAGAACTCTGCTGCGTAAAAACCACATAGTCTTTATGGCTTTATGGAGTTACATACAGACACACATACATACACACATACATACAGTCAGTATCCTTTGAGTACGTAAATGTGCAGTAAGAACACGTGACCGAGGAATACAAGCGGAAATGAAAAAGGTGGAAAGACTGACTTATATCACAGCTGAGGAGGAACAATGAATGACATCGACAATTTTAATTACCAAGGTGGACAGACCATCTGAGCCATGCGTATCGTACCCATAAAGAAAACGTACCTTGGCCAAGACACTTATACTGTTCCACTAGGATCGCATTTTCCACTATACGACATGTCCACGGATACTCTGGACTAATGAACAATATTCACCTTTGTTGAGAGCAGGATACTCTACGTTTAAGTACATCGGATGTCGTGTATCTCCGTCTGTAACTCCGAAATACCACAAACATATAGGAATACGCCGCTTACAAGTACAGCAGCTCTGCGTCCTAGGTGTTTTTGCAAGTTTTCTCAGTGGGAACTCCACTTTAATGACTATTAGATTTAAGGAAACTCCACGTACAAGAATAGAAGTTGAGACTGATTTAAGATTTTACTTCACTCAATGCATATTTACAGCTTATAAGACAATAAGTATCATCATATAATTAAATAACTATAATTTATTAACATAATAATTACAACAATTGTAACTGAATAATTATAATAAAATTAATATTGTTAAATAAAATAAAAATACTGAATAGCGATAAGTAAATGCTTGTTATAACAATAATTATAAAAATTATAAATTATTATATTAAGTTTATGTGGGGATTTTTACCATTAGTTTTTTAAGTGCACGTTGCTTGCCCGCTGTAATGCCCCACGATTATCGACTGCATCTGAATTACGAACTATGAGCTCTGCCGAGCTATAAGCTTTACCAATGAATTAGAACTGAGCCGTTTCTGAAATAACCACTGTAAGCCGAGACTTACAAGCAGCGCAATGCATGAATAAATGGGAAAAAGATTAATGCATGACTTATGAACTGGCCATTATATAAAGCGCAGTCGAGACCACAGTCACTTCCTCTTGGAGCAATGGTCTGCTGGTCCGCTTGCTAGTCTTAGTGCTGAGCATGAGTAGCTGTTAGCCTGTTAGCGAGTCGGCAGAACGGACAGGCTATTGTTGCGCTTTTTGTTAGTGTGGTGCTGTCGTTAGTGCTGCGTGCAGAAAATTGATCGCTGTGTTGTTATCGTTGGCGCGTTGCTAACAAAGGTCTTAGAACATTGCACACGTTGTACCGCTACTCCAGCTAGTGAATGTTTCGCGGTTATGACACCATCATTTAAGATAGCTAATAACTAGTTATTCAATAAATTCTTATAGCAGTATGATTGCTACTGCTTTAAAAAGTAATACGCTTACAATTGAGAAAGAGCTGCTGGTTTTGGAGGCATTAGAATAAAAAACACTGCTGTTGCTGAGGAGTTTAACGTGAGTGAGTCGTCTGTCTCAAAAATAAAGAAAGCAGAACAAGGCATTTGCCACGAAGCGCCAACCAACGGGAATCTGAACCGAAAAATAAAACGCGAAAGTCTAAATGAAGAAGTTGCCGACGCTCTGATGCACTGGCTTAATTAATCTAACGCAGCAGCCAAATGCGATCAGTGGCCCATTAACGATGGAGAAGGCTCGGAAACTTTAGATGTGACGCTTGGCTGTACGCCATTTTATTTTCCACAAATGGCTGGCTAGAGCATCCTAATAATAATAATAATAATAATATTGCACTTGATAAAGCGCCCTCAGAGAACTTAATCTCTTTCTAGGCGCTTTACATTTGCTGCAAAGTGATACGCAATAGAATAGTAAGTAAAATCATGCTTGAAAAACAAACAAAATGAATAACATGGTTAGGGGTTACATGCACTGGGTCAGCATGCAAATGTGGTTAGTGGCAGCATGAACAGTGTCAGCACGCATAAGCACATCGAGGACGAATCACAAGGACCCACTAAATGCTGTCCTAAATAGGTATGTTTTTAAGTTTCTTTTAAATGTGGTCAGGTCAGGGGATGTTCTGATGCAGGTCGGGAGGGAGTTCCAGGCTGTGGGAGCATACGAGCTAAATGCACGGTCTCCAAAGGATTTAAGGTTTGTACGAGGTATTTCTAGACTGTTGGATTCCGAAAAGCGAGTGGTACGATGCTTTGCCTGATGGGGTAGTATCTCTGAAAGATAGGCTGGAGCCATAGAATGAAGAGACCTAAAAGTGAGCGACAAAACCTTGAAGTCAATCCGTTGCTTGACTGGTAACCAGTGCAGGTCGGCGAGAAGTGGAGTAATGTGGCAACTGCGACGCTCACGACAGACAAGCCTAGCTGCAGAGTTTTGCACCAGCTGCAATCGCCTGATCGCACATGCTAGTAGGCCAGTAAGCAGTGAGTTGCAGAAGTCGAGACGAGATGTCACGAATGCATGGATCCTACAATTCGGCATAGCGTTGCACTTATGTGATTATGCGATTATGAAGATTGGTGGTGAAAGAGCTGCTGCAGATCAGAAAGCAGAGCCGAGAACTGGAAAACTGCCAACCTTTTTTTGTCCTAATTGACTGAAGGGATACCCTTAGGATCAGATTCCTATCCCCGATATATGCATCCTATCAGATCTGATGCATCTAATCTTTTTAATGCCAACAAAATAGGCCTATTGTACAAAGCGGTATCCTCTGTCACCTTGGCTGTCACTGGTACTCGAACAACTGGCGGAAAGACCCAAACAACGAATAACTATGTGCTTCTTTTCCGCCAAGCTAATGGCACCAAAAAGAAGGCACGCGTAGTGGGAAGTTTTCGCACTCACGATATTTCAAACTGCTCGACTGCCTTCACCTACTTCAGTAGCAGCTACGTTTGGATGATGAGTCGAATTTGGGCTGATGTTCTTCCTGAAGCTCGATCGATCGGGAGCTGCGCAATCGAAATCTCATTCTACTTGCTGATAATGCGGCTTTTCATAAAGTTAAAGAGCAGCTCAAGAATGCTAAATGGGAGTTTATGCCACCGAATACAACATTTCTTATACGGAAGCAATGGATCAAGGAATCATCCGCACCATGGCATTCCACTGCAGAATGCAAGTGATGTGGCAGATGCTTCAGGCTATAAAGCAAGAATGCTCGATTATTGATTACGCTAAGTCAATTGATGTGCTAGTAGTTGCCGTACACCTGGTGTAGCACTCGTGGTTTCTGGTGTCTCCAGCTACGACCCGAAACTGTTTCAGAAAAGCTGGCTTCTCAAATATCGGTTCGGACGACAATGGAGATGACGTTCTGCCGATTCAAGGATTCAAGCTACTGAGCTACTGGGGAATCAGTCAACCAAGAGGATGTAGAGAGTTTTGTAGACTGCGATAACGAATTCACATGCCCAGGCACGTTAACCGATGCTGAAATTTTTGAGCACGTATAGCACAAGCATAAAAATGGGGCTGATGACAGCGACGCAGAAGAGCTTGAAGAGATACAGTTTCATTGGGCACGCAGAGTAACGCCAAAAGAAGCACTACATGCACTTGAAACTGTTCGACTTTACTTGAAGCAAAATCTTACATAACACGAGTACTATGCAATTGCAGACATGATCTAGAAAAACACATTTTGAAATAGAAAATGAGTGCACTAGCGGTAAACCGGGTTACCAAATTTCCGCAATTAGAATTGGGATTAATTCTTTATTTTGCGAATAGCTGCTCTAAAAATATAGCGTTTCAAAGTCGAAAACGCCGTTGACCTAATTTAGAAGCAGCACCGTCAGAACCATGTTTAGGCAATTTGAAGAATGCAAGAGCTCAATCAAAGTATGCAAGAGCTCAATCAAAGGATGTACGCTGTGGTTGGCTATAATGACGATATAAAAAGATGTTAGTAATGATAATAATAATAGTAATAGTAATAATAATAACGCACTTGCTAGAGTGCCCTCAGAGAACTCAATCTCTTTCTAGGCGCTTTAAATTTGCTGCAAAGGCAAACGCGATTGAATGGTGAGTAATATCAGGCTTGATAAACAACATGAATAACATGGTTAGGGGTGACATGCACAGGGTCAGCATGCAAATGTGTTTAGTTGCAGCATGCACATTGTCAGCACGCATAAGCACATCAAGGGCGAATCACAGGGATCCACTAAATGCTGTCCTAAATAGGTGTGTTTTTAAGTTCTTTTTAAATTTCGTGAGGTCAGGGGACGTTCTAACGCAGGTCGGGAGGGAGTTCCAGGCTTTGGAAGCATATGAACTAAATGCACGTCCCCAAAGGATTTGAGGTTTGTACGAGGTATTTGTAGGCTGTTGGATTCCGTAATGCAAGTGGAATGATGCTTGGCCTGATGGGGTAGTATATCTGAGAGATAGGCTGGAGCCAAAGAACGAAGGGACCTAAAAGGGAGCGACAAAACCGCGAAGTCAATGCGTTAATTGACTGGTAGCCAGTGCATGTCGGCGAGAAGTGGTGTAATGTGGCAACTGCGACGCTCACGACAGACAAGCCTAGCTGAGGAGTTTTGCACCAGCTGCTACAGTCTGATCGCATATGCCGGTAGGCCAGTAAGCAGTGGGTTGCAGAAGTCGAGACGGGATGTCACGAACTCATGGACCAACTTGGACGTGGTATCCTTACCTAAACAAGCCCAAATTTTAGCAATATTATGAAGCTGAAAATAGGCAGATTTGACTGTGGAGCTGATATGGTCGTCTAACGAGAGGTCGCTTTGGAATATGACACCTAGATTTCGAGCTGATTCAACAGGAGATGTGCTGGCAGAGCCAATTTTAAGCGTCAGCCTTTCCAATTTGTGAATCACAGTGGGTTTGCCCATAACTAGTTAGTTAGTTTTATCATCGTGTAGTTTTAGAAAATTGGCTGCCATCTACGTGCGGATGTCATCAATACATGCAGCGAGTTGAGAGAGTTCGAGGTGCTCGAAGGCTGGAAGGGATCAAAGCAAAGGTACGACTGAGTGTCATCCGCATAAAAGTGAAAGCCTAGATTGTGCTTGGCAATCGCATCAGCGAGTAAAGTAAAGTAAAAAGCAGAGTAAAAACCGTGAAAAGAACCGGACCTCTGATCGCTCGGAGCTCTGATGTTCTTAACAACCCAATTGAACTGGTGTGCAAGTTCTTGGAATCATTTCCCGTCTGTTCAGGGCGTGCAGATACGCTCTGTGGGGCGCTCGAAGAATGCACCAGCGGTTATCCCAAATTATTCATTAATATAGAGCTATGTATAGAAAAAATAGGCTCAATTTTCGTCTTCGAGCCATGAATCCTAGCCCTGGATCTGGTCAGCCGCTGCCCACTGGCGCAATATAAATCATCGTTTTCTAAATCGCTTTCTTCCTGCTGACGAATAGTACTTGACGAGCCCAACATTTTTAGCCTTTTCGCATATAATTTTGACCAGTATTTAGGTAGTTATCGCAGTCCGCACCCACCCGGGTTACCATGGCAACCCGGGTTACCGCAACAGGCTCAAGTGGCAAAACATTGCACACTTTCTTCAATACTCTGAACAGCATTGTGCGTACCTTAATTGTTTTGCCTTGTTACATTGACAGTAAAAAAAATTCTGTTAACTTTTAAGCACTTTTTAAGGAACTTTTAAGCAATTTTAAGCAAATGTTCGTCTCATTCCGAAAATGGAAATACTCAGAAAAAAGGAATGCCTATTTGCCGGCCCGTGCGTATTCTTATTAAGCATAGTCAGTTGATTACACCGCACATCAGCCAAAGACCAGACAGAGTTTGCCCTAAGGTACTGTCGTCGAACTGTCGACAAGAAACATCATTTTCTTGCTAAAACAAGAGAGGCGACCAAACGACCAAAGTAAATTCTTTAATCTCGTGCATAACTGCTGTTTCAATGGTATGAAGAGCCATCGAGAACCATTTCAAGTGACCTCAGGATTTCGCTGGGAGCCCGTAGCTCGGCTCAAAAAATCATGCAAACTGCACGCATCCTGTAGCTTCTATGGACATGATGGTGCTGAGGAGCACGTTTATTCATTTATTATTACTATTTTGTAATCCATGGTAACTGATATTTTAGTCCAGGAAGAAATGGCGCAAACATACGTAAACACAGTATCCTACAACACGAACAAAATCTACGAGAGCCCCTCGAAAGGGCTGAACTCAAGACTTAATCTTGCACGGATAAAGTAACAGTTCCGTGATCACCGTCTCAAAAGACACACGAGCCTCTCAAAGCCAGGCTCCGATCGCAACTCAATCGTTCAAGCATAGAAAAAGGAAGGATGCGGCTACCTTACAAAGACGAAGATCCACGAGCCGCTGGAACCGAGCTCAATCGAAATCGGACCATTCCAAGTCCGGCAAAGTGAGAAACCCGAGTATAGCAATCGAAAAGCCTCACACAAAACCCTTCATACAGACCGACACGCACACAGATTAGCTGTTAAAATCAGCACCATGTTAATCGCTGGCACTATGAGATACTGCTTAGAATTTAGAGCGGTTAAAAAGATAACGGAGAAGGAGTTGTATCCTTCGGATTGACGTTAACCTTGAGGCGCTGTCAGGTGCTAAATGTTTTTTTCTACACTGACGAAGATTGACAAGAACCGCTTTCTCATATGGGCGAGGCCAATGGCAATTTACGGTGCTGCCTTTTGGTCTGTTGAAAGCACCAGCCACATCAAGGCTGCGAAACAATACATTTGTAGATAGAATATACTGCAATATATTGGCTACAATATATTGTGCTGATTCGTTTGACAATACCAATATATTGTACGGGATTGGTCGGCAGTGCCAAAATATTTGATATTATATTGTAATATATGGAGGTATTGTTATTAACCTATTTGTCTTTCATGTGATACATAATACATAAATTGACTTAACAAATTTAAAAAGATCCAATCAAAATAAATCATATCCGGACATATATCCGTGTACATCACTTTTAACCAATCACAATTGTCCAAGTGGATAATCGTGTACAATTGTGGTGACGCCATTTTTGTCTCAGAGGTCGCCAACTTTGATGTTGAGTTCAAGCTCTCGTCCTACAGTCCGACCTGACAACACGGTCTCACAGCTTTCCTTTCGCAAGAATCCTGGTGGTTCTGAAGCAGTACGTGGAAATGTACTTGTGGAACCATTCGCAGACAAAACACCAAGTTCGGCTACACGAATCTGATATCCCACATCAAGCAGAAGCACCCAAATTATCTAGAGATGTTTCAATGAGCGCAACAAGCACTTGGAGACTTAAATCCGAAACAGCAAGTGTCATCACCGGAACTGGACAATCGGTATCTGGACATAAAACCTTGGAGTACATGCTTGGTAGTCGATCAACATATATATTATCAAATGGCTGGAATGGATCGTCGTGGGTGAGCTCGAATTGACCTTTTCCGAAAAAGAGCTCACCCGAAGCAATACGAAACTGCAACCGATCTCTGTCAAAACACTCAAGAAATATATGCTCAAGTTGGTGGAGGCGGTGTAAAAAGATATCTGCCAAGGTCGCTACTGCTACCACTTTCGCTCTTGTGTTTGATTGCTGGTCTGAGGATTCAACACACTTTATAGGTCTTTCTATCGTCTACACTGGCAAGCAGCATGCTGCTGATCCTGGACTTCATCTATTGGCCTTCGCATCTCTCCTTGACGAGACAAATTTTACTGCCGAGAACCATGAAAATTCCATCAAATCGATACTTGAGTGGTACTCCTTGTCTCTCGACCCCATTTTCTGTTTGACTGGGGAAACTGCTCAATCAACAAGGCCACAGCGAACCTTCTTGGTGTCACTTCTGGGATGCCTCAGTGACCGTTTAATTTGGCTGTTGAGGCATGCATGAGCCCATTCATCGCACTAGATCGGAATTGATTTGGAAGCTCATGTCAAAATTGTCAACACTCAAACAGTCAGGTCGATAGGGCTTGATGAAATCCCTGTGCCCAGACAAGCGCAACGTCACCCGCTTGACGGCCGTTCCAGATATGTTTCAGCACTTCGAAAGACTCCTTCCAAATCTTCATGAGGCAGACGACGAAATCATGGACCTTGTTCCCACAGCTAGGCGGAAAAGGAATAGCAGGAATCGTAAGCATTTCATTGGCCGATTTCAAGTATGTTACGATAGGGCTGCAGCGATGCCACGTGTCGTTGAAAGAATCGGATGTTTTATTCCGATCGATCATTGACTCTTACCCAGAGTTTGCCTTCGACCACTACCTTGGCAACGATACAGATATCATCCAAAGCAGAGATTTAGAAACGCCCATCATCAAACAAGGAGACAACTGCAGGCAAACAAGGAGAAAAATCTTCAAATTCATGGAGAGCGTGCTCTTGAACAATTATTGCTACCTGCAGCCCAGGACTCGGAAGAAGCTGTAGCTATGTTCAATTGTCTTTGGCTGAGTGAGCACTGAAGCGAAATCGTGTTGAAGAGAATAAAGCATGCATCAAGTATATCAGCACGCGCTTCTTGCTTCCAGCATCATGTGAGATGGAGACTTTTCTCCATGGCAAAGCGAGTGTTCTGTCCTTAAAGTCGTAGTTTGCAACCCAGAAGGAGGCGCTGCATTCTCAGAATCAAAACAAGTAACTGTGGGCTTTGGCTCTAGTCGTCTTGACAGTGAATGAAAATGACTTAGAGATAGATAGTTGATAACAACGAAGAGAACGAATAATATGAAAGGATTGGTAAAAAATCACAGACGATAAATTGCAATATGTAACGTGTAAGATGTGAAATATATTGCATTGGTGGCACAGAATATTGTAATATACTGTATTTTTGGAATTGAATATTGCAATATATTTATTTTTTAACATAGGAAAATTGAATACAATAACAATATTATTGTGCGCAGCCTTAAGCCACATTGGAGCGGCCGATGGAGAGAGAGCATTAACATTTGTGGCTGATTTATGGTATTCGTAGTTTAAGGGTCAATGGCATTTATTGCATTGTTATTCCCACGCGGTCCGGTTTACGACCTAGAGTTTTGTATGGCCCAGTAAAGATTATGGCTCTGCTGTTGCTTTATGGGCTGCTGATATTTATGGCAGTGAGTGTTAAGTAATGAGCTACAGAGGCCAGGGATTTACGACGAGAACGCCGGGCAGGGCAGTCGCTTATTGCTCGCTTCGGCGTCAGTGTGAATAAACGTTTCTTTGAGAGCGCTTCGGTGTTCTGCGTGGTGTCGCGTGCCTGCGGTTTGGAGACTATCAAACTACAGCAGTCTCCCGTTTAAGTAAGCAACTTGAACCTGCGAAGTTTGTCCGTACTTATCCGGTAGGTGTGTACTTTTTGGCATACCGCAAACTTGCCGGAGCGCTTGCCTGGACCGGGCAGCACGGTGTTTATTGTGACGCCCACACGCTATCTGACGGATTCATTCGATATCTGTGCTTTTTTTTAATAGACTTGCCTCGCGTTTTCCTGTTTCCGCTTTCTGTTTGTCCTTTGATTTACCTCTCTCGTTCTTTGAAACTGTCTCGTTCCCTACAGCTTTGATTTTGCTACGATGTCAAAAAATACAAGCGACAAGCGCCTCAACGAAAGAGTCTCAACTCTGCAGAATCATCTCCAAGCTAAGCAAAGCGTCTGCTCCCAGCAAGAGGGCCATAGCGCGGAAGTACGACGTCAGTGAAGGCGCCATCCGAAAGATTTTGGAGAGCCGTGACGTGATCCAAGAACGATCTGTCCTGGTGACTGAAGAAGCCAAGGAGGAGACTTCTTGAACGCTGGACGATTTAGGAGAGGGAGCTTGAGGAGAGGCTTTTCTGTCTGGATTGACGGCGTGCGTCGTACCTGATTGCTTTCGCCAACGCAACCGGAACTCACAAAACTATTTGAGCTTTGATCTGAAAATCCGAAGAGCCAGCTCGCTTAAAGGACCTACATTGGCCAGCTCCTCATTCCAATCGAGCAAACGCTTGGATGTATGCAGGAACCTGTAGGAAGTGGTTCAATGAGGTTTTTTACAGAAGTAAAAAAAGAACAGGGCGCGTCGCGTTCTATTGCTGATGGACAACGCTGCGGGACATTTTGAAGCCTTCGAACGCGACTCTATTCGAATTCGTTTCTTCACCACGAATCGTAAAAGCTGGAAACAGCTTTGTGATACGGGAATAATAGCAGCTCTAACAAGGGGATACAAATATTTGTATCACGAGGGTTTTCTTGACTTTTATGAACTTGACGAGGAGACAACAAGTCGAAAGAAAGATCAAGGGTGAAGATTTTGGTGTTGCGCTGCACGGATCTTTTAAGGGAATCCAGCGCACCTGCTCGATGCTGAAAGTTATGTTAAAGAAGCCCGGGATTCTGTTTCGCCAAGCTCGATAAGGAATTGCATTCACCAAGGACGAACTAATGAATTTTGAACAAGAGCTTGATGCTGATGTCAACGTCAAAGATGTGTGCACCAAACTTGCGAAGGCTTTTCAAACATTAAATTTATTTAACGCTTCATCAGAACGAAGACTTCGTTCACGTTGACGACGAGAACAACAAAGAATATGCTGCTGCGGCATTGTAAGATGTTGACAAGCTTTTGTATTCGATGGAGATTGCTGAAAATTTGACGAATGATGATGACAACGTTGATCCTCAAGATCTCAATTCCTGCTTAGAAAGTGAAGTTATATTTCGGGGGTTTGAATCCCTTTATAAGCAGGATCTCAACATCAAGGATCAGCTGCTCTGCTCTGAAGTTTAAATTGAAGCTGATGATACATTCGACGATCTTAAGAAATCGTTTGAATCCTTTCAGAGCAAGATGCGGGCAGTTTCCCTCTAATCCAAACAAAAGAAACTTCAAAACCTGCACCAAATGACGATTCATGACATGTTTAACTAATAAATCTTAAACCCAGAATTTTATGGAAAAATATGCGTACCTAAACGGGATGTGCAATTAAAAAATGTGTGCGTACCTAAGCGGGAAGTAACTGTACAGAAGGTCTCAGTTGAACAAAGGCTCTGATTTATTTGGATGACCTGACTGTTTTTGGGAATATATTTTAAGCAGGAGCTGGAGGGGTTGTCTGAAGTACTAAATCACCCTAGAGCTGCTAGATTAAACTTGGACCCTAAGAAGTGTCGCTCGCTTCAAAGGGAAGTGAAATAACTAGGGCATGCTGTAAGAGAATCGGGAGTACGGAGCGATACGGATATAGTAGCAACTGCAGTAGACTGGCCGACGCCGAGAGACGCAGGACAGGTTTCTCAGAAGATTTCTGGGTCTAGGAACCTACGATCGGTCGGCGTTTTGTGAAGGTCGGGTTTTCTTCATCCTCATCCTCCTTCCTAACCTCTGCATCTTCTTCTTCATCCTCTGCATCCTCTCCATCGAATTGCGGGAAACGGGGTGAGGTTTCACTAGTCGCAGGCCGCAGGCGATGCTGCATTCAAACAATTGAATCATTCGTAGGCGCACGTGCCGGCATTCAATTTTAGGCATCCATCAGTTCTTATATACTGGATTGTCATGAGAGCAACGACGGGATTGCTAGAGGCTGCCCCAGTCCGATGCCAGGCAAGAGCACGCGTTGTCTTACTTTAGCAAGGTCCTAAGTCATCCAGAGAAGAATTACACATTGTGAGCCATTACAAAAAGTCTGAGAAATTTTCATCCGTACGCGTATGGCACTAGTTTGCCGATCCACACTGACCATGTTTCTCTTAAATGGCTTCGCACCTCGGTTCTGAAATGGCTTCGCACCTCGGCTCTGAAATGGCTTCGCACCAAAAAAACCCAGTGGATCAGCTGGCTTGGTGGGTTGAAAAGTCAATTTCTTATGATTACGAAATGAAGCATAGAGCTGGAGCTGCCCATGGTGCTAGTTTTTTTCAACACTAATCCCAACAGATGGAAAACAAGGTGGCTAGATCCAAAATTTAACAACGCTATTGTAACCAAATCAATCGAGGATTGAGTACCTCAGATTGTCGTCATGGCTAGACACATTGTCAGGCCAGAAAGCAACGCCCTCGAAACTTGCTGCAAGAGATCCCCATTACGCCTCATAACTATCACAGGTAAATCTGAAATCACGCCGAAGCTCAATCGGATAACCTTGCTTATAGGGCATCAAAAACATAAAAAAACAAGCTATATCCAAAAGAAATTACCAAACGAATATCCAACCACTCAGCGTAGCTCGTTATACTGATAACGACCATTAAACAGATAAATATGTGCTATGATAAATGCAGTGGTCCAAATAACTGAGAGCATGGCTCGAGCTTCCAGTTTGTGAGCATGGCTAACTCAGACTCAATCCTCATACAAGAATCGAAAAGCGTGCTTTCACAGCAAATTTTTCTATTACCTTTTTGTATATCGTAGCTTGAAAAACAAGACGACCTCCGTTGCAAGATGAATGCGAGAGCTTGCCAAGGGGCCGACCACCACAACGTGTCAAGAGCTTTGAATTCTCAGCGCGGTATGTCGCTATTGTGTTTCCAAAAAATTCTTATATTATCCACTCTTAGTGCCCGGGTACTCTTCAGAGCAATCGTTGCTCACGTGACTCTTTCATCCCAAAAGTACCCTACCCATGCCTACTTTTTACTGCTCTAAGATTATCAGAACTAGTTCCGTACAAAATCAGGCCGCCGTCATACGTGCACGCAAGCAGGCACACACACACACACACACACACACACACACACACACACACACACACACACACACACACACACACACACGCACACACACACACACACAAGCGACGACAAAAACTTGGCCAAATGAAAAGAGTCTGCAATTAGAACCATGGTAGACCAAGCACGTTCCAAAGAATTTCAAAGCAACTGATTAGGACAACACTGCTTGCAGGGCATAGCCCTTACGCTAGTGGGCATGTAACCCACTCATTTATCCTCATCGTCCCAACTTAATGCTTTTACTTGGAATCGCTACTCAATGTAAAATAGACCTCTAGTAATAAGCTTAACCTTATTTTGGAACAAGGTTTTGGTCCTCTCACCTTGACTGAAACTTGGCTAGAATCGGTAAACTGCCCGACAAATAAAGACGCTAACTGGTTGGTTTTTCCTTCTTTCATACCCCTAGATCAATCAAAACTGACGGTGAATTTGCTAGTATTACGTTCTTGAAATTTGACTTCAAGTAACTTGCAGTACCCTCGAAGCAGTCTTTCGAATCTATTGTTTTCATTTACCAGAGAACAATCTCTACCAATTGTGGCACTATTCTATCGCGCATCAGTTAATAAGTCATCCTCTGTCTCCGATTTTTCGGATCTCATTTAAATTCTTTGCTCAAGAAAGTGACATTTCTTTATTATAGGTGATTTAAACATTCATTTTGATAACTCATCTGACGCCTTCAGCCCAGAATTTCGTGCATTGACTGACTTATTGTCTCTTGTGGCTCATGTGCATGGCCCTACTCACATCAAGGGTCACTCGACCGAATTTTCTCATGCAACTGCACTTTATCAATACCAATTACTATCAGATCCTGCTTATCTGACATTTGCGCAGATCTCAGTCAGTCTGCAATGTTGATCCTCTTCCTCCTAATTTAAAATCACCTGTGAATCTCGAAAGTTCAAGAACCCTTGACGTCGATGCTGTCCGTGCGAGAATGTTTGCCTCGCCTCTGCTTCTCAGTCCCCCTTCTGACCTGTCATCATCAGTAGATTGTTAGAACACGACGCTAGCTGACATGCTCCACGAGTTTTCACCTCTGAAAAAGTGCACTTTAAGCCCTCGCCTTGGAGGCCTATGATCTACAACAGACATGAATCTATTGGTTTGATGATAAAGCCATATTTGGCTGAGCCTCAGTGCTAAACGTGACCTTGACTTTTACAGGTCATCAAAAGGTCAACATAGTAATAATAATAATAATAAGAATGCACTTGGTAAAGTGCCCTCAGAGAACTTAATCTCTCTCTAGGCGCTTTACATTTGCTGCAAAGGCAAATGCGATTGAATGGTGAGTAAAATCATGCTTGATAACAAACAAAATGAATAACATGGTTAGGGGTGACATGCACAGGGTCAGCATGCAAATGTGGTTAGTGGCAACATGCAGAGTGTCAGCACGCATAAGCACATCAAGGACGAATCACACGGACCCACTAAATGCTGTCCTAAATAGGGGTGTTTTTAAGTTCCTTTTAAATGTGGTCAGGTCATGGGATGTTCTGACGCAGGTCGGGAGGGAGTTCCAGGCTTTGGGAGCATACGAACTAAATGCACGGTCTCCAAAGGATTTGAGGTTTGTACGGGGTATTTGTAGACTGTTGGATTCCGAAAAGCTGGAGGTACGATGCTTGGCGTGGTGGGGGAGTATATCTGAGAGATAGGCTGGAGCCAAAGAATGAAGTGACCTAAAAGTGAGCGACAAAACCTTGAAGTCAATGCGTTGCTTAACTGGTAGCCAGTGCAGGTCGGCGAGAAGTGCAGTAATGTGGCGGCTGCGACGCTCACGACAGACAAGCCTAGCTGTGGAGTTTTGCACCAGCTGCAATTGCCTGATCGCACATGCCGGTAGGCCAGCGAGCAGTGAGTTGCAGAAATCGAGACGAGATGTCACGAATGCATGGACCAACTTGGATGTGATATCCTTATCTAAACAAGCCCGAATTGTAGCAATGTTATGAAGCTGAAAATAGGCAGATTTGACAGTGGAGCCGATATGCTCGTCTAACGAGAGGTCGCTTTGGAATATGACACCAAGATTTTGAGCTGATTTAACTGGAGATATGCTGGCAGAGCCAATTTTGAACGTCAGCCTTTCCAATTTGTGAATCACACTGGGTTTGCCCATAACTAGTAAGTTCGTTTTATCGTCATTTAGTTTTAGAAAATTTGCTGCCATCCATGTGCTGATGTCATCAATACACGCAGCAAGTGAGTTGAGAGAATTTGAGGTGCTCGAAGGTTGGGAGGGATCAAAGCAAAGGTACAACTGTGTGTCGTCCGCATAGAAGTGAAGGCCTAGATTGTGCTTGGCAATCACATCAGCAAGAGGGAGAGTATAAACCGTGAAAAGAACCGGACCTAGCACGGAGCCTTGAGGTGCACCATATTTCAGAGGTACCTGGGATGATCGTTGTCAATTCACGTCAATACTCTGGAATCTCCCACTGAGATAGGACCTGAACCACTGCAGAGCAGTGCCAGTGATGCCCAGGCGAGATGAGAGGCGCACTAGAAGAACTTTGTGATCGATGGTATCAAAAGGTACCGAAAGATCGAGCAAAACTAGCAGAGACACTCTACCCATGTCTGCATTCCTAAGTAGGTCGTTGTATGCCCTAAGCAATGCTGACTCTGCGGAGTGATTAGCTCTAAAGCCAGTAGTAGATACCTTGCATCAAAAGATAGCTTGTGTTATTATTGCTCTTTGTGCCAATTTTCATACCAATTGTTCTATAGGTCTTTGTCTAATATTAACAAACGTGCTTATTGTAGGGGGTAAATCCCATCTGGTGGGGTACACAACTCCCTCTACTGTCGTACTTACCCTCTTAGCCATCCCAGGTTATCATTTTTTCTAGTGATCCCTGTGATGATCTAGCTGATCGCTTCTCAGCTCCTTTGTCAACAAGATAGACAAGATCAGAGAGTCTATCGCGAAGATGGTGGCATGAAATTCACATGGAATTCTGTCCATCAAATCTGTGCAGCAACTCAATGTCTACATTCAAGCAGGTCAGTAGTGACTTCGTCCTGAAGTTTTTATCCCAACCAATACAGACAATTAGACCTCTAGACAGTATCCTCACTGCCCTGCTTCTGTAGCCGAGCTCACGGGTGCTAGCCTGTTCTCACTACGGCTCGCTACTATCTATGCCTGTTGTTGGTCGTCACGTGGGTCCTCCGGCAACAGCGGTTCACGGGTGATCGACCGGGTACACAACACTTTATTCAATTATCACGCATGTGCTATACAACGGGGGGGGGGGGAACTAAACGAATCTACAGGGAGGGTCCAATACAAAATATACTATAGGTTTGCGAGACGACGAAGCAAGAGCTAGCAAACGTGTTAGTTGGTCAGTCGGCTTCCGCAGTCCCGCCGTTGTACCAACTCCATTCCAACAGTACGAGCGTGTGTCGTAAAAGATCCGGCTAGCTGAGTAACTGCTTGGCTAGTCGGAATCAACGTCTACCACAGTCGATAGCTTCCGATGAAAGCCGCCAACTCACGGTGGGGGCCGCAAACATGCTAAACCGGGAACGCGGAATATACAAGTCACAACAACGAGCGTGCTGTCCAGCTCCGTTCGGGCCTTGTGTACTTGTCGCCTTGCGTACGTGGCCGCATCGCCGGAGCACGCCAGCAGCCATCCAGGTGGATAACTCGGCGACGCCAGGAGCCCCAAACACCGACTTACTTGGCCAACTTCCCTTTCCAAAGACGACCGGTGACCTCTCCTCACCACACATCCGGTCATGCCATAGGTCGGACCCCGGCCTAGCCCAGGGGTGGGCAAACTTTTTTGACTCGCGGGCCACAGTGGTTTCTAAAATTTGACAGAGGGGTTGGGCCAGAGTAGGAGAATGGTCTGTTTGTGTGAACTAATATAAATTAAATGTATAAAAAACTACCTAAAAAGATTTGGCCTTTTACAGGAAGTGAACCACCACTGTGCTTAGTTTATTGTAAACAATTTTTACAAATTTATTGAATTAATAAAGTAGTAATAAACTTCCATTCAGTTTTAGTGGGAACAATGTTGTTGGTCTCCTTTTTTTGAAAGTGCATCAATGCCTGGCGTTTTATTTTTTGTGGCAATTCTCAAGATAGATCCGAGGTGTTGGTCAGTTAACTTGCTTTGTTGATTTTCAGGACGCTGAATCGTCTGTTCACACACAAAGGTTGAGCCAAACAATGTCAGCTTCTTCTGTACCATCCTCCGGAGGTTTGGAAACGTGGCTTCGTTAAGTGAAGCATTAAACTTCTCTAACTCACTGCTTGCTGGCCTACCAGCATGTGCAATCGGGGGATTGCAGCTGGTGCAAAACTCCGCAGCTAGGCTTGACTGTCGTGACCGTCGCAGTTGCCACATCACACCACTTCTCGCCGACCTGCACTGGCTACCAGTCAAGCAACGCATTGACTTCAAGGTTTTGTCGCACATTTTTAGGTCACTTCATTCTTTGGCTCCAGCCTACATCTCAGGTCTACTCCCCCACCAGGCCGAGCATCGTACCACCCGTTTTTCGGAATCCAACAGTTTACCAATAATCGTAAAAACCCTAAATCCTTTGGAGACCGTGCATTTAGTTCGTATGCTCCCAAAGCCTGGAACTCCCTCCTGACTTGTGTCAGAACATCCCCTGACTTGAATACATTTAAAAAGAACTTGAAAACACCCTTATTTTTGACAGAATTTAGTGGGTCCTTAGAATTCGTCCTTCATGTGCTTAAGCGTGCTGACTCTGTGCATGCTGCCACTAACCTCTCTTGCATTCTGACCCTATGCTTGTCACCCCTAACCATGTTATTCATGTTGTTTACCAAGCATGATATTACTCACCATTTAATTGCGTTTCCCTTTGCAAAAAATGTAAAGCGCCTACAAAGAGCGTGAGTTCTCTGAGGGCGCTTTATCAAGTGCATTATTATTAATACAAAATAGTCATCAGTTTAAGAGAGTTGAACGTCTCCTTCAATACAGAGACAGACTGAAGATCTATCAGTTCCAGCTGCAGCTCCTGTGATGCTGTTTCAGGGTTTTTTAACAGGGGCCAGGAACCAGCTGAAGTGAATTTTCAATTTTTTCAAAGTCACAGATGCGACGGCAGAATTTACCGTGCAGGTCGTCCAGTGATTTGCTGTATTTATGTGAGTTTCGGGTCTCCTCTTTCTGCATGGCTAGTGTGGGGAAATGAGTGAAAGATTTGTTTGACATTTTTCTGGTGAAAAGAGTCAGATGGATTCGAAGGCCCTATAATTTGTGTACATGTCGTGCACCAATTGATCTTTCCCTCTAGCTTGGTGTTCAGCTCATTCATGTGCGAAAGTATGTCCACAAAAAACGCAAAGTCACAAAGCCAGTTCTCGTCACTTAGTTCGGGAAACTCGTCAGATCTCCCCATTAACTCCAAAAATGCCGTGATCTCCTTCAGCTTCCACATTCTTTGAATTCACCATTAGCCCGAACTTAGCCAGCAAACACGAGAGTGGTAAAGTAAGTCCTTTTGAACTGCATTGGTCACTTTCACGAACGCAATAAACTGATGATGCTAAAGTCCCCTTGTTCGCATAAAGTTAGAAAGTTTTACGACTGGATTCACAACATGATTTTTCTCTGCAATATACACTTGCACAGAACTTCCTGATGAATCATGATGCAGTGAAGGAAAATAACACTCTGATCAGGATTTTCCTCTTTTACTTTTTCCTGCAGTCTTTTTAGCAGTTCGACGTTTTCCCAGTTAAATTTGGCGATCCATCCGTGGTGACATTGGCAAATTTACTGCAAGGTAACTTCGTTCTCTCGATGAAAGGAGACACCTGGTTATACTCGTTCTCTCCCCCGTTTTTTCTTTCATGGACTCCATGGTTAAATATTCCTCTGTGACCCCAAAACTGTCGCTTGTCCCTTGGATAGAAATTAGGTGCTGAGCAGTGTCTTTTAAGTCATACTTTCATCCAGCGCTAGTGAATAAAAGTTAGAGGACTCAGCCTTTTCTTTTTAGTTTGCTGGCCATATCTTCGTCAATCAATTCCACAGGGCGCGTAACAGTTTTTCGTGAGAAAAGGATTTTTCAAATTCGCCTTCGCTCTCCGGACACAAAAGACATGCAGTCTCAACCGTGCATTCTTTTAAAAATTCGCCTTCGGAGAAAGGCTTACAGACCTTTGCTAATTTGGATGCCAGCAACGAACTTGCCTAAGTACTTGACTTTAAAATTTTAGCTTGCCTGCGAAAAGGTTTTTCTGAGTCTGTAAATAAGCCGTCAATCTCTGAGCTGTAGCCGCCTGTTCTTGCGGACGGCTGATGTTGTATTCTTTAAAAACCGCTGCAAATTCTTGGCATATATCAGACATACAGATGTTGATCGGACTTCAGTGAAATAATATTTTGTTGTCCACTCTTTATTGAACACTCGAAATTCACTGTATACTTTTCTTTTCTTCGGTCCGCTCGTTTTTACTGGAGGGCTGAAAGTAAAAAGCGACTAAATAAAGTAGCGAAAAACCATAATGCAACACACTCAAGGGTCAATGTCTTCGAGGTGCGCCATCTGCTGGGGAAAGATTGGAATTACAGCTAGGAAAAATGACTGAGGTGTCTTTAGAATCAAATGTATTTTAATAATATAACGTGGACGAGTTTGGCGGGCCGGATTGAAAAGCCCCACGTATGCCGCCCGCGGGCCGTAGTTTGCGCATGTCTGGTCTAGCCGGTGACCCTTACCACATTACAGCCGTCCTGTCCCAGCCAACCGCACCTAGCCTATGTACACTTTTACGATGCATTTTTCTGCTGCTGCCATGCATAACTAACACCATACATATGTCATTACTCTCAGGTCATGTCTCAGCGCCTTTAAAAAAGGCTGCAGTCAGGCCACTACTCAAGAAATTAATACTAGACCTACTCTAGAAATTATTATTAAATAGAGATATTGAGCATTTATCGCCCAGTCTCCCTTCTAGCGTTCCGATAAAAGACACTGGAACGAGTCGCGGCAGACCAGCTGAACTCATAAACTAACACTTCAAACCTTGCTGGTAAGTTCCTGTGTGGTTTTAGAGTTAATTCCTCCACAGAGTCCACATTGTTCCGCTTTTATAACGACCTACTTAGGAATGCAGATTTAGGTAGAATATCTTCCCTTGTTGTCTACATTTTCGGCGGGTTTTGATACTATCGGCCGTTAATTTCTTCGCGAGCGCCTCTCACATCGCCTGAGCTTCACTCACACTGTATTGTCATGGTTTAGGTCCTAATTCAGTGGGAGAATCTAGTGTATTGATGTAAATGGACAATGACCATCTGAGGAGCCTCTGAAATATGGGGAACCTCAGGGCTCCGTGCTTAGTCCTGTTCTTTTCATGGTTTATACTCACTCTCTCTTATCTATGTGATTGCAGAGCACCATCTAGGCTTTCACTTCTATGCGAGTGACACTCAGTTTTACCTTTGCTTTGATCCATTCCAGCCCTCTAGCACAGCGAATTATCTTAACTCCCTTGCTCCATGTATTCATGACATCGCCACACACGGATAACAGAAAACTTTCTTAAATTGAATGGTGATATAACCAGCTTACTAGTTATGGGCAAACCAACTGTGATTCAGAAATCGAAAAGGCTACCAAAATTTCCCCAGCCAGCCAGTATCTCCTGTTGAATCTGCACGAAATCTAGGTGCTGTTTCAAAGCGACTGTTCATTAGACGAGTACATCAGCTCCACAGTCAAGTCTGTCTACTTTCACCTACATACAATTTCTAAAATTTGGGCTTGTTTAGACAGGGATACCACACCTAAATTGGTCCGTGCATTTGTGACATCCCGTCTTGACTTCTGTAACTCACTGCTTGCTGGTCTACCGGCCTGTGCACTCAGGCGCTTGCAGCTGGTGCAAACTTCTGCAGCTAGGCTTGCTTGTCGTGAGCTTCGCATCTCCCACATCATACCATTTCTCACCGACTCGTACTGGCTCCAGTCAAGCAACGTATTGACTTTCAGGTTTCGTCGCTTTTATTGTAGGTCCTTACATTCTTTGGCTCCAGCCTACCAATCAGATCTACTGCCCCACCAGGCGAAGCATCGTACCACCCGCTTTTCGGAATCAAACTGCTTACCTCTACCTCGTGCGAATCTCAAATCATACGGAGACCGTGCCTTTAGTTCTTATGCTCCCAAAACCTATAACTCGCTCCCGACTTGCTTCACATCTCCGAACTTGTCCACATTTAAAAAGAAACTAAAAACGCATGCTATTTATCACAGCATTTACTGTATCCCTGTGACTCGTCCTTTATTTGGTTATGTGTGCTGGTACTGCGAACGCTGCTACTAACCAAAACCTGCATGCTGACTGTGGGCATGTCACGCCTAACCATGTTATTCATGTTATTTATTGAGCAATGTACCACTAACCATTCGATCTTGCTTCCTATGCAGCAAATTGCCTAATAAGAGACTGAGTATTCTGAGGGCGCAATATCAGATGCCTCGTGATTACTATTATTATTATCGTTCTATATATATATATATATATATATATATATATATATATATATATATATATATATATATATATATATATATATATATATATATATATATATATATATATATATATATATATATATATATATATATATATATATATATATATATATATATATATATATATATATATATATAGTTAGTCAACCATCTTGGTGTGGCCATCCTGATCTTCCATCTATGCAGGCCATCTTTAGTATCCTGCACATTCTGGGCATTCACACCTGTTTCCAGGTACCTGGTAGTGATCAGCAGCAAGGTCATCGTCATCTTGGGGCATTGCACTACCGAGTCACACATGCAGTACCAATACGCGCAGGTACGGCGAGGGTAGCTGCTGAGTGCGGTGTAAGGAAAAATATTGTATTTAAACCTTGAAACATAGTAAGTCCGCGTCCTTGGCACGTGGACCAGCATATTTCATTGCCGCACGCAGAGAGCGCTCGAGCGTGCAGCGGCGGCCAGCCATTGCGGGCAAGTCTTGAGCGACGCCCTGAATACCGCTGATTGGCTATCACTTGACTCGGAGCTGCTTGTCACCCTGCTATAGACGGTGACGTAGTCGGTTACTATTTAAAGCGTTTCAGGAACCGAGTGATATCTCGGCAGTCACAATCTGGTTGACGCAGCCGAGCCAGCATTTCAGCGTAGAGCCATCTAGTTCGCGTTCCCGGTGAGTAAATGGGAGCGCCGCGTGTTGGGAGTGTTTCCGGTTAGGGAGCACGGCCACCAATCTTCTCATTCTTGGTTAGGCGATGACGGAAGCTGGACGGCGCGGAGGCGCGTCCCTGCCCTTTAGGGAGCAGAACCGCGTGGCGGAGCCACGAGTGGGCCGCGGCAGAAACCTCTGCCGCGACCTTTGGCCTCGAGGCCTTCGGTAGACGTCACTAGCGGCCACCAGAGCTAGCGACGCGAGCGCTCCCAGTGCGTGCGCGCGGTACTTCCCACCTTCTCTATAGGACCGCGAGTTCCGTGTTCTGGGTGCTCGCAAACGTGTCGAGCTTGAACCGGATGAGAGACGCAGCGACGCCGAGTTGGCGCGCGAATAAAGGTTCAGCGAAGTCGCGCTTGATTCGCGCTTGGCTACTCGGTCGAGCGCGTGCCGGCCACCTAACGAGTTCCCTAGTAGCGGTCAGAAAATAAAGGTAAATAAAGGTAAATAAAATGAATAAATATAAAAATATAAAATATAATAATAACATAATATAATATAATAACATATATATATATATATATATAATGATAAAATATAAAAATAATAAAAATAAAATAGGTCAGAAAATAAAGCGTGCGAAAAGCTTTAGGCAAGGCCTTAGTGCGCTTATGGCGCACTCCGTCGCTTGCGAGTTGGCTTCGCAGCACGCCGGCCAGCGGCAGTGACCACTCTCACATCCGCCGCCTCCTCCTCCTCTTCTTCCGCCTCCTCCTCCTCCTCCTCCTCCTCCTCCTCGGGCCAGAGTTACAAGGCGTTACAAGGCGCAGCGCCTGCGTACGCCCTAAGCTCTGCTCTCAGAAAAAATTGCCTCAAAGTCGTATAGTTGCCAATTGACTGCTCAGCGTACCGGAATCCCTTGTAATATCGGGCCGTCCACCAACGCGGTGGCTTGGCATTGTTTTATCACCGGCGAACCGCCTGCCCGGGAGATAGTGTTTGAACTCTTTGAGCGTGCACGTGAATGACAGGCACTCTTTCTGAACGTGCCTTAGGGTCTAACTCTTGACAATGTTCAAGCAACATTGCTGTAGGTCACCGCCGCCGCCGGAAAGAGCTTGTAGTCTGAATTATCGTCGCGAACGGCACAGAACGCCAGCCGACGAGCTACGCCACCAGTTTATTCTCCCTACACACGGAGCAGGGCCGAAGCACGACTCTCCTCGCCCCTCTCGCCCACCGGAGTCCCCCCCCGATTCCCTTGGCAAAACAAACCACAAATCGCCCGGCCCGGCTGCTTACCACATCGAGTGTCACAGCCCACTCGTTCCGCGATCAGGGGCAGTGTCATCAATTAAATAAAACCACAATGGTAAGGTGCGGCCTTTAAACGCAAGCACCAGGGCTCCTTGTTCTAGGGTCGCACAAAGGCCTAGGCACTAGAACCTCTAAAGAAAGCGCTGCCGTTTTTGTTGAAAGCGACCCCGCAGAGAAGTATTCATAAAAACACTAGTCGGAAAGATGAATACTGAGCTCTCAGCCTTCTCCGATTTATCTCTCGCAAGAATAAGAAATAAATAAATAGATAGATACCAAGAATATAAAGGTAGCTTCATATCTTTATTGAAGGGCAAGGGCATATTTCACGAACGATGCCAAGGCTGACACATTTTGTAGGGTCCCTTGGGGGGGGGTGTTGGTCACAACCCGGATGCTACTTGGGCATCGCTAACCGCCTCCTTCATATTATTAGCGATTGACAGGCGACCAGTATAGCTCACACAGTCGGCGATACTAACACTAATCAGACTAGGGCTGAACCGTATGCAGGCACCCTCGACTCTGTCGGAATTTCTGCAGCATTTATAGAAAAGTTGAACAAAACTACTTAAGCTTTATATTTAATTACTTGCACTCTCAAATGTAAACAGGATTTACAGGCGTATTTCAATAGATCTGCTTCTTTTCTTGATTCTGGAGTTCTCACCCACGAATCTCAAGGAATAAAACTGTCGCTCGCTTTCTTCACGAAAAAGCGAGTGAAAATGGATAGCGCTTTGTTCTTTCGGTGCTTTGTGCTTATATCAAACTGACTTAATAGTTCAGTGAAAACCAGCGTGAGTGACTCAAAAACTGGAAAGTGGCTTAGTGCTAAAAATTCGGCTCTGCCAGAACATCTCCTGTTGAATCCACACAAAATCTAGGTATCTTGTTCACAAGTGACCTTGCGCTAGACAACCGAATAAAGCTCCAGAGTAAAGACAGCCTACTTGCAGCTACATGATATTGCTAAATCTCGGGCTTGCTTGTCAAGGAATACTGCTTATAAATTCGTCCATGCAATCGTAACTTCGTGTGTCGACTTCTGCAACTCACTTCTTGCGGGTCTACCGGCATGTGCTCTAAGGCGCTTAGAGTTGGTGGAAAACTCTGCAGCTAGACTTGTCTGTCGTGAGCGTCGCAGTTGCAACATCACACCAAATCTCGCCAACCTACAATATCTCCCATTCAAGCGACGCATTGACTTCAAGGTTTTGTCACTCACTGTTATCTCCATTCATTCTTTGGCTCCAGCGTACCTATCAGATCTACTGCCCCACCAGGCTAAGCATCGTACCACCCGCTTTTCGGAGTATAAGTGTTTACCTATACCTCGTACAAACCTAGAATTATTTGGAGACCGTGAATTTAGTTTATGCGCTCCCAAAGACTGGAACTCTCTTCCGACTTGTGTCACGACATCTCTTGAGATGACCGCATTAAAAAAAACACCTGTTGTGCCAGTATTTGGCTAGTACTTGTGATTTGTTCTCTATATGCTTATGCGCACTGACACTAATAATAATAATAATAATAATAATAATAATAATAATTCACTTGATAAAGCGCCCTCAGAGAACTTAATCTCTCTCTAGGCGCTTTACATCTGCTGTAAAGTGAAATGCAATGGTATGGTAAGTAAAATCATGCTTGAAAAACAAACGAAATGAATAATATGGTTAGGGGTGACATGCACAGGGTCAGCATGCAATTTGGTTAGTGGCAGCATGCACAGTGTCAGCACGCATAAGCACATCAAGGACGAATCACAGGGACCCACTAAATGCTGTCCTAAATAGGGGTGTTTTTAAGTTCCTTTTAAATGTGGTCAGGTCAGGGGATGTTCTGACGCAGGTCGGGAGTGAGTTCCAGGTTTTGGGAGCATATGAACTAAATGCACGATCTCCAAAGGATTTGAGGTTTGTATGAGGTATTTCTAGACTGTTGGATTCCGAAAAGCGGGTGGTACGATGCTTGGCCTGATGGGGTAGTATATCTGAGAGATAGGCTGGAGCCATAGAATGAAGGGACCTAAAAGTGAGCGACAAAACCTTGAAGTCAATCCGTTGCTTGACTGGTAGCCAGTGCAGGTCGGCGAGAAGTGGAGTAATGTGGCAACTGCGACGCTCACGACAGACAAGCCTAGCTGTGGAGTTTTGCACCAGCTGCAATCGCCTGATCGCACATGCTGGTAGGCCAGTAAGCAGGGAGTTGCAGAAGTCGAGACGGGATGTCACGAATGCATGGACCAACTTGGACGTGGTCTCTTTATCTAAACAAGCCCGAATTTTAGCAATGTTATGAAGCTGAAAATAGGCAGATTTGACTGTGGAGCTGATATGGTCGTCTAACGAGAGGTCGCTTTGGAATATGACACCTAGATTTCGAGCTGATTCAACTGGAGATATGCTGGCAGAGCCAATTTTATTAGTCAGCCTGATGCCACTGACTGTCACTGATGCCACTGACTGCATTTACGTGTTGATACTATGCATGTCGCTCTAATCTTTCAGCGGTCCTGAGCTGCTACTTCTATGCATCTCACTTTCTCAACTGCTCTCCTAACTCTGCTATGCTTCCCACTTTCTCTTTGTTGCGTGAGACGAAGTCTGTTGGCTACCGAATGCGTACCGAAAGCCGCTTAGGCTGTGAGTGCGCTATACAAAACTCTCCTGCATAACACCCACATGGTCTTTATGACTTTGTGGAGTTACTGACGGAGATACGTTACATTACATTACATCAAGTTTTCCTTGTTGACACTGTGTATGTTACCACTAACCCTTTGATCATGCTTCCTTTACAGCGTATGCAAAGTGCCTAGAAAGAGATTTAGTTCTTTGAGGACACTATATAAATGTATTTTTATTTACGAATAACAATGGATTTGTTGCCGTTCCTGCTTTCTCAGCCGCCCGCGGAATTATTCATAGCTGTGAGACTGGCAAAGGCCCAATTTCGGGCTGAGGTCTGAACGATGAGGGGTGATACTTAAGTGAAAAACCTCCCACTGTAGGAAGCTCGGAAATTATTTAACGTCAGGTATTCAGATGATGAAGAAAAAAAAGACTGATGCAAAAGTACTGTGTGCCCAACATCAGAGTGTAGCATTGCAAGGGTCGAGCGTTCTATGCTTGTGCGATGGAATAGTCAGTTGGCTGCACAGTTCAGATGCAGTTCACCTGCTCCCTTCATCAGGCCGATTAGAGCCTTAAGGTATACAAAGTCTCTACTATTCCTGTGCATGCACTTGCTTTCAGTAAATAGGACTTTGAGAACTATTGACAATACATCGGAAACAGGCAGGCAGTCAATGCCGAGGTGGGTTCGTTCCAGCTAATCCAGCTGTGTTAATTATCAATGTGAGAGCAGACTGAGTGCGTACTCGGTGCACGAAACCCAATCAGCCCGTCGGGCTAATGGGCAACCGTTCTTACTGACGTGAATCCATGTTTTCGTCGCAGCAGATTGTCCATAGTTTGAGTAGCTCCATGCGTGCGAACTAAACTAATTAGGGCCTAGTATGCGCCACGCCTTAGTTGTCGCATATCAATTAAAGACCAAGCCACCTTGCAGCCAGTACCTTTTCATCGACTGAAGGCAGTGATCGCACGCAAAGCGTGAACAGTATGAACTTAAAAATGGACGTAAACACTTCCACTTTGAAGTTCGTGCTGTTGTAATGTGAAGCAGCAGCGCGAGATGCCAGAATGCCCAGCGAGCGCTGCAAGATGCAAGTTTACAACCGGCGGCGTAACGAAGGTCAGGGGGCATACGTCCCCCCCCCCGGCGCTGGATCAGGGGCTCTGTGGATCAAGCGATGGTGCCAAAATGGGTGCCTAGTGCTAGGGGGGGGGGGCGAGAGGGCACCATCTATGTAGTTCACTCCCACTCTCACAATATCTTAAGAACGCCACTGCGAAAGCTCATCGATAATCAGTGCTTACTGACCGTGCAAACTGTCGCCCGTGGGCCTAGGCAGCAACCTTGATCGGGTAATACAACTTATCTGCGGCGGCAGAAACAAAAGCTGCCTGTGAGGTACCACTGAATTATCTGTCACGAGTTAGGTCAAGTAGTGGGGTGAATGAACACTGAGTCCCAGCTGGCTAGCCATGAGGCCGTGCCTTGAGGCTAAATCATCTCTGCGAGAGAGTCAGAGAAAGGGAGAGAGGGGAAGAGGAAGAGAGAGAGGGGGAGAGAGAGAGAGGAAGAGAGAGAGAGAGAGAGGGAAAGAGAGAGAGAGAGAGAGAGAGAGAGAGAGAGAGAGAGAGAGAGAGAGAGAGAGAGAGAGAGAGAGAGAGAGAGAGAGAGAGAGAGAGAGAGAGAGAGAGAGAGAGAGGGGCAGTCAGGCCATATTTGATTGCGTAAAAATGCTTTAGGATCAAGTAACTTTTAGATCATGGAATGGTTTGGCCAATTTCAAGCAAAGACGGCATTTAGAGGAATGAGGAGGAAAGGGAATGGCAAGAATGACGCCATGAGCACTCATACGGCTAAACAACCTGCCATGTGTCGCCTGCATTAACGAGTGCGAGGGGCTCGGTGTCCTTTCTGGAAAAACTGTGCTTTCTCAGCATTCATACTAGATAAACTCTCCCGCTAGAATCGGGCGATGATTGAATGTGGCCAATGTCGCTTTAAAGCCGTACAAATGTATTACCTTGCTTTGGCCCCTAGAACTCAGATCCTTTAAAGCTGTAACTCGTTAACTATGCGACGATCCTAGCTCGGCACGATAATAGTGGTATGTGATTGACGAAACGCATGGTACCGGCCCAAGCTCACGGAGTCTGAGTCCCAAGCCTACGGCTCTCTGCTGCCAACAAACCGGATTAATTCAAGATGAGCATAAAAGAACTAAATACTAAGATGCTATTACGTTTTCCTCCGCTCTCGAAGAAGCCGTGAGGCTTTACGTAATTAATAATTATAATAATAATATAATTGTAAAGTGCCCTAAGAGAACTAATCCTCCTTCTAGACACTTTTTGATAGTCTTTACAGAAAGCATGTCAAGATGACTATTGATAGCACGCGCAGGGTTATCACGCCTTACCGCACAAAGTAAAATTCGCAAGGATCTAGGCAATGGTTTGAGAACGAAGTGAGTGCGTTTATACTTCGTGAAAAGTAGCTATAATAGGTAGGCTGGAGCAAGGCACGAAAAGACCTAGCAGCGAGTGACGAAACGTTGAATTCGATGCATCAAGCTTGACGAGGAGCCAATGCTGGTCGGCGATAAGCGGGTGAAGCGGCAATGGCGCCAGTCACGACTGAGAAGCCTAGCTGCAGAGCTTTGTACCAATTTGTAGTAAGTGCCCGATTGTACAGGTAGGAAAACCTTTAAGTTACGAAAAAGTAGAAACGGGATGTCGCAAATGAACTTATCAACTTGCATGTGGTATACCTCTCTACGCAGGCTAGAATTTTTACAGTTTTATATTGCTAAAAGTAATCAGGCTTGGCACTGTATCTGATGTGGTCATCTAGTGAAGATATATTTGTAACAGGATGTACAGCTTCTGTGAAGGTGCTGCAGAAGATCCATTTGAGGGGAAGTTTTCATATTTCCGAGTAACGCTAGGTTTATGCCTTAATAGCAAATTAATTCTACCGTAATTCAATTTCAGAAAGTTGCCGCAACTAAGTTTGAATGGCAGCAACACGCGCGGTAAGGTTGTTGAGATTTTGAAGTGACAGAAAGCTAGGAGGAATCAAATCATATGTATAGCAGCATTTTTATCAGCTAAGAAATAAGACCCTAAATACGGCATGGTGATTAAATCGGCAGGGGGGTGAGTATAAGTTGTGAAAAGAAGGGCACCAAGCACAATGCTTCTGTAGCTAATTTCTGGAGACCAGATGTGCTTAGCGAAGATCTTATATTCAAAGCGCATTCGCAACTATTTTATTTGCGTTGCTGATAAAACCCTAAAAGATCAAAGTAATTGCCCCTTTAATAATCTGAGCACTCGCCCGATGTAAACATGTTAAATTACTGTTAAAGACATTGAATTTTTCCATATACAATCCCAAGCAGACGGTCATATTCATAGGCTCATATATTAAATTCTCAGATTCATTGTTTGGCCCAATCGGAAGTTGCTCGCCTTGAACGATCAAATTCGTGAGCGCGAGCCCCGTGGCATATTCGCACTGTCTGAATAGAGATGGTGTTCTCTTAGGGTGCTATACACATTATAAGGTTATAACTTGGAGATTTCAAGTTTGGATCCTGATTCTTAGCGATCAAATACTTATTAGCAAGTGATTTTCGCATGTCAGCCTTGACGCTCGCAGACCTTTGTTTGCACTTAGTGAAAATAAATGTAATGAAAATAAATGCAATTCATTTTTGTTGCCCACAAGCAACTTGCAAGCAGCTCCAGGCGCTTCGCTCCTCAGGGCTTAAGCCCAGGACCGAGGTCATTAAAGGCGAGCACCTTACCCCCGAGCCAAACCAAGGCGGTATATACTCTCATTTTCCTATTTGACTCTGCCTACAAAAAATGCTGTTCAAATGTAGTCTCGCAGCTTTCCAACTTTTAGCTGCTCAGGGTTGTTATCAAACAGCCGAGAGCTTTCGTAGTTTGTACGCTCACTGGTATTTTTTTCAAGTCTCCTCATATCTCGCTGTCCTTCGCGAGCTCTGCTGTGCCAAGATTCGCAATAAGATGACAGCAAAAGCTCTCAAATTAAACGGCAGTAAAATCAACTTCACAATTAAGGCCAGGAATAGTGAAATTCAGAAACAGTAAAGTAATGTAATGTAATGTAATGTAATGTAATGTATCTCCGTCAGTAACTCCACAAAGTCATAAAGACCATGTGGGTGTTACGCAGGAGAGTTTTGTATAGCGCACTCACAGCCTAAGCGGCTTTCGGTAAAGCATAGCCCTTAAAATCAAAGGCTCTGGCAGCACTTCCCTTGCAGCAGCAGCACGGACTCAGGATATTTTGTTCCAAAGGGAGCTTTCACTTAACTACCACAAGAGCTCCCAAGTCAATTCTGCTCACTTCATTTTAGGTTGAAGAGTTAGAGAGTTTGGCTAATTTAAGAGCCTTATTTAGGCAGCAGCAAACCGGCCCAAGCGACTCTAATCCCGTCAGTAGTGGACTATAATAATAATAATACTACTAATAACAACAATAATAATAGTAATACAAACAATAAAAATTTCATTTCTACAGCTTTCAAATATAGGCATATCTCTGGCAATGCACTGTACGTGTGCCGAAAAGGATACGTAAATTAATCTGAACTATGCAGAAATCTCACAGAAACAGAGGGCGACAGTAATAAAGGTAAAAGATAAGGTAGGTGAGGAGATCGAGCTTCGCAGCAATGCGCATTGGTTTATCGTGGTCGATCTCTGGACTTCTTGAAGAGAAGCTCCGGAGCTCCGAGGTCGGCCGCAGGCAAGATGCTAGATGCGAGAAGGCTGCTATTGTCAAAAGAACGCCCGTCCTCTACTGCTTGGAGAACTAATATTTTCAACATCCGATGTGGTATTATACGTTTGCCTACTAATGCCGGACTTGAGCTCGATGACTGGACCTTCGGTGGTGAAGCACAAGCGTGGGTCTAAGACTCCCTGGCCCAAGACCCAGCTACGTAAAGTTGTATCCATTCTAGCGCGCTTAGATGAAGAACGCAAGATCCGAGTCGAATCATTCATTTTTGACATCCAATCTAAGTTCCAATGCTTATTCATGGTAGGCCTATCTGCCTGTGCAGTAAGACATAATTCTGGTGAGAAGATCAGCAGCTAAGCTTGTCAGTTGTGAACGGTGCAACTAACGAATCTTACGCTTTTCACCGATCCGCGCCGGGTCAACATCTAACTGTATATAGAGTTCAAGGTCGCGTCACTCTTTTTTAGCTGACTTCTTTCCCATACTCCAGCTTACCAATGTGAAATGTTTTCTCTTGAGGTTGTCCACGTAGCGGCACCCGTCAGCTCTCCTGTCTCATTGGCCCTTAGAAACCAATTTCAAATCCACTGGAGACCGTAACTTCAAGTTCCTCTGTGCCTAAAGTCTGGAAATAGCTACCAGCTCACATCACGATATTTGAATTACTTGAAAATTTAAAAAAGCAAAGCTTCTCCTATATATATATATATATATATATATATATATATATATATATATATATATATATATATATATATATATATATATATATATATATATATATATATATATATATATATATATATATATATATATATATATATATATATATATATATATATATATAATATATAATCGCTCAACAGAGTCAGCATTGCTTCAGGCTTACAACGGCCTTCTCAGGAACGCAGACTTGGATACAGTCTCTCTGCTTGCTCTGCTCGAGGTTTTGGCAGCGTTTGATACTGTCGATCGCCAGGTCCACCGCTCAAGCGTCTCTCATCTCGCCTGGGCATCACTGGCCCCGAACTGCAATGGTTGAGGTCCTATCTCAGTGAGAGATTCTAGATTATTAATGTTAACGGAAAAGGTTCATCCGAGGTACCGAGGTTCCACTGAATATGAGGCACCTCAGGGCATTGTGCTCGATCTGCTTACTTTCATAGTTTCTAATCTCCCTCTTGCCGATGTGATCGCCGATAATGGTCTAGATTTTCACCTCTATTGCAGATGACACTCATTTGTACCTTAGCTTTGATCCCTCGCAGCCCTCCAGCTAGACGACCTCTCTCAACTCCCTTGCTGCACGTATTGCTGAATTTCGCATATGGTGGATGGCAGTACGCTTTCTCAAAAATTTTTGACAATTAAACCAACTTAATTTTTATAGGCAACCCAGGTGTGACTCATATATCGAAAAGCTTAATGCTTAAAATTAGTACCTTCAATATTTCTCCTGTTGTATCTGCACAAAACCTAGGTGTCCAGTTTCAAAGTTAATTTGCACTAGAACAGAAATGGGCAAACTACGGCCCGCGGGCCATATATGGCCCGTTGGGCTTTTCAATCAGGCCCGCCCAAATCGTCCGCGTTGTATTAATAAATAAAATTATATTCTAAAGACACCTCAATCACTTTTCCTTGCTGTAATTCCTATCTTTTCCCGCAGATGGCGCACCCTGAAGATATTGACCCATGAGTGTGATGCATTACTATTACTCTCTACTTCCTTTCGTCACATTTAACTTTCAGCCCTTCAGTAAAAACGAGCTGACCAAAGAAAATAAAAAGTAGACAGTGAGTGCCGAGTGTTCAATAAAGAGTGGACAACAACATATTTTTTCACTTAAGTCCGATCAACAGCTGTATGTCTGATATGCCAAGAAACTCTAGCAGTTTTTAAGGGGGTAGCCTCGAAATAACCGGGGTAGATTCCAAAAAATGTATTCACTAGCAATGGATGAAAGTAACGACTTAAAAGACACTGCTCAGCTCCTAATTTTTATCCCATGGATTAGCGACAGTTTTGAGATCACAGAGGAATATTTGACCGTGGAGTCCATGAAAGGAAAAACGGGGATGGGAAGGCGTGTATAACCAGGTGTCTGCTTTCGTCGAGAGAATGAAGCTACCTTGTAGTGAACTTGCCAATGTCACCACGGATGGATCGCCAAGTTTAACTGGGTAAAACGTTAGGCTGATAAAAAAGACTGCAAGAAAAATTAAAAGAGGAGAATCCTGACCAAGATGTTGTTTTCCATCACTGCATTATTCATCAGGAAGTCCTGTGTAAGTCTATATTGCAGCTTAATCATGTCGTGAATCCAGTCATAAAACGTGCCAACTTTATACGAACAAGGGGACTTCAGCATCGTCAGTTCATTGCGTCGCTGGAAGAAACCGATGCAGATCAAAAGGACTAAAATTACCACTCTCGTGTGCGCTGGTTAAGTTTGGGCAAAGTCTTTCAAAGAGTATGCCTGCTAAAGGAGGAAATCACTGCATTTTTAGAGTTAATGGGGAGATCCGACAAATTTCCCGAGCTAAGTGACAAGAACTGGCTTTGTGACTTTGCGTTTGTTGTGGACATACTTTCGCACATGAATAAGCTGAACACCAAGCTACAGGGGAAAGATCAATTTGTGCATGACATGTACACAAATTTTAGTGCCTTCAAATGCAAGCTGACTCTTTTCACCAGAAAAATTTCAAACAAATCTTTCACTCATTTCCCCACACTAGCCATGCAGAAAGAGGAGACCCGAAACTCACATAAATACAGCAAATCACTGGACGACCTGCACGGTAAATTCTGCCGTCGCATCTGTGACTTTGAAAAAATTGAAAAGTCACTTCAGCTGGTTCCTGTCCCCTGTCAAAAAACCCTGAAACAGCACCACAGGAGCTGCAGCTGGAACTTATAAATCTTCAGCCTGTCTCTGTATTGAAGGAGAATATCAACTCTCTTAAACTGAACGATTTTCATGCTTCACTTAACGAAGTCAAGTTTCCAAACCTCCGGAGGATGTCACAGAAGATGCTGACGTTTTTTGGCTCAACCTATGTGTGTGAACAGACATTTAGCGTCATGAACATCAACAAAGCAAGTTAACTGACCAACACCTCGGATCTATCTTGAGAATCGCCACAACAAATATTACGCCAGGCATTGATGCACTTGCAAAAAAACGAGACCAACAACACTGCTTCCACTGAAACTGAATGGGAGTTTATTACTACCGATTATTACCGATTATTACCAATTAATACCGATGGCTTGTCATAACGCTGGTGAAAAGTTCGTTAGCTGCCGCCTTCCAGACGAATTCATTTAGAGAGCGAAAACGGCCAACTTGATTGGCTACGAGCTTGCGAGAGAGCTGTGGAGCCACGCCCTTGACGTTCACTTAGTTTCCGAGCCTCAGCTTACAGGCGAATAGCTCGGCAGCGGTTTTTCATCCGCTATAGCTGCCTTCGAGGGTGCCTTCCGGTGCGAGGCTGTTCCCGATGAGTCACCTCGCTCGCATTCATGTTCCAGATCATTCGACTGGATGAATGGCGTGCCCACAGGGTCCTAGCCATGCCCGACAGGTCGGTTAGCCTAAAAGCCACTTCGCAGTAGGAGTAGCAGAGCAACAGGATCAACAGGTTGATGAGCGAAGCACTCACTCTAATCGTACTAACAGCGACTCGGTTACTCCTGGCGTCATGCCGCACCGGATGTGCACATCGTGTATATCCGGATATTCACACCAAAATGGATTGCCTATGGAGAAGAACGCTCCACAGATGCATTATGTATGGATCCATGCGGCTTCACCTTCGTCTATGAGTCAATGATGTGATATATCATAGCAAATATATGCGTGCAGCATTGCGATTGTGAGCCGCGATGGCTCACTAGGTAAAGCGGTTGCTTTTCACGACCTCAGCCCCGAGGTCGTGGGTTCAAATCTTGTGGTGGGCGTTCCTTTATTTGCAATTGCATGCGGAGGTGATAGCCATAAAGGCTCTTCTGTCGCTATACAAAAGAGGCTGTTAAAGCAGCTTGTATTCATTTATTTCTTTTTTGTTATCTGCTGGAGGCTTGGAGGTTAAGGCTTAAGTCCACGATTGTCTAGCTCATCATCAGCAGCAGTACATTAAATGTGCACATGGCTTAGTATTTGAGAAACGTACTTTAATGAAATGTATGCACTGTGCGTGCATTTGAACTAGATAGCCTAGCCCTGAAACCAGCGGTATCGTCGTCCAGCTGAGTGGTAGTCGGTGCAGCGTGTACTCTCGCACTCAGCAGGAGCATCGAGGTGAATGCGTCTGGTTTTCAGATGATCTCGGATGGGCAATAGAACTTCTCTTACTCCATGTCAGCAAAACCATAAAGGAATTAGTCGCCACGTCGAACGGGCATTCAGCCGTTTGGACGGCTGAAGGTACGCGACGATTGCCAGCTAGATAGCCGTTGCCCAGCACTGCCGGCGACGCTTTCACTACTAAGGTATGTGGCCGTCAGCTTGCTGGGCTCGAGAATGGTGACGCATGGGAAGCGAACAAAGCAAATGGTTAAAGTTCAGCGGCTGCTCCGATGGACTAAACAAGACTGTGCAGCGCTCGGCTTGTTTTTAGCAAGCCTAAAAATTGACTTTCACCAAGCTTACTTCGAAGGAACTAGCACAGGTTCCTGGCTGTAGATACTCAATGCGGGCTGAGGAAAAGTAATTCGGACCTTGATTGTGACTTGACTCTAGGTTTCGGCAACCCAAAAAGCTGGTTTGGTCGAGCGGTTAAGGTGCTCTCGCCCCGACCAAGGCCTAGCTGAGGTCGTGGGCTCGAGCCCCGAGGCACATGCGAAGCGCCTGAATAGAGACTAGGTTGAGGCGCTATACAAATGAACTATACTTATACTATACAAAAAACCATCAGGAATGACTGGTCTCAGGGTCGAGGACCGCCAGGCTGCCATTCCAATTAAGCTCGAAGGCAAGCCGCAGCAACGGAGAGCCTTTCTCACGATTAGCCTGTTCCAGGCGCGGTGTCGCGGCGGCACCTCTTAGAAAATGTGCGATCGCCCCCAGGCCTGGCCGTGTGCTGAGCGGTCAGCGAGGTGAAGGTCACGGAAGTGAGCGGTCAGAGAAGTGAGCGGTCAGAGAGGACACGCGGCGGTCGCGCGCGCGAGCGACGCTCGGATAGCTGGGACCGGACCCGTGGCGCCGCAGCGATGGCGGCGGCGGCGGCGGCGCCCCCTGCCCGCCGCCGCCGCCATCGCTTTCACGTCGACGGCACGACGCGCGAATGCTCGTCGACGTCTCGCGTGGTCGCAATGGAGCGCAGTTTCGCTCCGTGACCGCCGACGTGACCAGTTCGCACTGCAGCCGACGCTCGCCGGAGATCGGCACGATTTGTCTGCGACGGCGGCGGCGGCGGCAACGCAGGGCGCTCGCACTAGGCGCCCTCTTCGAGGGCGCGCTTTGAGCGTGCTCTCGTCCTTCGCAGCCTGCGTGCAGTGCGTGCTGTGCGAGCACGCGACGGACGGGCACATGCCGGGCACACGCTCGCAATTCCCCGGGCGAGCGGAGCGAGCGCGACGTGACTGGGACGTGACGCGACGTGACTGGGACGCGACGTGACGCTCGGTACTACTTCTGTATTTACCTCGACCTCGGTCTGCCGAAGAGGCACGGCGCTCGCGCTCAAGTGAAAGGTCCGGCGGCAGACATTGATCGTAATTGGTAAACGGCGGGCGAACGAGTCAACGTGCTGCTGCTGCTGCTGCTGCTTTGTAGTCTCCTCGAGTAGTCTCAGAACTCTGTCCGAATTTGCGCGGCCTCTCGGCCAGCAGCCGCATCGTTAATAGTCTTAATAGTAACAGTGGTGATAATAATAAATTCGCATAGGGTCTCCGGAAAACTAAACATCTTTTTCCGAGCAAGTCGTCATGGTCAGCGGTCATTCTGTACCCCGCAAGCGGGCGAGCCCGCTTGCCGTGGTGGCCACCTCCCGGCTTGCAGGAAGGCGCTGTGCCGCAGAGCGCTCGCTTTCCTGCCGGACTGTTCGCGTTCTGCGTCCTGCCAGCTCGCGAGTCGCCGCGACCGGCGACGCCACGCAGAGCGCGCCTCGCGCTCCGGCGGCCGCCGCCGCCGTCGCCGCCTCGGTGCTGCTCGGCGGTCGCGTCTCCTGTGAGACCGCCGGCAAGCGGCTACAAAGAAAGGAAGGAAATTGCCGCATTAATTGGAAGGCGGCTCGACGAGAGGGCGTGCAAATCCGCGCGCGCGCGGAAGTCGGTGCGAATCGAGCTCTCCAATTATGCGCGCGTCGCGCCTATTAGCTCGATCGAGCCGACGGAGCCGGTAGAAACGGCCAGCTCTCAGTTGCAGAGCTCTCTCCGTCGTCGCAGGCGATCGCCGCAGGCGAGACCAGCTCGCCAGGCCAGGCCAGCGCGACCGCCTCGAGGACGTCGCGTGCGCCTCGACAAGGCGCTAGCTGAGAGCGGCGGCGGCGGCGGCGAACTCGGCGGCAGCGGCGGCGGCTGCGCTCGCCGCGAGCATGTACGGCCTGCTGCTCGAGGGCATCTATCACTACGTGCGGACCGTGTTCGGCGAGGACGCGCTGCAGAAGGTACGCGAGCGTGCCAACGTGCAGCAGGCGAGCTTCTCGACGCACCAGATCTACAGCGAGAGCGCCGTGTCGCGGCTGGCCACGGCGGCCCAGGACGTCACCGGCATGCCGTACGACGACGTCATGGAGGCGTTCGGCGCCAGCTTTCTGACGCACGTGTCGGCGTGCGGCTACGACAGAATACTGAGAGTGCTCGGACGCAGCCTGCGCGACTTCCTCAGCAATCTGGACAACCTGCACGAGTACATCCGCTTCAGCTACCCCAAGATCCGGCCGCCGTCGTTCCTCGTCACGGACGAGACGCGCGACGGCCTGACGCTGCACTACCGCAGCAAGCGCCGCGGCTACGCGCACTACGTCAAGGGTCAGGTGACGCAGGTGGCCAAGCTCTTCTACGACACGACCGTCTCCGTCGCGATCCTTTCGTGCGACGAGAGCGGCGGCGGCGTGACGACGGTCGCCATGCGCGTGACGTTCGACAACGGTGCCTACCGCGCCGCCGCCGGCGGCGGCGGCGATACGTCGGCTGGGGCGGCGGCGGCGACTTCGTCGTCGTCGCGGGAGCCCGCCGACGAATTCCCGATGAGCAGCGCTGGCCTGTACAAGCTGTTCCCCTTCCACATCGTGCTCGATCGGCGTCTCGTCGTGCGCTCGGTCGGCGCCAGCCTCGAAGCCGTCCTGCCGGGACTGGTCGGCAGCCAGCTAGACGACGCGTTTCGTCTCGAGCGCCCGGCCGCCGCCGAGCTGACCTGGGACAACGTGAGTGCTCGCGACGGGCGCTCGCGGCGGAAGCGGAGGGCGCGCGCGCCGCGTGAGATGCCCGCGAATTGCATCCGGAAATGGGCGGGCCGGCGGCGGCGACGGCGGCGCTTCGCGTCGAGGCCCGCCGGCCGATAGGCTGCGTGCATTGTTTTTCCGGTTACAGATCATTTACCACTCGAATAATGTTTTCCAACTGCAGTCCACACGCGAGCCGGCAGCGGTTGCGCGAGGTGAGTGGCCTTAGGCTGCCGACAGGGCGCCCAGCTGCACTGGCGCACAGCGAGCCCTGCAGCGGCGCACAGCGAGCTGTGCTTCCTCCCGCAGATCTTGCCCAGGCGGTTTGGGATTTGAACAACCCGTCAATTTCTGTTTTACCTTGAATTATTCAACTAATCCAAAGCGACAGCGCTAGAGAGAGAGAGAGAGTAAGGGAAAGTGAGAATGAGCCGAGAGCGAGAGAGAGAGAGAAAGAGAGAGCGAGAGAGAAAGAGAGAGAAAGAGAGAGCGAAAGAGAGGGAGACAGAGAGAGAAAGAGAGAGAGAGAGAGAGAGAGAGAGAGAGAGAGAGAGAAAGAGAGAGAGAGAGAGAGAGAGAGAGAGAGAGAGAGAAAAGAGATGAGAGGAAAACAGCGAGAAAGAAAAAAAACGAAGAAGAGAAGAGACACAAGACAGGTGCAAGAAGAAGTTGAGAGAGTGTGCGTGTGCGTGCAGGCGCTCCTATTCGTTTGAAAGACAGCCTTGCAATACTGACAGCCGTACTGAGTTCGTGGTGACATTGACTGCTCTCGCTTCCTCGGTTTTTCTGATGAGCCGAGGCTTCGGAGGATTAATAGCAGATGCGCATCTTTCTACCTGTCGTGATTGCTCATTGCCAGCAGCTGATTTGAACTGGACGAGCGACTTAGTATTTGCGTATCGCCTCAGCTGCCCACCGGAACCGAGGTCGGCCACCATTGACCATCAGCACTCGCCGGTAGCGTTAGCGTGGAAGCTGTGCCTATCGACGGCGCAAAGTCGCTTCGCAAGGGGCGCGACGCGGCAGCAGAAATACGCCGCTGCGAAATAATATCGCCCGTCTACGCATCAGCGAAAGAGACGCGCTCTATTCGAAGTGCACGAGAGGAGCGCAGGGCGAACGAGTGGAGAGCCAAGTAAGAGCGGGGCGAACGAGTGGGCGAGTGCTGAGCTTTGTCGCTGCTGCTGCTGTTGCGTCGGCTGCTAATTGTACAGCATCTGTAACTGCCACCATTACGGCCTGATGACATGCACAGCACCGAAGGAGGTGTAGATTACTATACGGGCTCCGCTAGCCTAGTCAAAATGCAGTGCGAAACGGCAACAGAGAGGGTGCCTCATTTGAGTGCGTAGCCACAAGATATAATTTACTCCTCGGGTCTGCCGACCTGATCTTGTGTACAGTACGCAGCGAACTTGTCTTTACGCCTCGTCTTGCCATCTGCAGCAGACAGAGAGACAGTAATTTATTGCATAGACATCCGTCCCGGCACGGTCGCAAACATGCTCGTATAATGCGTTTGCGTGTCTGTGTGTGCATGCGTGCGTGTAGTGTGGTCAAGAGAGAGAGAGAGAGAGAGAGAGAGAGAGAGAGAGAGAGAGAGAGAGAGAGAGAGAGAGAGAGAGAGAGAGAGAGAGAGAGAGAGAGAGAGAGAGAGAGAGAGAGAGAGAGAGAGACAGAGACAGAGACAGAGACAGAGAGAGAGAGAGACAGAGAGAGACAGAGAGAGACAGAGAGAGACAGAGAGAGACAGAGACATGCAGAGACAGATATTGTCAGGCAGATGGCAGATGCGAACTGGCGCAGAGACACTATGCCGCCCTGGCTTAGCCAAGAATTTAAGATGCCCACCTTTGACGACCGAGGTCATGGGCTCAAGCCCTGCGGCACACGTGACAAGCCCGGATAGAGATAAGGCGCTCTAATTGTGCAATATGAATGAACTAGATATTATTTTACGGCGAGCACAGATGCACGCGGAAGCACGGGCTCACGGAGACAGTGGACAGACACGGGCAGACACAGAGAAGACGGGCAGACACTGGGAATTGCCCTTTTGGCTGGGCTGCCAAAGAAAGCTATTAGGCCACTGCAGCAGACTGTGAATATGGCTGCAAGGCTAGCCTTCAAGTCCCAGAGGTTTGAGCACGTGTCTCCTTTGCTAAAAGAGCTTGGATGGATGCCGGTTGCGCAACGGATACAGAGCAAAGTTCTCACGCTGACCCACAATGCCTGCCATGGCTTGGCTCCTTCGTACCTAGCTGAACTTCTGCATCAGTTTCAGCCTGTTTGCGCCTTCAGGTCCTGTGTGGACAATAAATCAGCTGTTCCATTCCTCCGCTTAAAGACCGTTGGCGATAGAAGCTTTAGCTCTGCAGGTCCTAGACTGTGGAACTCGCTTCCACAATTCTTACGCACCGACATCTACTCTCCGATTGTCGACTATGGCACATCTTTTTCAGCGGTCCTGAGCTGCTACTTCTATGCTACTCACTACCTCAACTGCTATCCTGACTCTGCTATGCTTCCCACTTTCTCTTTGTTGTGTGAGACGAAGTCTGTTGGCCACCGAATGCGTACCGAAAGCCGCTTAGGCTGTGAGTGCGCTATACTAAACTCTCCTGCGTAACACCCACATGGTCTTTGTGGCTTTGTGGACTTACAGACGGAGATACATTACACCACAAAGAGAGAAACAGGATTAGGTTGGCGATCAGAAGTCATTGAGTCCGGCTGCCTTGAGCGACTGAGCGCGCGTCCTTTTGCAAGCGGACAATAGCTGACATCATCGGCATTTGCTGCAACCGTGCTACGGTAGTAGTTTTGATCAACTTTACCGCTCGGCAGCTCGGTGCCATCGGTGCCATCAGCTCTCGACAACTGCGCACGCACAGCAGCAGAACCGTCGCCGAGGGATTCTACCGGGCGCAGGCCAAACAGGTGTCACGTGGCACAGGAAAAACAAGGGTCACGTGCTACCTCCAATGCAAAGAGCGTTTGGGTTTGCGAATAGCGAATACTTAGGCGTACGCCCTTGGTGGCACCAACGTAGGCGATACGCTCGTCGAGCGCATCCTTCGTGGCAGCATCCCTAGTGCCATGGGAAATCAGGTAACCGCGAGGTCCAGCTAGTAATAGCCTTTGCCGAGCGTGGGCGCCAGCGGCGCGAGCTGAAATACCGATTTCAAATTTTTATTATTATCATCATTATTATCATTATCAGTTCGCCCCTGTCACCCAGCTGACATGCACGAGCGCTGCTAGCAGCGAGGCAGTGGCTGCATTTTAAATTGGGCATCAGCGAACGCTCCAGCATCGCCTGCCAGCGCTGTGACGCGCTCGCCGTGACCCATTCGCTCCATCTCCGCTCACTTCGTCTCAGCTCAGTCTATTTCCGCTCACTCTATTTCCGCTCCCTCTGCCTCTGCTCGCTCCGTCTGAGCTCGCTTCATATCTGCTCACTCTATTTCCGCTCGCTCGATCTCCACTCGCTGTATCTCCTTTCTCTTCTGCGCCTGAGGAGGCAAAGCCGAGAGTGGGAGAGAGAGAGAGAAAGAGAGAGAGAGAGAGAGAGAGAGAGAGAGAGAGAGAGAGAGAGAGAGAGAGAGAGAGAGAGAGAGAAATAGAGAGAGAGAGAGAAAGGGAGAGAGAAAGAGAGAGAGAGAGAGAAAGAGAGAAAGGAAGAGAGAGAGAAAGAGAGAGAGAGAGAGAAAGGGAGAGAGAGAAAGAAAGGGAGAGAGAGAAAGAGAGGGAGAGAGAGAGAGAGAGAGAGAGAGAGAGAGAGAGAGAGAGAGAGAGAGAGAGAGAGAGAGAGAGAGAGAGAGAGAGAGAGAGAGAGAAAGGGAGAGAGAGAGAGAGGGAGAGAGAGAGAGAGAGAGAGAGAGAGAGAGAGAGAGAGAGAGAGAGAGAGAGAGAGAGAGAGAGAGAGAGAGAAAGAGAGAGAGAGGGAAAGAGAGCGAGAGAGAGAAAGGGAGAGCGAGAGAGAGAAAGGGAGAGAGAAAGAGAGAAAGAGAGAGAGAGAGAGAGAGAGAGAGAGAGATAGAGCACCGGCTGGCCACGATCGAAAGTGCCCCCGCTCACCGCGCGCTGTTCAAGCCATCGTTCACGTTTCGCTCTTTCAGACGACTCGAATGACTTGGGCAGCAGCTCCGACGTCAGCTGGGCCACGACGACCTGTCGAGCCGCCGACAGCACTGCCGACGTCGAAAACGACGCCTTCTCCGACGATGGCGAACTGCGCCGTCGCGTCACTCTGAAGGGACAAATGGTGCACATGGCCAAGTGGCAGTGCATCATGTTCCTCGCCACGCCAGTGTCAGTGCGACGGAGCGCCAAGCGAGAGCTCGAGCGGGCGCGCTAGCGAGCGTCGAGCGGTCTTCCGCCGCTCCAGGAATCGCTCGGCGATGGGGGGGGGAGGGTGCTGCGCTCGCTGGTGGCGGCGGCCTCTCGCCATCTACTGGCGGCGACCAGCCAAGCCCGCAGCCTCGAGAGAGTTCGCGCGCGGCCCCGTCAATCCCGCCAGCTCGCTCCCGCATCAGCGCGCGCGCCGAAATGGCCGCCGGCGAAAGGCGATCGGCCGCTTTCGCTCGGTCAGTGCTTTGACCGCGGAAGCGAAACTCGTTCTCGCTGCCGCGAGCGCAATTGCTTCGACGTGCGGCGAAGTGGCGACGTTCTTAATGCGGTCGCGGAGTCGTTTGAGCGAGCGAGGCCTCAGGCTCCGACGCGAGCGCGGGCGCCAGCGCTGCGGCCGCGCCGACTCCGCGGCCGCTCAGCGGCGTGGGCTTGCGTCTGGGCGGCTGAATCGCGCGAGACCCATTCTCGCGCGCGTTCGCGCGCACGCTCGCGGCCGCCGGGTCGGATGACTCTGACGATCGCGTTCTCTTTTTCTCTCCAGCGTGACGAGTCTAGAGTACATGTTCGATATCGGCCTGTACATCACCGACCTCAGTATCCACGATTCGAACCGCGAGCTCATTCTGGCCGGCACGCAGCAGTCGGCCGAGCTCAAACTACTTCTCAGCCAGGTGCGATCGGCAGCTGCAGCCGCGGAAGCGCAGGGGGGCGGGGGCTGTGCGGGAAGGGGCGGACGAACACGACGCCGTGGTGCCAGCGTGGCTCGGCAGGCGCCCGCAGGCGCCCCTAGCAAGAAGCTACCGGTCTGGCGTGCAGTCGTCGGCGTCGCTTTCTCGGGAGCGGACGAGTTAAATTTTACGTGACGACTTTTTCAGTGAGGCTATTGCGGAAGCTTGGGCCCGCTGCCTCGGCCATTTCGCACTGGCTATCTGCTTAGCGACAGCGCTGCAGCTTCGCTGCTCGGTCGCGACCGCGAACTCCCTCGCTGACGCAGGAAAGAGACAGTCACCTGCTCGTTGGCATCGTTGCCCTATATTCGTTGCAAGTCGTGCGGCATGGTCGCGACGCGCGAAAGTGCTGACGCAACGCCGGCCGATTGGCAGAGGCCGAGCGGACGAGGTCGCACCCACCGCCGCCGCCGCCACCACCGCCTATGCTAGGACCTGCTTCGCTTCGCGCCCGTCGCGACGCAGCGCGCCTTGCGGCCCATCGGAATGTGCGAAAGCTCCGCTCGCTCACTCGACGCCGTAGGAGCTCACCAAGAGCAAGCGCCTGGAGGAGAGTATGCGCAAGCTGGACCAGGAGATGAAGCGCACCGATCAGCTGCTCTACCAGATGATACCCAAACCGGTCGCCGACCGTCTGCGCCAGGGCGAAGCCTCGATCAGCACTTGCGAGGTGAGCGCATGAGCGCTCGCCCAGAAAACCGCGAGGCTCGCCTGAAGCCAAGCGCTCAGCAGCGCCTTCGCTTGAGTGACTCGCTCTCTCTCTCTCTCTCTCTCTCTGTGAGTGTGTTTATCGCTCTCTGTCTCTGTCTCTGTCTCTGCCTCTGCCTCTGCCTCTGTCTCTGTCTCTTGTCTCTGTCTCTTGTCTCTTGTCTCTGTCTCTTGTCTGCGTCTCTGTCTCCGTCTCTGTCTGCGTCTCTGTCTCTTGTCTGCATCTCTATAAAATTCATTTATACAGCGCCCCAAGAGAGCTTAATCTCTATTCAGGCGCTTCACATGTGCCTCGGGGCTCGAGCCCACGACCTCAGTCAGACCTTGATCGGGGCGAGCACCTTAACCGCTAGACCAAACCAGCTCGGCGTCTCTGTCTCTTGTCTCTTGTCTCCGTCTCTTGTCTCTTGTCTGTCTCTTGTCTGCGTCTCTGTCTCTGTCTGCGTCTCTGTCTCTTGTCTCTGTCTCTTGTCTGCGTCTCTATATAATTCATTTATATAATTCATTTATATAGCGCCCCAAGAGAACTTAATCTCTATTCAGGTGCTTCACATATGCCTCGGGGCTCGAGCCCACGACCTCAGTCACACCTTGGTCGGGGCGAGCACCTTACCGCTAGACCAAACCAGCTCGGCGTCTCTGTCTCTTGTCTCTGTCTCTGTATGTGTATGTGTGCACGTGTGTGTTTGTGTGCGTGCGTGTCTTTGTGTGTGTTTCCCCCTCTCTCTCTTAGCAAATTTGAAAGCAACATGGCGTCCTATTTTTTCTGGCACTGTCTCGCTCGCTCGGGCAGCGCTCCAGCTCTGGCAGTCACTAATCGACGAAGCTTTTTTCCGAAGGTGTTCGAAAGCTGCACCGTCCTCTTCAGTGACGTCGTCGGCTTCACCACCATATGCAGTCGCATAACGCCGATGCAGGTGGTGTCCATGCTGAACTCCATGTACACCTGCTTCGATACAGTCATCGAGAAGCATCGGTGCTATAAGGTATTTCCGCTCCCTTATTACCAGCACCACCACCCCCAAGGACTTGCTCTCACTCGCTACTACCCCCCAGGACTTCCGTTTCGCCTGGAGGCTCAGCGCTGAAATCGTAATCTTGAGTGTTGCTCGTCGAGAGAGCGCTCCGCTAGATACTCACGGTAGCGTGTAATCGACAACCAGGTTAAAAGAGGGCGACAATCGATCGGGTATTGTCGGGTACTCACGATGCTATCAATGTCAGGTGACCTCCCCTCACTCATAATCATAATAATAATAATAGCGATAGCAATTAGGAAAAACACTAATGAGCCACATGACCAAATGGCTCGTCACTACCTGGGAAGAGACCGCCCGATCGGCGGCTGTCACTACCGCCAGGCCCTCCACTAGTCGTGCAGATCGGCCGAGCTCCCAGATGACCACTTCCGGTCCAACAGCATTCGCTTCGTTCGAACGAGGCGAGACGGTGCGCGACCGCGCACGAGTGAGTCCCAAGCGGCGAGGCTGAGTCCAGTCGCACCTCTTGGCTCCTGCGATCGACGCGCGCACGACTCGTACCCCAATCGCACGGGCCAGTACTTCGGGCCTGACGTCAGCACTGCTGCAGGCTCAGGCTACCTTGGGGGAGGGCTGCAGATCGGAAGCCATGTCCTGACTGTGTGCCTGCCTGCTCACCTAAACACCTTGACCTTCGGCAGATACCTCGCTGACGCTCAGTACTCACTCCCGCGCGGCGTAGCCACGATCGGGTTAAGGAGGGGGCCTGATCTTGCCGCTCCAGAGTCAGCTAATCTTAATGGCGTCAGGGTCAATCCGAGGAGGGGCGGATGCGTCGGGCTCGCGCCCCAAGGCTTCGCTGTAATGCCCCGATATTATGGACCACGGGCTTGACAGCTGAAACTCGATTACAAACTATGAACTCTGCCGCTGAATTAGAGCTGAGCCGCGTAAGAAATAGCCGCGTAAGAAATAGCCGCGTAAGAAATAGCCGCGTAAGATACAGCCGCGTAAGAAACAGCCACGATAAGCCGGCGCCTGTGAGCAGCGCGATGTAGGATTCTATACGAAAGTGATTACTGTCTGACATATGACATGGCTACTATACGGTGAGCCGTGATGGCACACTAGGTAAGCCGGTTGCTTTTCACGACCTTGGTTACGAGGTCGTGGGGAGTTCAAACCCTGCGGTGGGTGTATCTGTATCGCCGCTGCAAGCGGTGGTGATAGCCGTAAAGGCTCTTCTGTCGCTGTACAAAAGAGTCTGTTCAATCAGCTAGTATTTTTTTACTGGATAAGGCATGTGTCTGACCGTAGTCACTCTCTCTTGGAGCAGCGGTCTGCGAGCCCTAGAGCTGAGCGCGAGCTGTGCTGTGAGCTGCCTGTTATTGAGTCGGCTTGAAGTCACCTGTCGTTTCAGCTGTAATATACAGGCTATTGTTGTGCTTTGCCCTAATATGGTGATGTCGCTGGCGCTTCGTGCAGAATATCGAGCGCCGCGTTGTTATCGTCGGCCATATTTCCAGCTTCAGGTCTTCGCACATTGCACGCGTTGCGCCACCGACCGTTCCAGTGAGTTTCTCGCAGGGTCGTAACAACGCGCCGCTGATCCGCGCCGCGATCGCTTAACCGCGGCGAGGGCGTGGCACGAGAGAGGGCGGATGCTGGGCCGAGGCCCGCACTCGCTAGCGGCGTCGCGGCTGTGGCAGCCGGGTCTGCGGCCGCCAGTAGCGAGCGGCGGTAAACGCCGCCGCCGCCGCCGCCGCCGGAAGCGGCTGCTGGCGTCAGCGTCGCTCGCAAGCCCAGCGAGTCTCCCCAGTCGCTGTTGATTAAACAGAGCCGCCGTGCGAAGCGCTGGCGGTCGCGCTGAACGGAAGAAGCCGCTTGCGCAGCGGCCGAAGCGGCGCGGCTGCCGGCGCTCGCTCACTCAGCCGCGGCGCTCCGCGCTCAGGTGGAGACGATCGGCGATGCATACATGGTCGTCGGAGGCGTGCCGACGCGGAGCGCGGACCACGCGCGCGAAGTAGCCGACATGGCATTCGACATGCTGCGGACGACGCGGACGATGAAGGACCCGTCGGAAGAGTCCGGCGGCGGCGGCGGCGGCGGCGGCGGCGAGCACCTGAAGCTGAGAATCGGTGCCGACGGCGGCCGCCGCGAGCGCGGTGCAAGCGTCCGCTAGTCTGCCCGGCGCGCTGGCGGCAACCGCGGCGCCCGCGGCGTCGCAAAGCATTGGCGAATCGGCCCGGCTCGATTATACAGCTTAGTCAGAGGCCAAATGTTGAGCGGATGTGCTTAGCTAGCCTAGGGGCCGACGGAACTGCCAGGCCAGCGAAGAGGAGCGCCGCCTGGCGGAGCTGAAGCTGCGGCAGCTGCGAGGGCTCAACGCAGCAGATGCGGCGAGCAGGGCGGACAACGAGCGGCGATCGCCGGAGCTACAGAGCGAAAGAGAAACGGAAGGCAAATGATAATAAGAATAACCATAATAGTAGTAATGATTATAATACACTTGATAAAGCTCCCTCAGATTTATGAAGTATGCTCAATCCCTCTTTCTTTACAATTAAAAATAAACAAATAAGGAATTATATCATATATATATATGATAATATCATATATACACACACACATATATATGTATATGTATATATAATAAATATATATATAATGTATAATAATAATAATAATATATTATATTATAATAATATCATAACATTATATATATATATATATATATATTATGTAATATCATATATCGTATATGATTATATATACATATATATATCTAATCATTTATAGAGAGAGAGATTTATAAGATTCATAAATAATTCCTTATTTAGGGATTCTTTATGCTTAATCTCTTTGTAGACCCTTTACATGTGGTGCTGAGGAAGCACGTGATGGAGGAGTTCGGATGTGGGCGGCGTGGGCGTGCGACCGACGAACGTGATCTCGAAGCGACTCCGTGGCTTGGCGTCTTCGGTAGCGAGCGATGCATCCCGGAAATGGCGGAGCCCCGGGATGCGCAGAGAGGGGCCATTTGTCCCACCCCGTCATAGCGGTGTCACTGACCGCCGCCGCAGCCCACAGGCTAGGCCTCCGACCGTCACCAACAAGGAAATTGTGTCCTAATTCCGCTCGGTAGGAACGGCAGAGTGCGTCCGATTAAACTATATTATTGGGTGATAAAACTTTCCTTCCCCGTGGCTCCTATTGTCCTTATACTAGTGCCCTTCTACACGAAAATCCTGCAGATCAGGCTGCGCTGGTTCCTCAGCGTCACGGCGGCGTCGTCGGCAGCCGTGTCTGCCGCTCGCGTCGTTTTGCAGCGGCTCAAGCTCTGACAAGCTGACGACGGTTCTGCCTATCTGGCGGTAGCGTTTACATTCGATTGCCTCCTAGCGCCGCCGCCAGTACGCCCCGGCGCCGCTCGGCAAGCTTTCGGCTTGGCGCGCGCGCGCGAGCCGCCGCACGAAGGATCGACGCTCGCAGGCGCGCAGGACATGACGACACGAGCACAACGCACGAGACGCGGCTCCGAGCGTCGAGCGGCGAAGCGCAGGCGTCGCTCGGTGGCGCGTCGTCAGCCGCCAGCCAGGTGCCGCCGGCCTGCTTAGCCGGATACGTGACGGAGCGCGGAAGTCACGCGCTTGCCCTCGACGCGCTCGTTTGACGCCGGCTGCGTCGAGCCACCTGCGCGAAGTAGGCGATTCCGCGCGGTCCCATCAGGCCTCGCGAAGGTGGGGTAGATCGACGCGGTCTCTCCGTTTCATATCGCTCGCCGCCGCCATCCTGACCACTCGCAGTCAGCCTCGGTCGGTGCCGAGTTTTAATTCCGGCACCGGATTTGGTACGGACGATTCCGCGCTGCCAATCTTCGGCGTAACGAGCGCCGATCGCTGAGCGAACGCGTGGATTGTCAACTCAAAGGCCAGTGCAAGTGAATAATAAAGGCTGGCGTTTAGCCCAATAGTTCGTCACGTGACGTAGGAGTACAGACAGTTTCTCCTAAAAACAAAAGAAAACTTAAACCCGTACCTTCCCTAAGAGTGGCTGAAAATGTAAGTGGTTAAAGACGGCGCGTTGCGTGTTCGATTCGCTCCCTTGCAAAGACCCTGAGGCCCTCTATCACCGGGGTTCGCTCATGACGACACAGGGAGAGAGAGAGAGAGAGAGAGAGAGAGAGAGAGAGAGAGAGAGAGACAGACAGACAGACAGACAGACAGACATACAGAGAGAGAGAGAGAGAGAGAGAGAGAGAGAGAGAGAGAGAGAGAGAGAGAGAGAGAGAGAGAGAGAGAGGGAGAGAGAGAGAAAGAGGGAGAGAGAGGGAGAGAGGGAGATAGAGAGAGACAGAGAGACAGAGAGACAGAGAGAGAGACAGAGAGAGAGAGAGAGACACAGAGAGAGAGAGAGAGAGAGAGAGAGAGAGAGAGAGAGAGAGAGAGAGAGAGAGAGAGAGAGAGAGAGAGAGAGAGAGAGAGAGAGAGAGAGAGAGAGAGAGAGAGAGAGAGAGAGAGAGAGAGAGAGAGAGAGAGAGAGAGAGAGAGAGAGAGAGAGAGAGAGAGAGAGAGAGAGAGACAGAGACAGAGACAGAGACAGAGACAGAGACAGAGACAGAGAGAAAGAGAGACAGAGAGAGAATATGTGTGTGTGTGTGTGTGTGTGTGTGTGTGTGTGTGTGTGTGTGTGTGTGTGTGTGTTCAGCGAAGCTGTTCGCCGAGGGACAGACGCGCGCAGCGGCGGCGCGATGCAGCGTCGAGTCCGTTCGCGTAGAGGCTGGCGAGCGCTTAAGTCCAATCACAGCTTGGCAATGAGGTTGCATCAATTGACGTGGGCGAGCTGGGGGCTGGACTGTCCTGCGACTATGGGGTGCGATTGAGGTTGTCAATGACCGCACGCAACCGTCTCAATAACGTTTATGACGAGCGTGTTCAAATCGTACAAGGTGCCGGATTTCTCTCCAGGTTTCTGTCCAGCACACTGTTTAAAAACATGGCGGCCAACAAACCGACTTAGAGGCCGGGGATGCTTAGCGACGTACCTAGCGCTGTCGTCGCTTGCCGCCTTCGCTCGGCGGCGCGTAGGTCGCCACGGCCGAGCGAGCGCGAGAGCTCTCCCTTGCATTGCAGGTATACACAGTGGAATGGTCGTCGCCGGTATCGTTGGTCTGAAAATGCCTCGCTATTGCCTGTTTGGAGACACAGTCAACACGGCTTCTCGAATGGAATCTACGGGGCAGGTATCACAGCGAGACGCAGCAGCTACCGCGGTATATCGTGGAGTCTCGTTGGAATATATTTATCACGAATGACCCGAGATTGCGAAAGAGACACGGGCATAGATAGCAGTACACGTAGAGGCAGACATACGGATACAAATGCGTACCTATAGGCGTTTTAGCTTTGAATGCGCTACGGCAAACTCTCCTGTAAAATGTCCGCTTAATCCTTGTGGCTATGCGGAGTGAGTGTTAGAGATAAGTAAGCAAATATATATATATATATATATATATATATATACATACATCGAAAGATGTAGTGATATAGATAGAGACAGAGATAAAGATAGGTATTGAGATAAAAATAGAAATAGCAATTGAAATGGAAAGGATGTATCAGGATCCCCTCTAGACTTCTGTCCCTCAAATACATCAACACAGGACTCACGTCCTTCGATTCCATGCACACTACCTTGATGTCTACATTCACAAGGCCACGAGTGATCTCATCCTGAAATGTATCTCTCAATCAAAGAAGACTACTAGCCCTCTAAACTTCATTCCCACTGTCCTACCTCTACGAAGATTTGCTGCTGCCTTTCATAACTTATACAATAAATATGTCCTTAGCCTCGGGACAACTTCATGCACCTTTCAAAAAGGCTGTTGTTGTTGGCCACTAATTAAGAAAGCAACGCAAGAGGACGCAAGAGGATGTGCGCAGCAGCTTCCGCTCCGTCTCCCTTGCTCTGTTCCTATTAGAGACACTAGAACGAGTTTTGGCAGACCAGCTGCACTTTCATATTGAGACCTCAAACCTAGCAAGTAAGTTCCGGTCAAGGTTTAGAGTTAACAACCCCACAGAGTCAGCACTGCTTAGGGTGTATAACGACCTTCTCACGAATGCAAACTTGGGTAAAGTCTCTTGGCTTGTTTTGCCTGATATGTTGGCAGCATTTGTTACTATTGATCACAGAGTCCTTCTTGAGCGTCTCGATTCTCGCCTGGGCATCGCTGGCACTAGACTGCAATAGTTCAAACCCTATTTTAGTGGGATACTCCAGAGTACTGATGTTAATTGATAAAGATCATCCGAGGAACCACTGAAGTACGGGGGGGGGGGGTACCCCAGGGCTTCGTGCTCGATCCGCTTCTGTTCACAGTTTATACTCTCCCCTCCCCCCTGTCGAAGCGATGGCCAAGCACAAACTAGGCTTTCACTAGTATGCAGATGACTCACAGTTTTACCTTTGATGTGATCCTATCCAGCCATCAGGCACTTCGAAATCCCTTTACATCATTGCTGCATGCATCAATGGGTACGGCGTGTTTTCGCGTCCACTTCTCGCCGACTTCCGCGCTGGCTTCCAATCGTGCAGCTCATCAACTTCAAGGTTCTGCCACTTACTTTTGGGTCCCTTCATTCTCTGGCTCTCACCTACCTATCAGAACTACTCCCCCACCAGGCGAAGGATCGTGCAAGCCGCTGTTCTGACTCGAATCGTCCAGCCATACCTCGTATGCACCACAAAACTTTTAGAGACCGTGCCTTTAGTTCCTATAATAGTAACAATTATTATTAGAATAAATTTTATGTAGCACCATCTGAGAACTTATTCTTTTTCTGAGCACTTTGCAGTTCCTATGCTCCCAAAGCCTGGAATTCACAAAGTCCTTTGCGAGGACGATATTTCAAAAGGAAGGGCTTGAAAGCACCTGTTTATACCAGCATTTAGTGGGGTCTTTGTGATTCATTCTTTATACGCATGTACCTACTTATGCCCTTATGCCTGCTGCCCACCGAGCATTACGTGATGCTGTCTATGCAAAATCTGCGGAAAGATGCCTAGAAAGAGGTTCAGTCATCTGAGGATGCTACATAAATGTATTATTATAATTATTATGATCATAAACAGAAAAATAAACGCCAACAGAAAAAGTAACAGAAAAAGAAACCCAAATAGATATAGAAATATAAATAAGAGTAAGAATAGAAACTGGAATGGAAATGGAAAATACATGAGGCTGCGCAAGAGGAACAAGGTGGCGCCGGCAGAATGCGGGTGAACGATGAAAAACAAATACGAGCGAGAGAGACGGGTTCAGGCGATCCAGCACAGCGAGCGAGATTGTGTTGCTACGCTTGAGCCTCGCCTGCTGCTTGTTTGCGGCGCTCGCTACTTGATGATTACTCTTTCAGGCCATGCGCGTACAGATTAGTTCAGCGACGAAGAACGAGCTCGCCAAGTATTCCCATTACATCGCCGTCGACAGAGGCACAATGGAAATAAAGGTAAAGCGGTTTTACGTTCAAAGAGCGCGGAGAAAATTTCGGCTGCTGCCTTCTCGATAATCTAACTGACTTTGCGGATCTATTTCTTCGGCTTGCGGATGCACAGTCCGACTTCCGTACAGCTCGGCCCCCACCCCCTTCGCAATGTGGTCGTCTACCGCGTCGATGCCAGCGGCCACTTGCGAGAGCTCTCCAGGCGGAAGAAAGATGGCGGCGAATTGAGCGAGCGAGCGCGCGCGCGCCAAGTGGCGGGCGCGCGCGGCGGCTCGCCGCTGCTTCGTTGGGCAGTGACGCGGAGGCGGCTGCCGTAGCTCGGCGTGACCGGTCGATTGTCGGGCCTGCTCAGTGCTGCTGCTGCTGCTGCGCTGCAGTCGACGCGCTCCGACTGCAGCGCCACGCCGCCATCGCGAACATCGCCGCGTGGGACGCGAACGCATGCGTGCGCGGAGCTTCTGCTTTCGTTAGCTCGCCGTACGTAAGTGCCTGGGCGAACTGCGGTGCGCCAATAGCCTCAGCTGATGTCCGTCACCAAAGACGCCGCGAAGAATAGTGTCGAGAGGCACGGAGGAATTCGAGCGGGAAGTCGAGGCGCGAACTGGGTCCGAAGATTAGCAGCGAGAGTACGGGAAGTTTCAAAATGGGCGGCGAAAGAGCCGCCGCGACTAGACTGCGAAGGCCTGCCGCGGCCGCAGCTCCGTCCCACTTCGGACGCGAGAGCGCATAGCCGCGGCGGCGGCGGCGGCGCCGCAGGCGTTAGAAGGGGACACTCTCGCCTGTGCGGGCGGCGTCCCGCATTGACGCGCCGTTTGAGCTGGCGGTCAGCGGCGTTTCTCGCTAGTTCATTTCCCTGCGGCGGCGCGCGCTCGATTGCGACGCGCCAAAGACGCGGCCAAGAGCGACGCGCGCAAAGCTTGGCGGCGGCGGCGGCGGCGCTCCACGTCGCTAAGACAACGACGACGCGCCACTTCTTCTGCCCAGGGTAAAGGTCTCATGAGCACGTACTGGCTGTCGCGAGCCGACAGCCACGTCGGCGCCGACCGCGGCGGCGGCGGCATCGTGCCGCCGCCGCCGCGGTCGGCGCCGAGTGAGCCGAGCGCGCTCGGCGACTCCTCGGGAAAGCTGCGTCGAGTCGCCAAGCTGCTGCCGCCGCTCGCTGTCGACAGACGACTCGACGAAAAGTGCGTCGCCGGCGACACCGAAGCAGCGCGTCGCACCGTCGGAAAGGAGCCGCGCGTCACCGCCGGCGACGGCGACGACACCGGCGACAACGACGATGACGACGGCGACGATTTCGGTGGCTCGCGCTCGCACCGCCGTAGCCGCTCGTCGGCGCCGGCGCTCGCCGAGCCGGCGCCGCGCAAGAAACGCGAGCCGCTGCGCGTCCCGCGGCCGCGGGCGCGCGTGTCCGTCGCGTCGACCGTGGTCGTCGCCGGCGCCGCCGCCAACGACCGTCTAGCGACCGCGGCGGCGGCAGAGGCCGAAGGTGCTGCTGGCGCGGCGTCGCCGGCGGGCGACAGCCGCGGCGGCGGCGATTACAGGTCGTGCTTTGGTTCCGACGGCGGCGTGGACGGCTACGGTTGCCTGGCTCGCCGAGTCCGTCCCAGCGGCGACCCTCAGACCGGCAAGGGTGGCAGCAGCAGCAACAGCAGCAGCACCAGCGGCAGAAGCAGCGCCTATTGCGTCATTGTCTAAGTGACGCCGGATCTACCGAGGGTTGCGCTCGAGCGGTCAAAGGTCGAGCGATGTCGAACGTCGAGGAGGGTCGAGCGAGACGTCCTTCCGGTGAAGAACGAAATTTTCAGCTCTTTGAAGCGAGTTTTTCGTCCGTCGGCGGCGTTAGAAATGAGAGCGGAGCTGGGGCGAGCGTCCGCCCAAGTATTCCAGCTGCAGCTGAATTTTTTCCCGCGATTGTAAAACCACTACCTTATAGTAAGCGACTAGCCGTATTCCCTAGTCGCTACCAAAATATACGCTCCAGAATCTCACGGTGTGTCTATTTATAGCACACGTGTAACGTTTAGTTTATCTCAGACTTTTGCAAAGGTCAGATCTTTAGCATAGAGGTGCCTGTTCAATAAATCGCCCGCATTCAGTGCAAAACCCTGCAGCCAGGAAGTTTAAAAAAGCCATCGGAGTCTGATGGCTTTCTAGTCAATTTCAAAGACCTTATTCGAGTTGACTCCCTGAAGCTTTAAAAAGCCATGGCTTCTTTTTTCACTCGAAAGCCAAATTCATGCCTGTCGGACCCTAAAAAGATTTATAAGATAGTAAACAATTTACTGGCCAGTGCTGAGAGGTCTGACTTCCCAGATATTGACGGCTCAGACGTAAAGTTTTCAGCCTTCTTTACTAAAAGAATTGTGCACATTCGTGCCTCCATAAAGGCCCCACCGTGTAAAGCAATTCTGGAATCACAACCTGCGACCTTCCTTAAAAAGTTTTCCGAGGTTTCTGCATGCTATGTGGCTACCTCAATAAGGTCTAGTAAAAAGAGCTTGTCTCCTGAAGACCCTATACCATCATCTCTGTGGTCTTCACTGGTAGACACACTTAGCCCTGCCATAACCGAGATTTGTAATGCTTCTTTGGAAAAAGGGGATGTAGCCAAGTCATTCAAATCGGCAATCGTTAGACCCATACTTAAAAAGCCTGGATTAGAAGCAGAGGTCCTTGCGAACTATCGCCCAGTTTCCCTTCTTCCTTTCTTGTCAAAGAATCTTGAACGAATTGCTGTTAAGCAGCTGGTTGAACACATTGAAAAGAATGAAATGTAAGAAAAATTTCAATTAGGGTTCAAGAGGCAGCACTCCACTGAAACTGCTCTCCTAAGTGTTAAAAATGACATTCTTTGTGGCAAAAATGACAGGAATGTCACTGCCCTAGCCTTGCTAGATCTGTCAGCTGCATTCGACACCATTGATCACGATGTTCTACACAATCTACGATTGAAAATAACGATCGATCTGGCAGACGAAGGCGTTGTTTAAATCGCACTTGTCTGATCGTGTCCAATGCGTATCGTGTGGGGGTCAGGTCTAACACACGAGACGAGTCACCTGTGGTGTCCCTCAAGGGTCTGTACTCGGACCCTAGCTGTTCTCCATTAATACTCAACCTCTGGGAAAATTGATTAAGGGCCATGGAATGGGATATCACTTTTATGCTGACGATACTCAACTGTATTTGTCATTCAAACCGTCAGAACCTGCTGCAGCAACTGATAAACTGAATGCTTGCCTTGCTGACATTCAATCCTGGATGTCAGAAAACTTCTTTAAACTAAATGGCGATAAAAACGAACTGCTGCTCATAGGACACCCTAAGTGCGTGGCTGGATTAAAAGGCTCTGCTCTTCTAATAGGTTTTGCTGTCGTGCGACCATCAACAATTGCTCAAAATTTAGGTGTCGTTTTCGACAGCTGCCTTAATTTTTAAAGCTTCATTCAGAAGACTGCTTTTACAGCTAGCCATCACGTCCGATCCCTATCCGAGATTAGGAGCTATCTTCCACAGTGTCTAGCAAAACGTGTAACTAGCTCCTTAATTCTGTTTCGGCTTGATTATTGAAGTTCCCTTTTGGCAGGTCTACCAAAGAAAGCAACTAGGCCACAGCAGCTGACTATGAATATGGCTGCAAGGCTAGTCTTCAAGTCCAAAAGGTTAGAGCACGCGTCTCCTTTGCTAAAAAGCTAGGATGGATGCCGGTTGAGCAACGGATACAGAGCAAAGTTCTTGCACTGACCCACAAGGACTGCCACGGCTTGGCTCCTTTGTACCTAGTTGAACTGCTGCACCAGTTTCAGCCTCTTCGCGCCCTCAGGTCTTGTGTGGACAATAAATTAGCTGTTCTATTCCTCTGCTTTAAGACCGTCAGCGACAGAAGCTTTCGCTCTGCAGGAACACGCTTCCACAATTCATATGCAACGACAACTATTCTCCTGCTGCCGACTACGACTCGTTCTTTTTCAGGAGTCCTGAGCTGCTACTTCCATGCCTCTCACTACCTCAATTGCTCTACTGACTGTGCCATGCTTCCCACTTTCTCTTTGTTGCGTGAGACGAAGTCTGTTGGCCACCGAATGCGCACCGAAAGCCGCTCAGGCTGTGAGTGCGCTATACAAAACTCTCCTGTGTAACACCCACATGGTCTTTATGGCTTTGTGGAGTTACATATGGAGATACAAAGAGTGTCTGTCGCGAAGGTCGTAGTTGTCACATAAAACCACTCACTAACCTATGCAGGCTCCCCATTAAGCCACATGTCGACTTTGAGCTCCTGTCGCTAACTTTTAGGTTAATCGAGGTCCTAAAAAGTTATTGCCAAAATTTCCTTCATCTTTAATTAGTCCAAGATTTTTGGATAAATTGTTTCGTAGGCAGCTTAGGCAGCGTACTGACATGACTTATTTTATCGGGTCGATTTCATTCGGGATAATAATAATAATAATAATACTGCACTTAATAAAGTGTCCTCAGAGAACTCAATCTTTTTCTAGGCGCTTTACATTTGCTGCAAAGGGAAACGCAATTGAATGGTAATATCATGCTTGATAAGTAACACGAATAACATGGTTAGGGGTGACATGCACAGGGTCAGCATGCAAATGTGGTTAGTGGCAGCATGCACAGTGTCAGCACGCATAAGCACATCAAGGACGAATCACAGGGACCCACTAAATGCTGTCCTAAATAGATGTGTTTTAAATTCTTTTTAAATGTGGTCAGGTCAGGAGATGTTCTGATGCAGGTCGGGAGGAAGTTCCAGGCTTTGGGAGCATACGAACTAAATGCACGGTCTCCAAAGGATTTGAGGTTTGTACGGGGTATTTGTAGACTGTTGGATTCCGAAAAGCGGGTGGTACGATGCTTGGCCTGATGGAGGAGTATATCTGAGAGATAGGCTGGAGCCAAAGAATGAAGTGACCTAAAAGTGAGCGACAAAACCTTGATGTCAATCCGTTGCTTGACTGTGCAGGTCGGCGAGAAGTGGAGTGATGTGCCAACTGCGACGCTCACGACAGACAAGCCTAGCTGCGGAGATTTGCACCAGCTGCAATCGCCTGATCGCACGTGCCGGTAGGCCAGCGAGCAGTGAGTTGCAGAGGTATTCGAAGCTGCACCACTCCTCCACGTGACTATTAATATTAAAGGCTGCAACGATGATGGCTACGTCTTTGCTGTGATCTTGCTAGACCCGTCACCAGTATCTGACGCAATTGATCACAATGTCTTACCATGAGCTTCGAGAGTAGCCGTTGGTCTAGCTGATGAGGCTCTGATTTGGTTTGAATCGCAGTTTTTCGATCGTGCCCAGGTCCGCGTCGTCTGACGGTCAAGCATCATCCAGCAGACCATTCGCAGGCGGATTCTACAAGAAGGTTTTTCTCCACCATTCACTATTCACAAAACGTGGACGGAGCAGCCTGAATAAACGATACAAGCCCGGGTGCACTGGCTCCTCTACAAACTCCTCTACCAACCGCACCGACGTTGCTGTGCTTACTATTTAATCCATCGGCGCCAGCAGCGAACAACGACTGTAAAAATGAGCTCCTATTTATTAGACGTGCTAAGTTAAGTATTTCTGAACTAACCGTTTATTTTTCCTTGCAATAAAGTGGTGATGCCTTTAAATGCAACTGTCACCACCGAGCTTCGAATTTTGATCTCTGCGCTGATGGTGGCTGCTTGGCGTTTCAAAGTTTTAGTCTTGAAACCATTTTCACGGCCAATACTCATTCAATTCTCGATCTTCCAAGATCGGTCTCATTCAGTGCACATAGCCGATTAAGGATCTTACGGGCTTCCCGATTCCATCTAGGCAGGTTAAAGGCAATTCAGTTTTGGTGTTGCTATCAAAAAAGCCCCATGCTCCTACAATTGGTTATGAATGTGGCTGCACAATTAGTCTAAAAATCTGAGATTTAGGTACGCGTCTCCTTTAATGCAAGAACTACCGGTTGATCAACGGATGCAGAGAAAAATTCTCTCTATTAGCTCAGCTTTGCCTTTAAACAGACTCAAAGAATGAAGGCGATTCCTTCAGTTTGTATGCCCCATACGCCTGAAACTATCCCCCTAATGACGTCACCAAATTACCTTACGGCACTATTGCATTACAATTACTAGTACGATCCATTTAAAAAGATGCTAAAAATCCACTTACTACTCGCAGCATCCGATTCATCCGTGTGGATTTTCCTGTTTGTGCTCTGTTTGTGCTTATGCATGCCATCATTGAGCATGGTAAATCTGACCAAGTGATATTCTTTCACTACAACATACACGAGAAAATATTCACGCTCTGTTTGAGGCATTATACACTGATGCCACTGGAAAAAGACAGCACAGGGTCCAGAAGAATTGAGAGCGATTACAGGCACAGCACGTACGACTCGTGGTGCAAAAGAAGGAGTATGAAGGATGGGAGTTTCAAATAGGAATTCGGGGGGGGGGGAGAGAATTAAGGGCCATACAAGTGAGCTACTTGACTTAAAAATCAGTATCTGATGGGAAGCAGTGAGGCAAACAAACAATCGGATTTAGCACACCCGTTACTCCAGCAATACCTCAAACAGCACAGGAACGTTTTAACTTGCTCCGTTGACACTGGGCGGGTTAAAGTTTGCGAAATAAGAGCTCCGTCGAGCATTTTCGACTGGTGGTGAATAGGAAAACTAAATGGGCCAGAAATCAAAGCCGGAAAGCGTGCGAGGAATGGGCTGCAGATGTCGCTATATCATATCACAAATGCTTGAACCAACCTTTCAGCGGTATACATGTCTTCTCAGGCCCGGATTTTTAAATGTTACATAGCAGAAAGTAGGCTGATTTGACCGTGGAGCTGATGTAGCCGTCTAGCGAACAATATCCTTGGAATAGAGCGCCCACATTTGAGTACAGATTCAGCAAAAGACAGGCCAGCGGAGCCAATTGAAGGGGATAGATTTTTTATTTCTGAGTAAGGCTTTGTATGACTGAACCTAGAAAAATAATTATTATCGTCAGTTAATATGAGGAAGTGTTTAGCCATTTAAGTGTAAATGTCAACCAAATCTGCTGCGAGAGATTGAGAGAGACTTGCACGTGGTGGAAGACGATGAGGAACCCAACGACAGGTAAACACTGACTTTAATCTGCATAAAAACAAATGCTTAAATTGTGCTTTACGATTACATACGATTACGCTTTACGATTACACGGAACATAAATTGTGAAAGTAGTTTGACCAACCACAGACTCCTAGAGTAATCAGTACTTGGTTGTAATAGTGATACTACATATTAGGCTTTTATTTTATATTTTGATTCTGAGTGCTTAATGTTATTTTGCAATTTCTTGTGCCTCTAATGCCTAGAAAATGGTAATTAAGCCTCCGGCCATGACGGTCAACCGGTTAATGACGGCCGGAGATCTGATCATCGCTGGTCGCACGATGTAGATCCTTGAGAAGCGGAGGTAGTATCGGGCCTTATCCGCAATCGTGGAGAAAGGGTACAGGCGATGCCCCAGCAGTCCCTCAAAGTTGGTGGCGTGCATGACCGGCTGGCCGCAGGGTCGTGTTCTGACGTGCTCCTGGGAGCGTCTGTCACCTAGCCAGCTTGCTGCAGGGAGAGGACTCCCTGCTGCTTTGTTGGCACTCAGGGGTTAATTATCCTTTTATGTCGATTTAAAAGCGAGTCCGCGCAATATGAATCAGTTGCCCAGTCCTTCGATGAGGCAGCATGTGACTCGAGGGAGCCGTGGTTAAAGAGAGAGAGCGACCGGCCGGACCGAGCGCCAGCACTAGTTCACGACGCTAGCAACACACCACGACCTTTGCATCCCTGAACATTTAAACTGGGCCAGCAGCATTTAGGCGAAAGTTCCTACGAATTCGTCGTTATGGGCGCTCCATATGCAAGCTTTAAGAATCGCTGCCGGTGTAATAATAGGCCTGATCACCATTAAGTTAAAATTGTACGTTAAATAATAAAAATAATACGTTTGTTAAAGCTCTCGCTGAAAACGAAATCTCTTTCTAGGCCCTTTGCCTTTCCTGTTAAAGGGAGCACGATCAAAAGATTAACTGTAGCATGCTCAATAAAACAACAAGCGTAACGTGGTTAGAGGTTGCATGCACAGGGTTCGCATGAAAACATGGTTAGAGGCCGCGTGCATCGTCTGAGCACGCATAGGCACACAGACAAGACGAATCACAGGGACCCGCTAAATGCTGTAAAACATATATGGGTTTCAGTTTCTTTTAAAAAGTGGTCAGGTCAGGGAATGTCTTTACGCAAGTCAGAAATGAGTTCAATGCTTCGGGAGCATACGAACTGAAGGCGCGGTCTCAAAAGAGTTTGAGATTCGTACAAAGTATGGGTAAACGATTAGATTCCGAAAAGCGGGTTGTACGATGCTTAGCTTGGCGGGGGAGTAGATCTGAGAGATAGGCTGGAGCCAGAGAATGAAGGGACCTAAAAGTGAGTAACAAAACCTTGAAGTATCCCTTGCTTGACTGGGAGCCAGTGCAGGTCGGCGAGAAGTGGTGCGATGTGGTAACTGTGACGCTCACGACAGACAAGCCAAGCTGCAGAGTTTTGCACCAGCTGTAGGCGCCTGAGTGCACAGGCCGGTAAACCAGCAACCAGTGAGTTACAGAAGTCGAGATGGGATGTCACAAATACGTGGACCAATTTAGATGTGGTATCCCTGCCTAAACAAGCCCGAATTTTAGCTATGTTATATAGCTGCCAGTCAGTAGACTTGATTGTGGAACTGATATGGTCGTCTCATGAAAGGTCACTTTGGAGAATGACACCTAGATTTCGTGAAGATTCAACAGGACATATGCTGGCAGAGCCGATTTTGAGTGTTAACCTTTACAATTTTTGAATCATGCTTGGTTTGCCAATAACCAGGCAGTTCGTTTTCTCATTAAATTAAGGGAATTTTGCTGCTATTTATGTGCGGATATCATCAATACATGCGGCAAGAGAGTTCGGAGAATATGATTTGCTGGATGGCTGGGAGGGATCAAAGAAAATGTACGACTGAGTGTCATCAGCATAGAAGTGAAAGCCTCGATGTCTTGCAATCACTTCGAATAGGAGGTGAGTATAAACCGTTAAAAGAACGGTACCAGGCACAGCATCCAGAAGTAACCCATACTTCAGAGGTTTCTCGGATAATCTTTGTCCATTTACATCAGGACTATGGAGACTTCCACGGAGATTGGACCTGAACCATTGAAGTGCAGTGCCAGTTGTGCTCAAGCGAAATGATACGCGCTCGAGAAGGACTTGGTGGTCGATAGTACCAAAAGCTGCCGAAACATCAAGCAAAACAAGCAGAGAGAATCTACCTAAGTCTGCATTCTTCAGTTGGTCTTGATATGTCAGAAGCAATGCAGACTCTGTGGAGCGGTTATCTCTAAAACCAGACTAGAACTTACTATCAAGGTTTGAAGCTTCGACATATTAATTCAGCTCGTCTGCCATGACTCGTTTTAGTGTCTTTGAAAGGAGCGCTAGAAGGGAAACTGGGCAAAAGTTGCTCAAGTTCTCGCGGTCTAGTGTTGCCTTCTTGAGTAGTGGCCTAACTGCGGCCTTTCGTAAAGGTTCTGGGACATGACCTGAGGTTAATGACATATTTGAGATGTTTTTATGCGCGGCAGCAGCAGATCTATGCATCTTAGAAGCAGGTCAGTGGGAATGGGGTCTACACGACTCACTGTCTTCTCCATTGGGACATGAAATTCAGGACGAGGTCACTAGTGGCGCCTTAAATGGAGACATTGAAGTGCTGCGTAGAATTCAGCGACAAGATTCTAACGGAAGCTGCCACCCTAGAAATGGACTCTCTTGACTTGTCTATCTTGCTGACAAAGAAGCTACAGAAGCAATCAGCTGGATTATCACAAGGATCACTAGGTAAGGAGCTAAGCTAAGACCTGTTAAGGAGATGGTTGATTGTCGACATCAAACTTTTTTTATTGTTCATCCGTGTTTCAACAATTTTTTTTTAGAAGACTTTGCTTGGCCTTTGCTAGGCTCAATGTGTACAATCTACAATAGTCCTCACATGCTTGTCGATAGATAGTCAGTCCTGAACTTCTGTGTGCTTTTTCAAGCTTTTACTTAGTACACCTAGCTCGTTTAATGTCTGCGGTAAACCATAGACCGTCTGGGCGAGGGCGCGCAGGGCAGTTAGTCAGAGGTGCAAACTTGTCGAGCATGGCCAGCTAGTGTCGTGTAGTAGCAATCCGCCAATGATGACAGGTCGGAAGAAGGACTGAGCAGCAGAGGCCAAACTAATATTTTCGCAAGGACAGCATTGATGTCAAGGGTCTTGAGGTTCAAGACTCAAAGAGGATGTTAGATAAACAAGAGATTACACATTTTAGACTAAGTGAGATTTGAATGTGGTCAGAGAGGCATAACTTGGTAATAACTGGTGATGATAGCGTGAACTTGTAGGAAAACATTTGGTCGAGTGTGTGACCCTTGATATGAGTATGGCCATGCACACGAGCCACAATAGACACTGAGTCAGTCAGTGCACGAAACACGGTGCTGAAGGCGTGAGATAAGTTATCAAAATGAATGTTGAAATCACCTTTTAACGAGGAAAGATCGATTTTCTGCACACGGAATTTAAATAAGATCAGAGAAACGTGAGAATAAGGAGGGCTTGGTACCTCGGGAGAGGCGATAGACTACAGCCACCATTGGTAGCTTGTTCTCTCGTGATATCAAAACAATAGATTCAAAAGGCTGCTTTGAGATAACTGCAACGTCTTGAACTTGAAGCTTAAGTCGATAATAACTGCGAATCCATTTCCAGTTTTTATGGATCTAGGGGTGAAGTGAAAGAAAGAGAAGCTGTTTGGGTTGAGTCATTCATGGTCATGTAGTACACCGATTTAAGCCAAGTTTTGGTCCAGGTGAGCAGGCCGACACCTTTTTCAGAACTAAGGTCGCTTAATAATAGAGGTTTATTGTACATTGAGCGATGATTTGAAGTACAAGCGTCAAATTGGGCCGCTAGGCACCAACATTGGCTCCTACAGGGCTGATCCTTCAAGGCTGATCCTTCAAGGCTGATCTTACAGAGCAAGGCTGATACATTTTGCTGTACATGTCCATGATTACGAAAATAAAGCTCAAAGACGCTTGTTGGCTTAGATAGCAAAATTTATCTAACCGAATCATAAAGATCGTTCGATTCGGTTACAACAAGATGAGCTAAACTCGCACTCCGATACGTACAGTACTAGCCGAGTTCAGGATTTTGCAAGGCATAACCTACACGAGCAATAAAGCTTTATAAAACCCACAAGGATGCATCTTAACAAGCTTCCTGCATTTATTTCGACCTACTAAGGTTTGAAAAGTTGGGATAGAACTTGCATATGAAGCAGAGATCGGTAAATGTGTCATTTTGTAGATATTTTGCTTATGGTTTACATTCGGATTACACGTGGTTTGCATAACCATTTTCCTTTTATACGGAAGTAGTCAGAACTTCCGGTCGTAGTTCTAACATGTTTGTCATTCGCAAGGTACCCTAAAAATAATCGATTGTCGGAAAAATTGCACAATTAATTTCTTGAAATTCCCCCGTAAAGGATCGCTGGCTGCAGAAATAGAACCTAAGATTTCGATCGCGAAGAGCGAGCCGTTTGCCTTCTGGGCACCAATCACGGAAAACCTAAGCATGACGATTTTTTCTGCGAGCGTCGCTCCGGTGAGGTCCGGCCAAAACCTAAGCGTCTATTCAACGGCGATTATGCACCTGTGCCCTAAATCGTCTGCAATTAGCACACAAGTCGGCAGCTCGCTTGATCTGCTTTCAACGGTGTGGCTGCCACAACACCCTACTTATGTCGGAGGTTCGAAAGGTCCCTAACAGCCTCCGAATCGACTTTAAGATCTTAAATCTGACTTACAGGTCACCTAACTCGCTAGCTAACTCGTACACCAATATTGCTCCTCCAGTTTGCTCTCGTACCGACCGTTCGTCGGCGTCTGGTAGTTTACGGATTTCTTGCACGAGGTTGATGAAATCATTTGGCGATCAAGCCTTCAGCTCGCCTGCCATAAAAATTTGCAACTCGTTTCCGGTACTATAACTTCCAACGAAAACCTTGCATCAGTCTGACATGCGATGGGTCGCAAGTGCGTGGGCACTGGAATTGGTTCGCCAAGTTCGTCAGACAGTAAGCCACGCGCATTGAGATTCTTACCGAGGGGATCTCCGGCGTTCTTACAAGAGAGTGGCTAGATTAAGTATTGGGAGCAGTTTCGGTTTTTTAGAAAACGCTGCGTTGTCACAGAGTGAGACTGGTTCCAAAAATAAAACTAATGACCCTTTGCTTGACATTTTTCTTCATAGATTTGCTTATTTTGGTAGCCAGTGAGCTGAGCCAAACCAGAAACGAAATTGTAGCACGACGGCAGCACGAGCCTATCGTGCTACCATCGTGCTACAATCTCGTCAAGCTTGACGAGGATAGCACGTCAGAAACGCTCTGCGCCTTGATAGGTCGTAGCAACTATTCGATGAAATAAAAAGTAGGCAAAAGACGCTTCAGACGGTACCGTAAGGCAGCCCGAACGTGACTCACATAAAATGTAACGCAAAAAATAAAACTAGTTCAAAAACATTATCGAAAACACAACAGTTTTTAATCAAGTAATAAAAGCTAAATAGAGCTGCTCGATGAGGAAATTAATATGGATGCGCGCACACACCAAGTGCATCTTGTTAACAGTATTGCCGAGTTCCAGGGGTCTGAGGCTATTTCCCAACATACTCCGGCTACGCTGCCGCTCACCGAGCCGCTGAGCTAAGGCAAGACGAGCGACCGTCCGGTTAGACCTCTTTATAATATCCCATGCGCCAACAACAACAGGGAAACTTAACAAGTCTACAGGGGAAGGTCCTATACAAAGTACACTAAAGGGGAGCAAGACAACGAAGCAAGAGCGAACAAACGTGTTGGTTCGTCAGTCGGCTTCCGAAGTCCCGCCGTTACACCGACTTCGTTCCAAAAGTAATAATTATAATAATAATAATAATGCACTTGATAAATCGCCCTCAGAGAACTCAATCTCTTTCTAGGCGCTTTACATCTGCTGACGAGCGTACGCCGTAAAAGATCCGGCTAGCTTAGTAACTGCTTGGCTAGTCGGACTCGACGTCCACCACAGTCAAGAGCTTCCGCCGAAAGACACCAATTCACGGGGGGGGGGACGCGAACACGCTACGCGGGAAACGCGGAAAATACGTCACAACAACGGGCGTGCTGTCCAGCTCCGCTCGGGCCTTGAGCACTCTTTGCCTTGTGTGCGTGGCCGCATCGCCGGAGCACGCCTGCAACCATCCAGGTGCATAACTCAGCGAGATGGGGAGCCTCCAACACCACGACGGCCAACTTATCCTACCCAGGAGCTCCGGTGACCCCTCGTCACTGCACGTGCCATAGGTCAGACCCCGGCCTAGCCGGTGACCCTTACCACGTCAGAGCCGTCCTGTAACAGCCAACCGAACCTAGCCTGGGTACAACGGGAAAAATATAAAAAATTTAATTCATTTGTATAGCGCCCCAAGAGAACCTAATCTCCATTCAGGCGCTTCACATGTGCCTCGGGGCTCGAGCCCACGACCTCAGCCAGGCCTTGGTCGGGGCGACAACCTTAACCGCTGGACCGAACCAGCTCGGAAGCTGCCCTGAGCTTGAACTGCGTCGCTCCGACGATCGCCGTCGACTCCGAGGTACGGGCCAGCCTCGCTTCGATAAAAGCTGCATGCATTAGTAGAGCGGATTATGTTCGCTTGTATGAGAATGTGCGAACACAGCCGGCCGGTCGAGTGTGCTTGCTTGGCCTTGTCCGTAGGCAGCTGACTTCAGGGTTGGGCGCCAGAACGACGCCGGTTTGCATTCTACAAGATGCAATCCTTCGAGGCACCTTAGCGTAGCGGCCTGGTTGAGGTATTTCGATGCAGCACGCATTTCTATTGGGCTATTGAAGTCAGCGTCCAAGAGGAGCGACGCCGCCCTCTTTTCGGCCTTTGCTCGCTAAGTAGTGACGCTAGCTTGAGCGGAAGAGCGCCAGAATTTCGGATGCTTTATGCGCTAGCTTCGAATGTGGATGTGTGCTAGCTTGCATGCACCGCAGGGCGTTGCTGGTGCGCACGTGCACGTGCCGCTTTGTCGACTCAAGTTGCCAAGTTGGCCTATTTTCGACTTCGAACGCTCGAAAGGGTTTTCTTACCGATTAAGAAAGAAAACGCAGACTCTTTGCGTGCCGCAGTGCATTTAAGGCTGTCGACATGCATGCTGAGATGCAAGCGAGCGAGCGAGCAAGGTCTCGACGTCAAGCTTTCGCTCTGCCCGGCCAAAAGCTTTAGCAGACTTTCGCGTTGAATCTATCGCCGCCGCGCTTGGGAGCATAATTGGCGACAAGCGATTGGAATTGGCGATAAGACGGCCAAAAATGAACTAATAAAACCGTGACGTCGGTCGATAGTGGGCAGAAAATGGTGCGGAGGTCAAATAGCTATTCTTGGATAGAATGGCTGGTGGAATCGAAGAGCGAAGCGTAGGCAGATCGATAACGGGGCGCCAGACTTGGTTCCGATGGTGCTGTAAATCCGCGATAGGAGCTGATGCAGCACCCTCTGTCTGTCTCTCTGTCTCCGTCTCTCTGTCTTTCTCTCTCTCTCTCTCTCTCTCTCTCTCTCTCTCTCTCTCTCTCTCTCTCTGTATTTCTCTCTGTCTGTCTGTCTCCGTCTCTCTGTCTCTGTCTCTGTCTCTCTGTCTCTCTGTCTGTCGCTGTCTCTCTGTCTTCCTCTCTGTCTCTGTCTCTGTCTCTCCCTCTCTCTGTCTCTCTGTTTCTGTCTCTGTCTCTGTCTCTGTCTCTCTCCCCCCTCTCTCTCTCTCTCTCTCTCTCTCTCTCTCTCTCTCTCTCTCTCTCTCTCTCTCTCTCTCTCTCTCTCTCTCTCTCTCCCCTCTCTCTCTCTCTCTCTCTCTCTCTCTCTCTCTCTCTCTCTCTCTCTCTCTCTCTCTCTCTGTCATCCTGCTGCACGACGTCGCAGTGTGTTTCTTCCGAGCATGCCCCTGGTGGTCTTCCGACTAGTTTCTCAAGCCTTCCAAGCAGCTCATCGCATCGAACGGCGGCCTCCCAGTGTTAGGACAGCATTCGACACGGAAGTGACCGTGATGAATGATCTATTTGTAGCGAAGCCTCTTACAGCAAGCCACGCCAGCTCGCTACCTCATTTGAGTTAACTGCACTCTGGGAGTTCCTGTTTAGGCTAGAAGGGAGCAGATGAGATGCTGAGACCTCTGCTGATTGCTGGCTGCAGAGCTTCGGAATGCGCCAGCAGCCAGCCATGCCGTGCCGGTCCCTCGTGGGCTGGAGTTACGGAGCCGAGGCGACCTGGCTAACAATACCATAAAGAAAGCCTCGCTAAGGGTCAAGGATAAGAGAGAAGATCTACAGATGCCTTTTGGTGGCCGTCTTTCACTGGGAGTATTTCCTATCACTCATACAGAGGTCGCTTCACCTTCGAGCCGTGATGGCACACTAGGTAAGGCGGTTGCTTCTCACGACCTCGGTCCCAAGGTCGTGGGTTCGATTCCTGCGGTGCGTCAGCCTTTCCAATTTCTGAATCAGACTGGGTTTGTCCATAACTAGTAAGTTAGTTTTATCATCGTTTAGTTTTAGAAAATTTGCTGTCATCCATGTGCGATTGTCATCAATACATGCAGCGAGTTGAGAGAATTTGAGGTGCTCGAAGGTTGGGAGGGATCAAAGCAAAGGTACAAATAAATTATATTCATTTATTTTATATTTAAGCTAAAAATCACCCCCTGCTCTGCGAACCCTGTTCTCACCAATGTGAATTTTACTTCGATTGCTGATGCCTGCTGAAATCGCCCACGTTCTCAGTAACCAATTGCAAAGCTTCTGCTCAGCCACATGTCGGGTGCCCAGAAAACGATGAGGCCGCCGGCCATGGCGTCCCTGGCTACCCTGGCGCCACGCTTGCGTCTTCGGCAGTGTCTAAGTGTACGTCCCGTAAATCCGCCATCGCTGGTTTTGCCGAGACACGAGAATGCTCACGTGTCACCCTGACGAAAGTCAAGGCTCAGCCAGCGAGAGGGTCAAGGATCACTGGGATACTGAGAAGATGTGCACACTATTCCCGGGAGTGCCCTAGCTCACGCCCTTGTTTGCTTAGAAGCTCGACAGTCGCTCATTTTGACTAAGCCAGCTAATAGGAGCGTTTGCTGGCGTTGGAGGGGATCGCCAGCTGCGCTTTGAGGTTGGACCCTAAAAGCATCGAATCGCAGCGGGAAATCCCCTCCGGTAAGAATCGCCTGTCAGTTAACACCTAATGGTAGCCGACAGACGGAGCCAGCCCACGTGATTTCTTTCAGACGAGAAACACTAGCTAGCGCGAGACATATAATAATAATATAATAATATTGCACTTGATAAAGCGCCCTCAGAGAACTAAATCTCTTTCTAGGCGCTTTACATTTGCTGCAAAGTGATATGCAATAGAATAGTAAGTAAAATCATGCTTGAAAAACAAACAAAATGAATAATATGGTTAGGGGTGACATGCACAGGGTCAGCATGCAAATGTGGTTAGTGGCAGCATGCACAGTGTCAGCACGCACAAGCACATCAAGGACGAATCACAGGGACCCACTAAATGCTGTCCTAAATAGGTGTGTTTTTAAGTTTCTTTTAAATGTGGTCAGGTCAGGGGATGTTCTGACGCAGGTCGGGAGGGAGTTCCAGGCTTTGGGAGCATACGAACTAAATGCACGGTCTCCAAAGGATTTAAGGTTTGTACGAGGTATTTCCAGACTGTTGGATTCCGAAAAGCGGGTGGTACGATGCTTGGCCTGATTGGGGAGTATATCTGAAAGATAGGCTGGAGCCATAGAATGAAGTGACCTAAAAGTGAGCGACAAAACCTTGAAGTCAATCCGTTGCCTCACTGGTAGCCAGTGCAGGTCGGCGAGAAGTGGAGTGATGTGGCAACTGCGACGCTCACGACAGACAAGCCTAGCTGCAGAGTTTTGCACCAGCTGCAATCACCTGATCGCACATGCTGGTAGGCCAGTAAGCAGTGAGTTGCAGAAGTCGAGACGGGATGTCACGAATGCATGGACCAACTTGGACGTGGTATCCTTATCTAAACAAGCCCGAATTTTAGCAATGTTATGAAGCTGAAAATAGGCAGATTTGACTGTGGAGCTGATGTGGTCGTCTAACGAGAGGTCGCTTTGGAATATGACACCTAGATTTCGAGCTGATTCAACTGGAGATATGCTGGCAGAGCCAATTTTGAGAGTCAGCCTTTCCAATTTCTGAATCACACTGGGTTTGCCCATAACTAGTAAGTTAGTTTTATCATAGATAGAGGTGGAGGCGAGGAGCTGCCTCGATCGGGCACGAGTGGCTCATCCCTTAACAATTTCTGCTCACCGCTCGAGCCCATTCGGATGACGAATTGCTCACTTCTCTGACGACCTGCTGAATACAGACCAGCCTGAAATCCAAATCAAAGTCTCTTGACTATCTCGCTGTCTGCAGCCGCAAAAACTGAACAGCGGTCGCGATTGACGCGCCGCCGTCTGAGCAGGGACCTGATCCTCACCCTGCTTGTCAACAGAGATACCGCCGTCGACTAATCGGTGTTCCTCCCGAGGAAGACGAGAGAAAGCCAGCGATCCGCCGCTCAGATCGCGCTCACCGAGCCACGGGCCGGGGTACGTCGCGTGGGCTTCGCCTCTTCGGCGGATCGGCAGGCGCTGGCGGCGAGGAGGAGGAGGAGGAGGAGGAGGAGGAGGAGGAGGAGGAGGAGGAGGAGGAGGAGGCTTCGGAACAGGGACGCCCCCTCCCTTGCCGAGCCAAAGTCAAGGCTGCGCTCGCGTGCGAGCTCCGTTCGCGTCGCTGCAGAGCCGAGGAGGTCGCTAGGACTATGGGATACACCGGGGAAGATTCTGGGCGAGGAGTAGGAGGTCGGAGCAGTCCAATCCGCACCCGTTCAACGCGAGAGGTCGCTGCTCGGCGGGCGGCTGGTGGCGACCCCCTTGCTGCTGGCTACCCCCTTCCTACCCCCCCAGAGCCGCTGTTCGCAAGCCAGCCAGTGCTCGCTTTTTGGGATGGCAGTTTTTCCGACGCCTTTCCCTTGATCTCGAGCCGAGACGGCGTACGCGATGCAACAAGCGACCGCCCCAATCCCGCCGCGATGTGTAAAACAGGGCCACTTGCTGGCTGACACAGCTCGGCCCGCGCGCCCGGCAGTGCCCGCCCGACTGCGGGCTGAAAACGAACGCCGCAGAACCGGCGGCCGCCGTCTTCGCAGCGCCGCCCGCCGGCGGCGCGAGTAATGCTGCGTAGAAAGCTAACGGAAGCGGATGGCACGGCCCGCAGGATCGAAAGTCCGCCTTTTTTTGGGGGCGGCCACTGCCGCCCTCTCGTCTTGCGAGCGTGGCTTAAGGTGGAAATTTGGGAAGGGTGGGAAGTCTATGAAGGTCACGTGTTACACGCGAACACCGCCCCTCCCGCCCCTCTCTTCCGAGGGCCGGCCTTTTTTGACGTAAGCTGTCGCGCGATTTTCGTATGCCCTTGTGCGGCGGTCGCTACTACGCCGCGAGTGCTCTCTTTCTCTCTCCATCTCTCTCTAGACTTCCCTCCGTCGCGGTACGTAGCCGCCGGCGAGACCCGCGGCTCAGCGCGCCGGCGCGGCGTTCGGGAGCGAGCGGGAGCGCCGCGCCGCCGCCGCCGAGCCTTCCGGCGGCGGCGGCGGCGGCTACTCGGCGGCATGGCCACGTGCCTTCGCCCCGCGGCCGTGGCGCGGAGTCGTTCGCGCCGCGCCGCTCCGCTCCGGGTCGCCGCGGCTGCGGGATCCGGGCTGGCTGTAGCCGCCGGCGACAGGCAACGGCCGGCTGACTGGCTGCAACGATGTCGAAACCGCCCGAGCCGCCCTCGCGAAGGTCGCTGTCCGCCACGGTCGCGGGCGGGGCCCGTCGCTAGGATCGCCTCGAGGCCGAGGCTCGCGAGTTCAGCCGTCGCGGTGCGGGCGTCGCGTGGACGACGCGGCGGCGGCGGCGGCTGCAGCCGCACCGGTAGTGCGCTGGCTCGCGGCGGTGGCTGAGTTTCATTCAGTCTGTCGCGGCGGCGTCGCACGAACGCCGGGGCAGCGACGCTCGCTCGCGATTCCTGCTAACTTGCTACTAACGTCGGCTGCTAGCTTTTAGCTTCGGTCGACCTTCCGACAGTGATTCAGGTTGTTGCGAAAGTGAGCCAGCCAGCAGCTTGCCGCGATATGCGATGGTCGAAGATGCTTAGTCGAATCAGGTGACGAATATCGCAAACGACTTGCAAACGCTAGCAAACTTCGAGTGCGAGCGGTGCCCGTGTACTCTAGGTTAGCGAGCTTTCTCTAGCCGCCGTGCTATCGTCCCAGTTGTATTGCTGTCGTTGGCAGTCGGTCGCGCTAGCGCGACTGGCCGATGTGCCTCAGCTCGTGACAGTCAGTGGCTTCCTCAAAAGGTGCAGCCACCTCGCAGGCCCCCTTGCTAATGCTAAGAAGCTTCCTGGATGATCGGTTGGCTGGATCACGTGGGCCTTTGCAAAGCTGGTTCGTTTGCTTATTTGACTGAGAAGCTACCGAGCACGACCGAGTGCCAGCAGCAGAGGCAACACGTCCTGCGGCGGAAGGACTTCCCACTTCTGACAAGTCGAGCTGACTGGTTAGCCGCCTGTGTCACGACTGCTCGAGCGACAGATGTCGTTTGTGTGCCGGTCGCACTGGGTGGACTCGTGGAGTGCACGCACTTGACAGCTTTCGCGTGGGTGTAGGATAAGCAGCCGGGTCACTCGATTTTGATACCGTCACAGTTAAGTCGAGTTTGTCGACATTAAAATGGCAGCTCGAATGAAAGTTGAAGCAAACAAATGAGAACGCAGGCATAGCAAGATGTGCTGCAGCTGCGTAGGCGGTTCACAATTACTTATGCTCGTAAGATTTAGGCTATTTGAGCCAGTGTGAGTAGGGTATTTCGTGGACCTTGCTGCGATTTTGTCTCACCAGGCTTCGCGTGCTGTTAAATGAACAAGCATGTGAGACTACATTAGCTTGAATAGCCAATTCAGCTAAAGTCACATTCGTAGTGGCAACTGTAGTGCAGCTCTGTAGGAGGCCATCCGTCGCGAAGCTTCGAAGCAGCTGCCACCGAGGCGGCTGCCGTGCTAGCGCGAGCCGGTTTGCACGACTGCTGCTGCTGCTGTGCGAGCTCTGTTTGCCTTGACTATATTGGCCTGGCGCCGGATATGCGAGGTTTCATATCATAACCGGCCACCAGCTAGTCCAAGCAGTACAGGTGGCTAACCTTAACCTTGCTCTACGAATCCCCAGCAGCCAGGGAGCCCAAGGGAGGCTACCTGCAGGGACACCGAGTTTGCTTGTCTCGGGCTACTGAGAAAGCCGAGCTTGAGAAAGCCACTGTCAAGTGTGCCTGCTGCTGCTGTTGTAATTAGCCCAGTGAGTTCCTAGTCACTAATGTATGCCTCACCTGTATGCTGCCACTAGTTAGCAATTGCAGGGACATAGCTGCTTTTATTCATGTAGCCCTCCTCTATGATCTTGCTTGCTGCTCACGTCCACATGTCCGTGTCTGCATGAGACTCCACTAGAACTGCAGCTGTCGCAGCCACAGCAAGACAAAGTCAGCTGCTCCCCTCTGTCGGTGTTTAAGCCCAGGCAACCTGCTCCGCAGGCAGGTCCAGGTAACCTGCTCCACAAAGAGCCTAGATGACAGATCGCTGCCGCCACGACCCTGGGTCTTTATCTGTTTGGCTGCACGTGCAGGCGAGATCAGCACTCGGCGTTCGGTGAAGCTGTGCATCCACGTGACCACAAGCAGCTGCATGCTGCATGCACTATTGGCCCGGCCGCCATGTGCCTGCAGCCACAGCTTCCCTCTCAGAGAAGGTCGCAGGTCGGCTCGCGCGCGCACACACACACACACACACACACACACACACACACACACACACGCGCCGAGCCCTCCTTAGTAGTGCTGCTGTGTCAGTCTTCGGCGCTAGGCCTCTGCAGTCGTCCGCCTGGGACTTATCCCGAGATGAGTGCACTGTCGGGCAGACGTCTTGCCACTCGGGCTGCTGGCCGGCCCATCTAGCTCTGCTGAGATCGGCACACTTCCTGCCGTGACATCGATGACTGTCCCTCTTCTCTCACTCGATCCTGTGTGTGCGCGCACGTGTGCGAATTTGGGCTCCGGCTGATCTACGTCTTAAGTGGAGGGCAGCTCAACCTCCCAGCGTGCCGCCGAGGGCCGAGCGCATTCAGCTGGATAGATGTGCCATGTGGTGATGTGCGCACCTTCTTCCCAAGGTGCTGTGCTGCAAGAGCCGATGGCAAGCGCCGTGAAAGCTGGCACAAGCAACAGTGGCAATATCCGGCTTTCGTTCGATGGAACATTGGCTTCGGTTTTTACTATCGTACTCGAACATGGGAATCATTAAAAAGAAATATATTTTCGATCGATTGTATACCAATTCCTCATTAGCTCTCCCTCAACATAGTCACTTCGGAAGGGTTTACTGCCTGGCATTGTACAGCTACTTCCAGCCTATGCCGAAGTGTGGGTACTAGGCAGACATGATTAACACTCATGCCCAGACGACACTGCCCGGAAATACGATAATAATAATACTAATAATAGTAATAGTACACTTCATAAAGCGCTCAGAGAACTCAAACTCTTTCTTGGCGCTTTAAAATTGCTGCAAAGGAAACACGATCGAATTGTGAGTGGTACCATGCTTGATAAACAGCATGAATAACAAGGTTAGGGATGACATGCACAGGGTCAGCATGAAAGTGTGGTTTGTGGCAGCATGCAGTGTCAGCACACTTAAGCACATAAAGGACGAATCACGGAGACCCACTGAATGCTGTCATAAATAGGTGCGTTTTTTTAGTTTTTTTCAAATGTGGACAAGTCAGGAGATGCCGTGATGCAAGTCAGGAGTGAGTTCCAGGCTTTGGGAGCATAGGAACTAAATGCACGGTCCCCAAAGGATTTGAGGTTTGTACGGGGTATAGGTAAACAGTTAGTTTCCGAAAAGCGGGTGGTACGATGCTTGGCCTGGTGGGGGGAGTAGATCCGATAGGTAGGCTGGAGCCACAGAATAAAGTGAGTGACAAAAGCCTTGAAGTCGATCGGTTGCTTGACTGGTAGCCAGTGCAGGTCGGCGAGAAGTGGTGCGACGTGGCAGCTGTGAAGCTCGCGACAGACAAGCCTATAGCTGCAGAGTTTTGCCATGATGCAGGTTGACATGTTGGTAAAATCGAGGTATAACATTTCGTGTTGGGTATCAGAACTTGCAGTCCTTTCCAGAGCTCTGTAATGGTACGACCATAAGGGCTCGTCCGTCTTGGACTTATATCTGAGTAGTGCTGGCGTGTAGTTAGGATGGCTGAGATGTTGACTAAGCAATCGGGTTCTTGAGTGACTTTGGTGGATAGGTCGGTTTCGTCTTTCGTGGAGCTTATCAGCCACCTTTCGTGGAGCTGGTTTGGTCCAGCGGTTAAGGTGCTCTCTCTCCCCCCCCCCCGACCAAGGTCTGGCTGAGGTCGTGGGCTCGAGCCCCGAGGCATATGTGAAGCGCCTGAATAGAGATTAAGTTCTCTTGGGGCGCTATAAAAATAAATTATATTTTATTTATTTTTTGATTTCGATAGCTTCAATAAGGAAACAAGTAAGGAATTGATCCAGTGCTACCGAAACTGACAGTGCACACATCTGTTTGGCTTCGATACTCAGATCAGAGCAGCAAGGGGGGCTGGAGCAGCTGCTACTTCAGCTGCTACTTCAGCTGCTCCAGCTAGCAGTTGAGTGTGCACATAGAGGTAGCTTATTCTAGGAATAATGAATGCTCCCCAACTGTCATATATACCGGCATTCAGCAAACCTTCCTCTGTAGCTTGGCTGGCTGTATCTTACTTACAATAATGAATAGGAGCATAATTAAATTATATGGCTCCCTTAGAGACCTTAATCGTTATCCAGGCTCTTCACTTATGATGCCAGGCTCGAGTCCTCGACCCTGCGGTGTTCAAAGATGAGCACCAAATGAGGGCCAAATCTTCTGGGTAAGCTGAATTCCAAAGCCATTGAGCTTAAGTACTTTTCGTACTTAAGGGTATTTTAAACGTACGTCTGTACCTTATGATCAAATTGGCCAAAAAGTCTCTGATTTTCATATTCTCTCTTCATATTCTCTCTCTGCTCTTCAATTATCTTGCTCAAATCCTTTGACAGTCATGCATGTGTGCGTGCATGCGTGTGTGTGTGTGTGTGTGTGTGTGTGTGTGTGTGTGTGTGTGTGTGTGTGTGTGTGTGTGTGTGTGTGTGTGTGTGTGTGTGTGTGTGTGTGTTTGTATGTGTGTGTGTCTGTGTTCGAGCCCGTGTGTGCTATAGAGTATAGAAATATTTGTGGAATTGTTTGATCACACGACATTCTTTTATGAAAGTCAGCATGCCTAGATTATTCTCTGTACTCAGTGCAGCTGCTTAACTCACTACACTCGCCAAGGCAAAAGGTCACGGAAGCAAGGTCGAGTCCTTCGGTTGAACGTTCGTGACCGTAGCTTTTGGCATCACCCAACCCAGATGTCATCACTGGCCGTACGGTTCAATGTCGGTGATTGTACGTCCGGGAGTGTGAACCAAGGTCGAATGTAGCAGCCTAGCATGACTTGCCTATGAGAGGAGCCTTTCACAAAGTTTGGCCGACTCTCCCTGCCCCCCTCCACAGATGTGCAGTCTTTCAAGCCAGCACCACATGCAGTCGGGTCGGTGCATGGGTGCTTGGGGGAGGTGGCGATTGTCTCGTATATAGGATCACCTAGTATATAGTCCCCCCTCATTGGCTAAGCTGCTCGAGCAGACTTTAATTGGTGAGATTGAGTGTGTTTGCATGCAGCATATTCTCTACTGATGTGACATGATTAATTGACTGGCAACATGACGCTCATGGCATCATTGCTTTTCTGATAGCAATTCACATCTTACGATGCCTTGCGCTTCATTGTTCAGCCGATCGTTGGACAAGGTTGTACACTGTTTTGCCGTAGCCACCGGTGCACACAAGAAATTTCCAAGGGTAACCGAAAGTCTTCTTTGGTTTACCCCTAGAGCCACTTGGCTGATCGACTAGGAGCTCGGAAGCCCTCACAGTCCTTTGTCCTTGTTGGCAAGGCTATCGCTGTTACTATAGCCCACAACAGCAATTTTGAGGTGGCCCTAGGTCTGAGCCACCTCTTGGTTAGCCCAGCTCGTGTGTACATTTTCACCGGGCTGCATTGCGAAATGTGGTGAAATGCTACCAAATTAACTCAATAATAATATTAACTATTATATATTTGTATTGCACTTTCCGAAACTTAATCTTTCTCTATTAGCCCTTTACATTTGCTGCATACGAAACAGATCATATAGTTACTTGTAACATGCACTATCTTAACAGGCATGCTATGGTCAGTGGCAGCATGCAAAATATAAACGTGCAAACACGGTTAGTAGTTGCATGCATAGTGTCAGCATGAATAAGTAATGGTACGACCATAGGTGCTCGTCTTATCTTGGACTTCTATCTGAGCAGTGTTGGCGTGTGGTTAGGGCAGCAGAGATGTTGACTAAGGAGTTGGGTGCCTGAGTGACTTGTGGATAGGTCGGTTTCGTCTTTCCTGGGGGTTATCAGCCACCTTTTGCCGAGCGGTTTGGTCCAGCGGTTAAGATGCTCACCCCGACCAAGGTCTGGCTGAGGTCGTGGGCTCGAGCCCAGAGGCATATGTGAAGTGCCTGAATGGAGATTAAGTTCTCTTGGGGCGCTATTTTATTTTTTATTTTAAGCACAGAAAGTACAATTCAGAAGGACCCAGCAAATCATGTGAGAAACAGGTGCATTTTTTAAATGTCAAGTCAGTGGATGTCATGAAGTCAGTCGGGATTGAGTTCTAAGCTTTGGAAACATACAAACCAGAGGCATGGTCTCTTAACATTTGAGGTTGGTTTGTGGCATAGCTAAACGGCTCAAGTCAGATCAGTGGTTGCTACAATGCATAAACTTGAGGAGTAAGTAGCTCTGATAGGTAGGCTGGAGCCAGAGAAGGAAGGGACCTGAAAGTATGTGACAGAGCGTTGAAGTCGATGCCTTGCCTGGTTGGGGCCACTGCAGGCAGGCAATACAAGGTGTAATGTGGCAACTGCGCCGCTGGCAACAGACAAGCCTGGCTGCAGAGTTTTGTAAAAGCTTAATGCGCTTTATTGCACAGGCCGGTAGGCCTGCAAGCATTGACTTACAGAAGTCAAGACCGAATGTCGTAAATGCATGGACCAACTTGGTTGTGAGATCCTGTCTACGCAGGTCCGACTTTTAGCAACATTACTTAGCTGCATGCTGGTAGAGTTGTATGTAGAGCTGAAGTAGTGTCTAGGGAAAGGTCACTTTGGAACAAGACGCCTAGATTTCGTTCAGATTCGGCAGGGGCTATGGTGGAGGAACCGATTTTGATTATTAAAGTGTTGAATTTCTGAGTCACACTTGGTTTGAGAAAGTTTGCTGTCCCATTTGTGGATATTGGCAATACATGCAGCACGGGAACTGGGGGAGTGACATTCCGGCCACCTGGTAGGGATCAAATTAAAGGTGCAGCTGTGTGTCATCTGCATAGAAGGGAAAGCCCCGGATCCTGCCTGGCGATCATATCAGCAAGAGGGAGAGTACGAATTGAGATGAGTAGCAGACCAAGCACGGAGCCCTGAGGTCCCCAATACTTAAGTCGTTCCTTGTTTGCACTTCGCCTGATTCGCACTTTGACTGCCTCTTTTCGGATAGCAACAGAGCAGCCCTAAAGACTATTACCATGGCTTGCAGGGGCAATAAGGGATTGCCCACCCTGAACCCACGACCTCGGGACCCAGGTCGATAACAGCAGCTGCTTATCTAGTGGACCGGCACGGCTCACCAGATAGGAACTCAAACATTGCAGTGCATTACTGCTAAATATAGGTGCTCGAGAAGAACGTGGTAATCAATAATATCAATACTTCCTGAGTGATCAAGCAAAATAAGCAGAGGGACTTTACCTAAGTCTCCAACTCCCTCCCGACCTGTGTCAGAACATCCCCTGACCTGACCACATTTAAAAGGAACTTAAACACCTATTTAGGACAGCCTTTAATGGGTCCCTGTGATTCGTCCTTCACGTGCTTATTCGTGCTGACACTGTGCATGCTGCCACTAACCACATTTGCATGCCGACCCTGTGCATGCCACCCCTAACCATGTTATTCATTTTGTTTGTTTTTCAAGCATGATTTTACTTACCATTCAATTGCATTTCCCTTTGCAGCAAATGTAAAGCGCCTAGAAAGAGATTAAGTTCTCTGAGGGCGCTTTATCAAGTACATTATTATTATTATTATTATTATTATTATTATTCCTGGGAAAGTCTTAAACGCAAAGCAAAGCTGATTCGGTGGAATAACAAGCTCTAAATCCAGATCGTGCTAGCTGCATCGAGACTGGACGAAATTTGCTCAAGTTCTTTTGGTATAGTGTTGCTTTCTTAGTTACTGGCCACACAACAGCCTTTTTGAAAGATGCAGGGACAAAACCTGAGACTAAGGAGTGTATTTATTGCGTTAGGTATGCTCAACATAAGTAAATCCACGTATCCTAGAAATAGGATAGTGGAAATAGGGTCCAGAGGGCTAGTAATCTTCTCTAACTGGAAGATGGATTTCATGATGAGGTCACTCGTGGCAGCCTTGAACACAGAATTTGAGTAGCAGCACGGAGTTGAGGAAGATGAGTCTTGTGGGATGTTACTGAGGGAGAGGAGTGCAGTGAGGGTGCTGTTACTTTAGAGATGAACTCTCAGATCTTGTCTATCTTGCTGACAAAGAAGCTAGGGAAGTGGTCAGCTAGATCACTGCTATGCTGGGCTAGGTAAGGAGCTAACCTGGAAGCTGTTAAGGAGATGGTTTATGGTAGACATCAGCATAATTGGATTGTGTATATGCGATTCAACAATATTTGCAAGGAAGGTCGACTTGGCCTTTGGTGGAATGGAATGGTATGATCTGCAGCCGTCCTCATAACTATCGTTGGACAGTCAGTCCTGATCTTTTGAATGCTTTCGCAAGCTTGAGCTGGGTAGCCCTAGCTAGTTTAATGTCCGTGGTAAACCACAGACCATCTGGATGCCTACTGGGCAAACTCAACAATGATGTCTGCTAGTAACTTCATTAGCAGATTTTCACTTTGCGGTTAATGGGTGCATAAGAAACAACAGGTTTTACTCTGAGAGCTCTATTGGTGCTTGTCATATAATAACTTAGCAGAAGACAGCATTCCTGCTTGCGACTGGGAAGCATTGCTGAGACCGAGATCTGGTCTGATGTGTACCCTATAAGTGACAGTTTTATCGCTTGCAAAGCCCAGAGCTAGTCCAGTCTGTAAAAAGAAAATCCTAGCTGATTAAACAGCCTCTTTTTGTATAGCGACAGAAGAGCCTTTTACGGCTATCACCACCGCTTGCAGTGGCGATAAAGGATCGCCCACCACAGGAATCGAACCCACAACCTCGGGGCCGAGGTCATGAAAGCAACCGCCTTACCTAGTGTGCCATCTGTAGGAAGGAGCTGGATTGGATTTACTGAAGGCAAAGCCACCATGTGTGCTGTCTGCTTTGCCTTCAGTAGAGAGTTGCCTAGGCTAACTGCCTACACACTGAATTAGCTGTAGCTGGCGATCAACGAACTTTGGCCTGTCCTGTCCATGGCTCTGCTGTGTCACCAGCTTGTCGTCGTGTCTCTGCTGCGGAAGATATGCTCACTAGTATGTAGGGCATGCTGTCATTCGCTATGGGTTGCTCACTGGGCAACTGAGCTCAGTTAGAAATCTAGCACTTACATTTGTGCATGCCTCTTCGGCTAAGGGAGTAGTGCCATCGTCAGATAAGTTATCAAAATGATCAAAGCAATATAATTTTCAAAGCATATATAATATTCACTTTGATACATTATCTGGCACCTTCTGCACTGAATTTCGTGCATTGACTGACTAATTGTCTCTTGTGGCTCATGTGCAAGGCCCTACTCCCATCAAGGGTCACACACTCGAACAAATTTTCTTATATATAACTGCACTTTGTCATAACTAATTAGTATCAAATCATGCTTATCTGACCATATGCAGATCTAATTCAGTTAAAGTCAGTCTAATACAATGTGTGCCCTCCTCTCCCTCCTCTAAAATCACCTGTAAATCACGAAACCTCTAGACCCTTGACATCGATGCTGTGCATACTAGAAAATCTGCTGTGCCTCTGCTGCTCAGTCCCCCTTCCGATTTGTCATCATTGGTAGATTGCTATAACACGACACTAGCTGACATGCTCGACGAGTTTGCACCTCTGACTAAGCACACGGTGTCTTGACTTCTGTAACTCTCTGCTTGCTGGCCTATTGGCATGTGCAATCAGCCATTGACAGCTGGTGCAAATGAACTCTGCAGCTATAGACTTGTCTGTCGTGAGCCTCACAGTTGCCACATCACACCACTTCTCGCCGACCGGCACTGGCTACCAGTCAAGAAACGCATCGACTTCAAGGTTTTGTTGCTCACTTTTAGGTCCTTTCATTCTTTGGCTCCAGCCTACATATCAGATATCCTGCCCCACCAGACCTAAGCATGGTACTACCAGCTTTTTGGAAACTGTTTACCAATATCTTGTGCAAACCTCAAATTTTTTGGAGACCGTGTATTGAGTTCGTATGCTCCCAAAGTCTGGAGCTCACTCCTGATTTTCGTTACGACATCCCCTGACTTGGCCATATTTAAAAAGAAATTAAAAACCTACCTATTTATGACACCATTACTGGGTCCCTGTGATTCGTCCTTTATGTGCTTGTGCATGTTGACACTGACCACACTTGCATGCTGACCCTGTGCATGCCACCCCTAACCATGTTATTGCTGTTGTTTATCAAGCATGATTCCACTCACCATTCGATCGCGTTTCCTTTGCAGCAAATGTAAAGCGCCTAGAAAGAGATCGAGCTCTCTATGGGTGCTTTATCAAGTGCATTATTATTATTATCGTCCATCACAGTGCTGGTCGGTGCTGCTGCATAGCAAGCCTGTTTGGTGGATTGTGACAACCGGTGCTGTCAGGCGTTTGGTTAAGGTTAAGCTTTTGCATCCTGAGTTTGAGGTGCCGGGCCTTGTCCAGCTAGTGCTGTGTCCAGCTATTGCCTTGTCCAGCTAGTGCAACGCCCTTCAAAATTTCTTCGGGAAGGATGAGCGGTAGCTAGCAGAGTTGCTGGTCTTCAAGTGACCAGCCACCCTAGGCAAGTGAGTTACAGTAGACTGGTCAGTGATTGTCCGGTCGTCGAGTGGTCTACCAGCATGCCAGTTTGTATACCAGCATGCCTGTTCAGGTCCAGCTGCTTTCCGGACAGCCATTACTCCCATTCGGCCCATATATCTCAGTGGGCCTGCCCAGGCACCTGCATGGGAGTGATGAGCTTGTTTCAGGGAAGGCCCAAACTGCTCTCGAGCTGCCAGCTGACGATCGATCGATTCTATCGCAGGGCTCTTCCCCTTCTGGGGGCCACACAGCCGGCCTTTAGTAGCACCCATCTTCTCTAGGTTATGAAGCCTTCTTTTTGGTGCTCACTGAGTGCAGAGTCTTGGGTAGAAGACAGATACTCGTTCCAGTTACGAGGCAGCACGGCATTGAGGCTATTGGATAAACTCCCTAAAATAGGCACGATTTATCTGGGTGCAGATAATTTTAGTAGCATCAAATAGACCGGCCCTAGTGGGACAGAAGTGTAGCCATCTTGCTTATACTGAAGAAGTTGAAAAAGTTATGGATGCTTTCTTCGATCTGTAACTTTTGCACTCCTTTCATCGAAAAACTTCCACTTCGCCAACATGAGTGTCACTGGACTTGGTAATACCAAGCTGTGTGGTTCAGGGTTTGGGTTGAGGGTCAAGGTCGTTGACCAGATTGGCAGGGTCTCACTGGCTGGGTAAGTACGGTTTTCTTTTCTGAGAGGCATCCGCTGGGACTGGATCTGTAATATCCAGCTCGCTGTGTCTGACTTGCTGCTTCCTCTCCTCAATACCTGGCTGGTCCCTCTCGCGGAAGGAGTGGTCTTGGGAGCTTAGGCCAGCGTGGTATTAGTGCCATGGATGAAGGAGTGTGTGGATGTGTGAGGCCACCTCGGCCATGTCGGCCATTTCGGCGTTAGGAAATGTGCTGCTACGCAGAAGTAGCAGTTGCTCGAGTGGTCTGTCGGTTCCTGCCAAACGTTTTTTGGGATAGCACGAACTTCCTGGCACTCCTCGCATTCGCACAAGGACGGCAGCTGCCGAATGAGCAGCAGCAGTAGCAGCTCACTCGGCGGACAAAGATTTTAATATAATACAATATTCCGACTGAAGCTTCTCAGCTGCAAGCATCCGCAAAATAATTCCATGTTTTAGCAGGGAGCAAACGTTGCACGACTGACGGCGAATGCGAGCACTCGTTTCTTTTTAGGCTGAGCAGCTGGCATGTTTAGAGTAAAACTGTAAAAACTGGGCCAGTTGTGCACCTTGGCCTTGAGGGCTGGGGTGGGGCAGTGGTGTGGTCGGGGCCCTACTTGGGCACCGACCAGTAGTGGCCTCCAAGAGCTGCTACTCACTGCTCACTAGCCTACCAGCATGTTCGATCAGGCGATTGCAGCTGGTGCAAAACTCTGCAGCTGGGCTCGTCTGTCGTGAGCGTCGCAGTTGCCACATCACTCCACTTCTCGCCGACCTGCACTGGCTACCAGTCAAGCAACGGATTGACTTCAAGGTTTTGTCGCTCACTTTTAGGTCTCTTCATTCTATGGCTCCAGCCTATCTCTCAGATATATTCCCCAATCAGGCCAAGCATCGTACCACCCGCTTTTCGGAATCCAACAGTCTGGAAATACCTCGTACAAACCTTAAATCCTTTGGAGACCGTGCATTTAGCTCGTATGCTCCCACAGCCTGGAACTCCCTCCCGACCTGCGTCAGAACATCCCCTGACCTGACCACATTTAAAAGGAACTTAAGAGCACACCTACTTAGGACAGCATTTAGTGGGTCCCTGTGATTCGTCCTTGATGTGCTTATGCGTGCTGACACTGTGCATGCTGCCACTAACCACATTTGCATGCTGACCCTGTGCATGTCACCCCTAACCATGTTATTCATTTTGTTTGCTTTTCAAGCATGATTTTACTTACCATTCAATTGCATTTCCCTTTGCAGCAAATGTAAAGCGCCTAGAGAGAGAGATTAAGTTCTCTGAGGGCGCTTTATCAAGTCCATTATTATTATTATTTTTATTAGTCAAACTCACTGCCGATAGCAGTCTGTTGGCTCGCTGGCACTTTGCTGATCGGCAGCAACTGTTGCCCCTGCACCAGGTTACCGCTGTAGGCATGCTTCCCGCGGTGCCACGAATGCATTCGGACTTTGGAATTGCCTCTCTTTAATCTCCAGGCTGGTTGCTCGCATTCCTTTAGCAGCAGCTTCGAGCTTGGTGGGGCAGCAGCCGTGGCTGCAGCCACGGCTGCTGAGTGTTGGTGGTCGATAAGACAGCGCGGCATGTCTCGTTTCAGTCCTCGCTGGCTACACGATGTGTACCTCGTGCTCCAAATGCATCCTCATTCTCTTCAATGTACTGACAGCGGTAGGTGACAGTGGCAAGCCTCTCTCCCGCGCTGCCGTGTGTGGTGCCAATCGTTTCTTGCAGCTGCCTGCATGATACCGGTTGCAGTGCCAAATTTGGCTTTGGCGACTTTTCGTCGGCTTCTTTTACACGCAGTTCCAGAGCAGCAAGTAGCGTGCAGCGTTTCGTGACTGCTGATCAAGAAAGTGCTCGGCTTGTCAGTGAGCCAGACGAGAATGGAAGCGAGCCTGTTTGCCACGGTTACTGGGCGGTCGGGCCGGAAGTGTAATCAGCAGCAGGGAATAGCCAGAATATTGTAAAGCTCAGGTTTCGTCCATTTTACCTGTGCCTCAACTCCGGCCATTATAACGAAAGATTGCCGTTTGGTTTACTCGGCGCAGGTCATATGAATATAATTGCATATTTAGTTAGTCCAGCTTCTAACTGCTGCCGGTCCTCCAAGTCCTTCAAATGTCTCAAGGTTTGGAGCACCATTTGAAAAGGTGATAAGTGAAATGTGTTTTTGTTTATATAAGAGCGTTTTTAGAAAGTACAGTGGATACGTATCTTAAGCTTACCTGATGTAGGTCAATTTGGAATTTAGGAACGCTTTTTTGTCTTTATCAAATTGTGTGTGGCTAAAAAAAACGGTCTGGCTTGAAGTTCGCCTCACACCTGCTGTGAGTATATGCTCTCCAAGAGTCGAGGCCTTGTGTCTGTAATCGAATGAGTGCATCTTGCTGTTCTGCTCCTCCAGCATCAAACATTTAATCTATCTCTGCGTGATGAACACCAATGGAACGCAGTAAAGTCATTGCACCAGGCTGCCTGCAATGAGCAAGGACACGGGTCACTTTCTGTTGTCGTTTCACTATTGTGACCCTCGGCTCCTCCCACTACTCATATATTGCTCACTTTCGAAGCATCTCGAGCTTTGGAGCTACATTCTAATTTGAGTTTACTGTAAAGTAGCAAGCTAGCATTATAGTGGATGTTAGTCTCGCTAATTCAAAGATTGAACCGAAAGGCTGTGTCTTTCTTTGCCGTGCCTCAAGTTTTTGGCAGGTACTCGCCAACCTGGCTGATTGGCCGCTGATTCCTCTGATAGTCCCCACCTTCTGGCTGAGGTTAGGACAAGCAGGTAGGTGACTTGAACGACCCAGTAGAACGTTATCAAAGTTGATGACGTCAGTGACATCGTGAGAGCCGGTTCCTGATATTATGCATTTACCGTATGCACCGAATTAGAAAGCACTGGCGTGCACTGCATTAGGGCTGATCCCCTGCAAGATGCTGGTATAGCTAGGTACATTTCACCCTCTATCATTTACAGCTTGGCGTTAATGCAAGCACGTTGCTGTTACAGCAGCCTGCTGGCATCGTCCTACCTACTGTGGCACTGTTGACGATGATCGCCGGAAATCTTCAACGACAACAACAAAATCATGGACCATGGGCACACTGGGGGCAATTTAGGCACTGTAGCCATTGCCTTCAGAGCTCTTGACCTAGGGGCAAAGTGCTCACTCTTTGCGACCCAGATTGTGGGTTCGAGTCCAAAAAGGGGCAACTGTTTATTGCCCCCTGCAAGTGGCAATGGTAGCCACCGAGGCTCGTCCATTAGTACAGGACGAAGGTGGCTAAATCAGATGAATTCCGTTACTGCTAGTGTGACACCGACCCGAAGAGTCAGCCACGATAGATGCCCATCTTTCTTGGAAAATACATAGGTGCACTCATGCAAGGGCAAACTGATATGGGCAAGCTGGCGGTGTGCAATGAGCTAGTGCATTGCTTGGTGGAAAGCAGGCATCGGCTGGCATCGGCCTGATTAGCCCAAAAAGCATCCATTTCCAAGCTCAGAAGTCATAAGAAGTCATCGTTAGCACGTTCGGTGCTTCCGGCAAACAGGCCTCTGATTTACTTGCAGCTGCTGCTCGATCCGCGGTGACTCCCCTCTTCGACTTACGGTATACACAAACACACACACACACACACACACACACACACACACACACACACACACACACACACGCACACACACACACACACACACGAGTAGGTGCACACGTATGCCTTTCATGTGGTTGGGGATGCAGTAGAATGGGGCAGTGGAGTACTCTGCACTGGCAGCCTGGTAGCTTAGGAGCAGGACTCTCTGATCGGTCTGAGCCCTGTAGAAGAACGTGCTGCTGCTGCTGCTGCCAACTGCATCCCCACTCTTTCATTGTTTTTACTGTTTGCCTCTGGTCACGTGCTCTCACCCTGTCTCACCTTCACTCACACTCTGTCCACTGTTCACGGCCTACCTCCCTATCACTTTCGCTCTTTCACTCAACCCATCTTGTTTACCTGTCTGCGTATTCTAATGTCTCTTTTAGTTTGTTATCTTCACTCGTCAATGTGCGCCGCCGGATTCCACCTGCTCTTGCCACACTCCCATCTCACTTCGCATTGTCTCTAGTGTTAGTTTTTCCTTGCTGCATATGCACGTGTCTCACCACGACTTCCAGTGCCTATCTGCCTGCCTCTCGTCTCAGCCTTTGTGCCTGAATTTTCCCTCTATCTCTCTCTCTCTCGTCTCTGTTCTCTTTCTCTTTTACGTGACTTAACTTGTTTGCCTGTTTTCTCTCTCTCTCTCCCTCTCTCTCTCTCTCTCACACACACACACACACACGCACACACACACAATGTGTCTCCCTTCCTCTCTCTCATTTGTCTCCCCCTCTCTTTCTCTTTCTCTCTCTCTCTCACTCCCTCTCTTTCCCTCTCTCTCTCTCTCACCACTTCTCTCGGTCGTCTCTGTGTTATTTTTCCCTTTTTACGGGATTCAACTTTTTTGTCTGCTTTCTATCTCTCTCTCTCTCTCCTCACCCTTCATCTCAGTTTCTTTTCTTTCATCTCTTGCCTGGCCTGTCTTCTTAGTCCCCAACTCTTCATCTCACTAGCCTCTCTTTATCTCATTCTTTTATAGGAGGCATTATGGGTTCAAACTAGTTTCAACTCTCATTCAATGTGGGGACAGTGATAACTGAATGAACTTACTTACGTTCTTTCACTACCGGTACCAAATGAGCTGTGATTGTCGAAGTAGATACTAGATGTGCACGGCATGAAAAAACGCACAGGGAACTGATTGTATGGAAGTCCACTGATATGACTAACTTCAATTAACAGATTTGATTCGGCAGCAAATGCTCATGCCTCCTGATTGTGAGCAAGATAGCATATTCAGTAGGCCCACACTGACGCCGGCTATCGTGGTTTGCTGGTCAGAGCATCCCACGGTCGCCTTTGTATTGTTTTACTGATCGTCATTTTGTGTGTGCTTACCTCGTGAAATATTTCTTAATGTTAAGCAGTCGCCTCTCGAAGCTAAGTTTGCATTTCAATACAACTTGTGACTATCACTGAGGATTTTGGCATCCTGGAAGGGATGCCGACGTCCGATGAGGAGGCTCCACTAAGTGGCTGCTGTAGCCTGTAGTTTTGGAACTCGTGCAGCCAAAGTTGCACCAGCTTCCAATTGCAGATTCCAGTGCAAGCTCGTACGAGCTCCAGTGCTGGCAAGCACTGGAGGCCCGGCTGGCAGTACTTGCCACTGATCGAGCCGTCTGTTGAGACCGTGCACTATGTGCTGCCTTGTTTCCACGGGTTAGAAAAATAGTCGCATCGCTAAACGAAGATAACTACGACTCTCATGTCTTCTCGCGATGAAGAAGCACTACTTAATCGTCACCGTCGTCCTTTTGTGTCTCGTGATTGTGTATGCTTGCATCGCAGCTCGTGCAAGGACCCGAACGTGCGTTTACATGGAATGCGAAAGTGAAAGTCGCAAGTAGCAGACCTAGGCAGCAGTGAAGAAGCATTGCACACAGAGGCTGCGCTCGCTGTGTGCTGTGCCAGTTGGCTGCCACTTTGCTGGCGATCGAGTGATGTCGCTTTGCTGATTCGCCTGCTGAGTTTGCATGGCTGCTCGATCGCTGACCAATGAATGGTCGGGGCTTTTCCGAGTGCATGTTAGCTCGATGCTGAGCTCGATTGGCTGGCTGATCGGCTGCAATTCTTCTCTGGTAGGTAGCTGAAGGTAGCCAGCAGTCTGCTGAGCAGCTGTGAGCTTTCTGGTGAGCTCTGTGTTTGTGTGGGCATGCATGCTTGTGAGTTCGTGTGCACTATTCATTAATCACCTGCCCCCACCAGCTGCTACAGCTGCAGGTGCTCTCTCTGCTACCGACCTGCCTAAATAATAGCCTTTACCTGTACTTCGGCTCCGTACTGATCTGCTTGCTGGCTGCACACGCATCTGCTCTTCTGCTTCTTGGAGCAGAAGCCGTTATTTGCCAGCACGAACCCGGTTAATGAATGCCCAGCTTGGACATCCTCGCTGTACATGCGCACCGACGTTCAATGACAGATCGTTGGAGCTGTTCTGCTGGCGCTGGGACTCGTCGTACATTTTGGTCAGAATCGCATCGAATGGATCAACGAGAAAATCATACCGCTGCTGCAACGAGTCATCCTCGGCAGTGGGTCGAGCCTCAACTTTGCTAGCCTGCTTGACTCACTTATGCTGGGCATCATCATCGTCGGAAGCATTCTGCTGGGCATCTCGCTCCTCGGCTTGATTGGTGCCTGCTGCGAGAGCGAGTGCATGCTCTTCATGGTAGGTGAAGGCTGCCGAGGCAGCAGCAATTTGACGTCCGTCATTCAGTCTGACAAATGATGGCTTCTCCTTCTCACCTTTCCCTAGCCATCCAGCCTCCCAGTTAGAAGCCCCGTGCTGGTGCACCTCCTCTGGCGAAACTGCCAATTAAGACCACTTGCAACAAGTAAAACCACCGTATAATAGGACCTTAAGACCCCGAAACCCTAACGTGACCAAAACATCACGTGTCATGCACGTGCTGCTTACAAACCTCAGGGAAAGCCAGTTGTGTCCGGTTTAAGTAAGCATTAGCACTATGGCTGCATTCATTTAGCCATTGCAAGAATTTAGCAGCATTTTAACTGCTGTAAAAGGCCTTAGCTTGAGTAAAGAGCCGTTTAAGTGAAGGCTGTCGCGATGCAGAAGCGCGACTTACTGGCAGTTTTGATACCTGCCAGCCGTCAGCAGACTGGTGAAATCTGGATTCTGTGCTTGTATGCTGCATGGTTATATGGTACGAGCACACCTGTGCCAACCAGCGCTGATGAGCATTACAATTACGAATGCCTACCTTCTGATTTATTCCATTCAATGCCGTAAGTCTTTTTGATTGCTCTCGCAAGCTGTTTGCTTTGGAGTTGCTAACTTTACTGCACAGCCCTTCCTTCCATAACCACGTGGAACTGTAAGACGTCAAAACCAAGCCCATCCCATAGATATGTGTAGCTCCTGCCGAAAGCTAGCTGCCATGGCCTTGACTCAGATAGCCTAGCCCCATGCTTAGATAAATCCGCCCCTGTAACGTCGACTCAAGCAGAAAGAGACCGGCTGTCTTACTCCGATGCTCATCTAGTAAGACCACGTGGAAGCCTTCATTCAGTGCAGCACTGGTATTAACGGTTCAGCGGGCCATCCGACGCTGTGCTTTACTTGTAGAATGAACATAATGTTGCGTGGCCAAGGCTGCACTATGATCGATAACCATGCTGCCATAGCTGTTACTATTGCCTGGTCTAATGAAATTACCTCTCCTCAAGAGGCTACATAATGTGGTCCTTATAGCTGAGTGGCTGTGTACTTTTAACCTGTTCTCACCCGGACCATAGGTACTGCAGGACTGGTAAGATGACATGGCTTGCATTGCCCCTGGGTCTTAGCCCAGGGGTTGGTGGTGGCCTCTCATGACCGGTTTGCCGGTTCGAGTCCTACAGTGGTCGATCGTTTATTGACTACAGCACGCAAGTGGGTGTGATAGCCGAGAAGGCTCCTCTGCCGATATATAAAATGAGGCTGTTAAATCAGCTTATTTCTTTTCTTTTGCTTGGGTTGCACAGCCCTGGGCATCATATACTCTGCTGCTTTTATGGCTGCCGTGCACCCTTACGTGAATAGATGTGATACTTTCCTCCTCAGAGAACCACCGAGCAAGCAAGGCCAATAACTACCATTGTCGTCTGAGTACCCAGAATTAGACAGCGATCGAACACGGTCTTCTGAATAAAACTTTTTAAACTTAAGGTGGTCTGCAAAAGAGGACACTCGGATTACTAGCACTCAACTATGGTTTCACGAGGCTTCCTCAAATTAAGAGTGAGTGCTAAGTCATTAACAATAAGTAGTAATAATAACAAGTAGTAAGTAAATCAAGCAACGAACTGACTTCAAGGTTTTGTCACTCACTTTTAGGTCCCTTCATTCTTTGGCTCCAGCCTACCTGTAAGATCTTCTGCCCCACCAAGTTAAGCATCCTACCACCAGCTTTTTGGAATCTGTTTATTTATACAACCGCAAATCCTTTGGAGACCTTGCCTTTAGTTCGTGTGCTCCCAAAGCCTGGAACTCACGAAATCCCCTGACTTGACCATATTTAAAAAGAAATTAGAAATGCACCTATTTATCACAGCATTTAGTAGGTCTCTGTGCCTCGACCTGTATGTGCTTATGTGTGCTGACACTGTGCATGCTGCTACTAACCATTTTTAAATGCTGACATTGTGCAAGTCACCCCTAACTATGTTATTCTTGTTGTTTATTGCTGTTTATTATTTTACCACTAGCCGTGCGATTTCGCTTCCTTTGCAGAAAATGTAAAGCACCTAGAAAGAGATTGAGTTCTCCGAGGGTGCTTTGTCAAGTGCATTATTATTATTATTATTTAGTAATTTTTCGTCTGGTCTTTGTACGGTTTCCTATGAAGGAATTTAGTCCCACCATCATCTCTTGGAAGGAAATCCCCGATCTAACGTCAGCATTGCAAGCACTCAGTTGAATAATAATAATAATAATCAGTTATTTGTATAGCACCCTAATAGAACTAACCTTCTATCCAGGCACTTTGCAGCTCTATGCAACGTACGCGACATCGTGCTAAGACATGCTTGCAAAAGTAAACTAGTATCGAAGCTGTATCACAAGGATGCTAAAAAGCATGCATGAACGGATGCAGTCAGGGCCGCAGGTTAGTAGATTCTCAGGCTTTGAGCTTGGCACACTAGGTACAGTGGTTGCTTTTCACGACCTCGGTCCCGATGTCGTGGGTTCGAATCCTACGGTGGGCGGCGATCCTTTATCGAAACTGCAAGAGGCAGTGATAGCCGTAAAGACTGTTCTGTCGCTTTAAAAAAGAGGCTGTTAAATCGGCTAGTATCTATTTATTTATTATCTATACACTGATTCGTGTACGCTCGATGTACGCTCGAAGAAGAGCAGAAGCACAAGTAGAAGTGACAATTTATCAATCGCTACAGCTGACTTGCGAGGGTGGAGTGATCTGTGTTGCTGAATGTCGTCGCTATAGAAGCGACAACCGATACCACGGGCGTGTATTACATTCTGAAGAGGCTCCTCTGTATAAATAATGGAGAATAGCGAAAGACCGACAATAGATCCTTGTGGAGCCCTGAAGATGACTGAACTGGCTTGGGTAGACCTGACCAGCGTGCGGCACGGATTGGACCCGGCTGGACAGATTTTCGAACTCTGCCACAACCCTGGCAGTCAGGCTGACAAGATGTTGGATAGGTGGCATCAAAGGGTACCAATAGGTCAAGTAGGACTACTAGAGGTCAATAGGTCAAGTAGAACTAGAGCACTGGTGTGGACGTTGCAGATCCGGGTTGCTTTGTGTGAACTGGTGGCGCTCGAATTCAGCCGATATTTCACTGATATTTAGCCGCTCTTGCTTGTCCTCTAAAAGCTTGCCGATGCCTGAAAGCGGCTGCCCTCGGTGTAGTGCCATCGGTGGCTGTGCCTACCCAGCCTCCGGTGTTGCTGTCACGTGGCTCATCATCGATTTGTAAGAAATACTGCTACAAGCTTCAGCTGCTTCTGTCTCTGGGTTTTGGCAATTTGGCAGTTTTCATGCTGTGGCTTGTAGTATGCCACTTTGGTGGGGATCGTAATCCTGGCTGAAGGTGCCAGCATCGGAGCATTTTTCCTTTACAAGGACAAGGTATGTGATGCTGCTGCTGCTGCAAAGCTGCCAGCCTTTCTTATCCGCCTGTGCTTGCTGTCTGTTTCGAGCTTGCATGGGCCACCGGACAATATGCCAGCACACCAGTAGAATTCTCTAGCATCTTTCAAACATAACAGAGGTGGGGGCACCGACTGGAGAGCAGCACTCCCATCCATGAGATGGAGAGCCCAACAGACACATAGGAAAAGATGGGGGGAGGAAGATGGGGACTGGAGAAAGGCATCGTTACATCGTTAGACAGAACGGCAAACGATGGATGCTTGGCAATGGACACCTATAGAGAGAGAGAGAGAGAGAGAGAGAGAGAGAGAGAGAGAGAGAGAGAGAGAGAGAGAGAGAGAGAGAGAGAGAGAGAGAGAGAGAGAGAGAGAGAGAGAGAGAGAGAGAGAGAGAGAGAGGAGTGTGATGGGGTACACGAGAGAATTTTTCAAAAGTAGAGCAGCAGTATTGCTGATTGCAACAAACTATCTCCATCTTCTTATTTCCCATGCTGTCATATACGTGTAATTCTGTAATCACCACCTATGCTGTCACTTAGCTAAAGATTTGGCTATGCCTTGTTTTGTTGGGCTGAGCTAGTAGCGACCTGCTTATTTTAATTTCTATCGGTCGGCTGCCCAGACCTACGAACTGGAGCTAATAACATAAGAACAACTAGAATCATTTGCTTACGGGCTTTAACTTACAAGTCTGGTTGAGCTTGTGTTTACTCGTGTGTGTGTGTGTGTGTGTGTGTGCTTGTGTCTGAGTGCGCCCGTCTTCTGTGTGTGAGTGTGCAGGCACACGTGTGCAAATGCACAGGCATATGCGTAGGTGTTAAATATGGACTTCTTGCTATCCATATTGCAAGTGTGTGTTGAACTTCAAAGTTAACAATCATGGATGGCTGTTGCTGCTACTGAAGCCGAGGTGGCTAGTGGATGCCTGTAGTCTTGTTCAATTGGCTGGGCTTTGGAATGCACATGCAGAGAGCACAGTGAGTGGAAGCTTTTTTGGCCTATCACCCTGCTTGCAGTCTTGTAATGTAATGTAATGCATCTCCATATGTAACTCCACAAAGCCATAAAGACTATGTGGGTATTACGCAGGAGAGTTTTTTATAGCGCACTCACAGCCTAAACGGCTTTCGGTAAGCATTCGGTAGCCAACAGACTTCGTCTCACGCAACAAAGAGAAAGTGGGAAGCATAGCACAGTCAGTAGAGCAGTTGAGGTAGTGAGTAGCATGAAAGTAGCAGCTCAGGACCGCTGAAAAGGATGAGCCATTGGAGGCAGTAGGAGATTAGTTGTTGAGTAAGAATTGTGGTAGCAACAGTCTAGGACCTGCAGAGCTAAAGCTTCTGTCGCCAACAGTCTTTAAGTGAGGAATGGAGCAGCTAATTTATTGTCCACGCCGGACCTGGGGGTGCGAAGAGGCTGAAACTGATGCAGCAGTTCAGCTAGGTACGAAGGAGCCAAGCCGTGGCTGGCCTTGTGGGTCAGCCTAAGAACTTTGCGCTGTATCCGTTGATCAACCGGCATCCATCCTAGCTCTTTTAGCAAAGGAGGCACGGGCTCAAACCGCTGGGACTTGAAGACTAGCCTTGCAACCATATTCATAGCTAACTGCAGTGGCCTAGTTGCTTTCTTTGGTAGCCCTGCCAAAAATGAATAACAGTAATCAAACCGAGACAGAGCTAGGGAGCTAGTTACATTTTTTGCAAGCCACTGTGGAAGATAGCTCTTAATCTTATATAGGGATCGGACGTGATGGCAAGCTGTAGAAGCAGTTTTCTGAATGATGTTCTTGATCTCGTGATCACAGGGGATGTCTGCCCCACTGACCTTGTTGTGTGCCACTGACCATTTCGGATCGTTGCTCAATCTCACTGTTCATGTTCCTTCGTATCGGCAGTGCAGCATCGAGCATTTTAAGCGATGTAACTGGGAAAGCATTGATGCTGAGGCTGATCTTGAAAGCAGTTTGTGATTCACGTCTTCTTGATCTGCACTGAGACTGTACTCTGCTGACCGCCTCGATATCTCATAGATGCCGGAAACTCGAAACTTGGGAGTGCTCTCGTCTAGCATAGCATTCTCTCCTACATTCTGTCTGTAAATGGAGTCGTGGAGATTCCTTTCAGTTTACCCAAAAACTTCAAAAGATTCGGCGTGTTGAGCAAAGGCTTGAATGGCCCTTTAAGAAGTCTGGCCCGGAAGCTGATCCAGCCAGTTTTGAAGATTTCTTCCGAGTCTACACCCGGAAGCTTAGAAAAACCATGGCTTCTTTTTTCACTCGAAAACTGAAGTCCTGCCAGTCAGATCCACAGCAAATTTATAAGACAGTGAATCATGCGCTTGGAAATTCTGAGAAGCCTCAGTCCCCATACATTGAACGTTCGGCTATTACGTGTTTTGCCTTCTTCATTGAGAAACTATTGGATGAATTCGTGTCTCCACGATCGACGAAAGCAAATGCTGAGTAGCAACATGTGACCTTCCTTTGGAGAAATTTGTGAGGTTTTCATATACGAAGAGGCTAACGTAAAAAAAAGTATAGTAAAAAGACCTAGTCTCCTAAAGACTCTATACCATCCCCTCTCTGGTCTTCACTTGCAGAAAAACTTAGCCCAGCCGTAACGGTTTTTTATGCTTCTATGTAGAACGAGGTGGTCTCAAATTCTTTCAAATCGGCCATCGCCTGACCGATAGATACTTAAGGCCTCAGTTGGATTCGCTGGTCCTGGCAATGTACCGCCCAGTATCCCATCTTACTTTGTTGTCAAAGGTTCTCTAAACAATCGGTGCTAAGCATCTTGTTGAACTCTTTGATAAGAATGAGTTGTCAGAAAAACTTCAGCGTAACTAGTCTGCTGAAACCTCTCCCCTCCATCTGACCAACGGCAAACCTAAGCAGCAATGATGACGGAATGTCGCTGCCCTCCACCTGCTGTATCCGTCGTCTGCATTCGACATTATTGATCGCGATATCCTACTTGAACGATTGAGAACAACGGTCGGTCTGGCAGGACAGTGGCTTGATTCAAATGATACTTTTTCCGGTCGTGTTCAATCCATGTCGCTCGGTCATCAAGTCTCTGATCGAACAGACCCGTCACCAGGTCTGTTCTCGGTAGCTACTTAGCTGCACTCCATTTATACCGAGCCTCTGGGACAAGTGATTCGGGCCCCGTGGGCTCAGCTGTCGCTTCCATGCTGGTAATAACATAGCTGCATTTGACTGGTAAACCGTCGGAATCTGCTGCAGCGACTGATAAACTGAATGCTTGCCTTGCCGACATTCGATCCTGGATATTGGCAATTTCCTTAACCTAAGCAGCGATATAACCAACTCCTTCGCATAGGACACCCCAAGCCTGCAGCTGGTCTAGGAGACTTTGCTCTTCTAATTGTTGGTGCTGGAGTGTGACGGTGACAGTGTGCATGGAATTTAGTTGCTTTTTTTATAGCAGCGTTAAGTTTAGAAGCTCCATTAAGAAGACTGCTGACCATCACGTCCGATCCCTGTCTAAGATTGCAGACTACCTGCCGCCGCGGCTTGCTATAAATTTAGCTAGCTTCTAGGCTCTGTCTTGGCTAGACCATTGTAATTACGTTTTGACTGAGCTACCGAAAAAAAGCCGTTAGCCTCTGCAGCTGGAAGTGAATATAGCTGCAGAGGCTAGTAAAACAAAATCCTAGAGGCTAAACTGTGTGCACTTCGCTGAAGGAGCTGCTGTGGCTCCCGGTTGATCGACGGTTATCGAGCAAAACTCTCACACTGACCCACAACGCCCACAATGGCTTGGCTCCTTCGTGCCTAGCTGAACAGCTGCACGAGTTTCAGCCTCCTCAAACCCTCATTTCCTGTAACGACAATACATTAACTGCTCCATTGCTAAGCTTAAATACAGTTGTTGACAGAAGCTTTTGCTCTGCAGGTCCTAGACTGCGGAGCTCACTTACACAACTCCCATGCTATGACGTCCATTTCTTCTGCTGTCAACTGGCACATCTTTCCCAGACGTCTTAAGCTGCTACTTCCATGCGGCTCACTTCCTTGACTGCCCTCCTGACTATGGCTGTGCTTCTCACGTTCTCTTTCTTGCTTGACATGACGTCTGTTGGCTAGTGAATGCGTACCGAAAGTCGCTCAGGCTTTGGGAGGGCTAAAGAAAAACTCAAGTGCCCAGCACTCACTCAGTCTTTGTGGCTTTGTTGAGGCACATACCAAAACACGTGTCTCTGAATAAACAAATTTGAATATCGTTTGCTGAAGTCGTCGTACACCTACACTCAGTATTTGAGGCTGACTTATAAGTGATATCTTGTGCCCTGCTGAACAGCCTCTTTGGTCCACCGTGACTCTGACCAACCGTGACTGTACTGTGTGAATGCCCATCAAGTATCAGTTCAGTCTGCCCGGCTTCTTTTCATATGATGCCCTAGCTTGTAGAGTAAGGCATACGTTTGCTCACATTCATCTTGCCGATACATTGGAGTTATACTGTCAGCAGTTGTAGGGGAAGTTTTCAAGTGCATGTCCTGACTTATCAGAGGACCGTTTGTGCATTGACAATTAGCAATGAGCTGACATGTGGACATAGCATGTGGGTGGGTGCACGTTGATGCACCCAGCAAAATTATTTTTGTTTGCTCTATTTTCAGATGAATGCCTATGTATTCTTTTGAAAATAAAGCAAATTAAAATAATTTGGCTTAGTTTCCCTTGTCAAAGTTGCTTCAATCTGCTAGAATGAGAGAAGCTTCCAATGCTAAGTCAACCGTTCGGTGCTGCTACGATTTGCGTAGGATCTACCGGTCGGCTTCCAATGCTAAGGCAACCGTTCGGTGCTGCTACGATTTGCGTAGGATCTGCCGGTCGGCTTGGGAACCTGCTTCTACTAAAGTTGTTTGGGCAATCCGAGAGAATTTCTCTGCAACATGAATGGGGAGATTGATTCAGAGTGTGTTTCAGAAGAATAAAGAATACCTCGTGCATAGTGTTGGTAACAACCGGTCGTACAGATTAGTTATTTGGAATTTGAGCAAGTAGTCCTGACCCCCCCCCCACCCCAGGATTGGGTGGGTGGGTGGATTGATGGATGGATGGATGGATGGATGGATGGATTGAAAGGTGGCATGTAGGCACCGGGCAGACATATGTAAATATAGGTAGATGGTTAGACTAGCAGGCAGACACGTGGACACACAGGCAGACCGACACAAAACACCGACACACAGTAGATAGACTTGTAGGAGCAATGAAAAGCATATGTGTGAGTAATAAGAATTGAAAGTTAGTTTTTAGTTTAGTTTTAATTTTTTTTAGTTTTAGTTTTTTTTTTAGTTTATTAGTTTCTTAGAAAAAATTGGAGCTGGGTCAAATTGAATTGGTCTAACGAAGTATTTGATTCACTTACGACTCATAAACATAGTTTTAAAGTATGCTATACCTCTGACTGCTGACAAAACACCGATACAACAAGTGGTCTATACACCTCCTATGGCTGTTATTGAGCAGGGAGTTAGTGAGTTAGGCAGGATTGTCCAAGTCGAAGGGGTGCAATCTAATTGCTTCCGTTGTGGCTTCACTAAGGTGGCCAGCTGTTTTAGGATTGTCTTAGGTGCTTCAGGCTTTGCTTTGCTTCCTGATTCCTGTTCGGTCGCGACTTGTCTGGGTTGCTAAAGTTCGGTCGCCAAGTCTGTACAGCAGCGATGGCTTATGTGGGTGTTACTTTCATTGGACCTGCATATCGTTCGAGAGCCTTCCTAGAATCGACTGCCAAACGACGGTATGGCATTCCCTGCATTGGCCATATTTAAAAAGAAGCTAGTAACTCACCGTTCACTCGCAGCCTTTGCTTCGTCCGTGTTAAGTGCCCTTTGTGCGCTTGTGCGCCTGCTGAAGCTGCGCTTGTTATCACAATCAAACGGATCTGTTCGATTATGTAAACGTGCCTGCATATGCTGCATATGCTGCTGCCTATGATGTAGTCGGGCATACGGTCACCAGCTGCTGCCTATGCCGCACGGAGGCAGAGACCACTTGCCACGTGCTGAGCCACTGCCACGTGCTGAGCCACTGCCAGCCGATGCTGCATGCAATTACGGCTGGACACAACCTGGTTCTGGGCCGCCTAATCGGAACTCTTCCGACCACCTCCCTCAACTACATGTCAGCAGGCCGTGCCCTCCCACTTACGTCGTGAGCGTCGCAGTTGCCACATTACTCCACTTCTCGCCGACCTGCACTGGCTACCAGTCAAGCAACGGATTGACTTCAAGGTTTTGTCGCTCACTTTTAGGTCTCTTCATTCTATGGCTCCAGCCTACCTTTCAGATATACTACCCCATCAGGCAAAGCATCGTACCACTCGCTTTTCGGAATCCAACAGTCTAGAAATACCTCGTACAAACCTTAAATCCTTTGGAGACCGTGCATTTAGCTCGTATGCTCCCACAGCCTGGAACTCCCTCCCGACCTGCATCAGAACATCCCCTGACCTGACCACATTTAAAAGAAACTTAAAAACATACCTATTTAGGACAGCATTTAGTGGGTCCTTGTGATTCGTCCTCGATGTGCTTATGCGTGCTGACACTGTTCATGCTGCCACTAACCACATTTGCATGCTGACCCAGTGCATGTAACCCCTAACCATGTTATTCATTTTGTTTGTTTTTCAAGCATGATTTTACTTACTATTCTATTGCGTATCACTTTGCAGCAAATGTAAAGCGCCTAGAAAGAGATTAAGTTCTCTGAGGGCGCTTTATCAAGTGCAATATTATTATTATTATTATTATTACCAGTGGTCTGGCTCTCAAGCCGTACCGGTAATTAACAACAGATTTAGTAATTGTGGATGTGACAGTGCCATTCGACAGCAGCAAGAATGCTCTGATTGTGGCGGCCCGGAACAAGACCGATAAATATGCAGCCATTGCTCGTCTTTCCTGACCGCTGGCTACCGGTCGGTAGTGGTAAGGCACTTCGTGGTCGGGGCTCTCGGCCACTGGTGGCCAGACAATGAAGCTTGCCTGGCCGAACTCGGCATCCCATGCTCGTAGAGGACGGCTTTGGGGCAGCATTTCGTCTCCGACGCGCCATTACCGGCTCGGAAGCAGCTTGGTCCCTGTTCTTGAACCCGGAGACTGGGGTAGCACGCTCGACCCCGGCTGGACAGAGCACCGCTGGCTCATGTATGTATACAAGTTAAAAATCTGTTTCCCGATGATTAAAAGAAAAAAATATATATATAGGTGCTATGTAAATTATTTAATAATCTTAGTATCTTGTCCTCTCTCTATGCATGTATACATGCTGTCGCCTCAGGTTGTGGCCACATTGGGCGAAAGCCTTAAGGAAACGATCAAGGGTTACACGGGCAAAGAGGATGCACTGGACGGTGGGAACCAGATAACGGCCGCGTGGAACAAATTGCAGGCGGAGGTGAGCCGGCTTCGTCGAACAGCTGCTTGCATCGTTGCCGAGGTTTCGTGGGCTGCAAGTTTTCTTTTACCTAGCTGTTCGTTTTGCGCTGCTGCTGCTGACCTTCCATGCAAGTATTTCTACACCGATTGGCCAAATGCTTCCGTGCGGGTGTGCTCTTCGTCTCCAGTTCCAGTGCTGTGGTGCAGTGAGTTACCGTGACTACGAGAGTGCCAGTGCATGGAAGCAAACGACGGCTAACAAGATACCACCATCGTGCTGCCCACCTGACAGCCAGCAGTGTTCCACCAATCCGACTTCTGCATCCATATACCAACAGGCAAGTCCTAGCACCCCTGCTGACATGGACGCCTACATCTGCTGCCGCACTTCTTATTGTGTAATGAGAACGATAAGTCGTCTTTTTAGCATCCTTCGGGAATTCTGTGAGAGAATCTCTATGCGGGGACTTTGCAACTCGTTGCAGCTGTCTGGGGGTGAGAGCTATTAAAGCGACCTTTTGGCAATGCTCCTCAGCTGAAAGTGGAGACCGGGTTGACAGTGGAGACCACGTGCTCGTCAAACGACGCTATGAAATAGTCGCTATGAAGTATCGAGCCCAATTTGTGGGGCATCATGGAGGTGACACTAGATTAACCGATCTTGATGGTGAGGTCTTCCAACTTTTAGGTGACCTGAGGCTTGCACCTAAATATTATGCTGGTCTTTTCGTCGGTAGGTTCGGGAAGTTGGTAGCCATCCAAGATCGAATGCATTTAATGCAGAGTGTGAGGGGATTGAGTGAGTGCGATGCTGAGCATTATTAGGTAGAGCTGAGTGTCTTCAATGTAGCAAGGAAAGCCGGGATCGGGTGCTTGGCGATCACATGAGCTCGATAAAGAGTGCGCACGATGAAAAGAAGGGAGCCGTAGAACCGAATTCCGAGGCCTCAATTCCCAAGCCTCAGAGGACTTTCCGAATGACTGACACATACATCAACACTCAGGCATGCGTCACTCTCAGTAGAACCTAATCGAGTTCGCTGCTGAGGAAGTGAGACCTTCGCCGAGTGCCGAGAGGCTCTCCAAAAGGATTTGGTGCTCAATCAAAGCCAGATGCTGCTGCTGAGAGACCTAGAAAAACTAGCCGAGATTAAGCCCTACATTAATCTTCCTTAATCAAATGCCGTTGCAGGCCCAAAGCAGAGCAGTTTCTGTGGAGTGGTTAGCTCTTAATCCCGACTAAAACTTGAGTGTAGGATCTGATGAGCAGATGTAATCTCGTAGCTGCTGGGCTATCACTCGTGTCTGGAAGTGGATAAAAATAAAAATTGTTAAAGGGAGGCTGGACGAAGGTTACTTAGGTTCTCGCGATACTAGGTAGGGTTTTAGTGAGTGGCGTTATGACAGCTGTTTTCAGAAGGGCAAGGACGTAACCACTGACGTATTTCCAGTTCTGGCCGATGTCGTGGGCTTCGAGCCCTGTGGCATATGTGAAGCGCCTGAATAGAGATTAAGTTCTCTTAGGGTGCTGTGCAAATAAATTACATATTATATATTACACGTGGACCCACTAAATGGTGTGATAAATGGGTGCGTTTTTATTTTCTTTTTAAATGTGGTAAAGACAGGGGAAGTCGTGATGCAAGTCGGAAGTAAGTTCTAGGCTTTGGGAGCATACGAACTTGAGGCAAGGTCTCAAAAGGATTTTAGGTTTGTATGAGGTATAGATAGGTAAGCAGTTTCCAAAAAACTGGTGGTACGATGCTTGGCCCGGTGGGGGAGTAGATCTGATAGTTAGCCTGGAGCCAAAGAATGAAGGGACCTAAAAGTTAGTGAGAAAACCTTGAAGTCGATGCCTTGCTTGACTGATAGCCAGTGTGGTTCGGCCAGAAGTTGTGTGCTGTGGTAGCTGCAATACTCACGGCTGAAAAGTCAAGCTGCATCGTGTTGCACCAGCTGCGTTGACCAATTTAGATGTGGTATTCTTTTGTAAACAAGCCTCAATTTTAGCAATGTCGTGTAGCTGAAAGAAGGCATACTTGACTGTGGAGCTGATGTGGTCATCTTATGAAAGGTTACTTTGGAACGTGACACCTAGATTTCGTGCTGATTCAAGAGGAGATATGCTGGCAGTGCCGATTGTGACCATTAAACTTTCACATTTCTGAATCACACTTGGTTTACCCATAACTAGTAAGTTGATTTTATAATCATTCTATTATTACCTATGTATCATTATAATCATAATAATTTATATTCAGTTTACGAAAGTTTGCTGCTATATTTGTGGGGATGTCATAAATACATATAATAAATAAATATAATTCATTTATATAGCGCCCCAAGAGAACTTAGTCTCTATTCAGGCGCTTCACATATGCCTCGGGGCTCGAGCCCACGACCTCAGCCAGACCTTGGTCGGGGCGAGCACTTAACCGCTGGACCAAACCAGCTCGGCAATGCAGCAAGGGACTTGAGAGCATTAGACATGCTGGAGAGCTGGGAGGGATCAAAGCGAAGGTACAATCGAGTATCTTCTGCATAGAAGTGAAAGCCCAGATTGTGCCTGGCAATCGCATCGACAAGAGGGAGAGTATAAGCCGTGAAAAGAATAGAACCAAGCAGCGCAGAGCCCTGAGTACCCTACACTTCAGAGGTTTCTCGGACGATATGTTTCCATTCACATCAATACACTCGACTGTCCCACTGAGATGATGGGCCTGAGCCATAGCAGAGCAGTGCCAGTGATGCCCAGGCCAGATGAGAGGCGCTCCAGAAGAGCTTGGTGATCAATAGCATCAAACTGACAGCTCAGCATCGCAGATAATCGGTAGGTCATGTCCGTTTCGAACGTGCGAATGCCCACAACTGGATTATTCCTAATTGCTAAAGCATGCTGGGTGCTAACCGAGTGCACCATCTTAGGGAGTCCTATTGGTCATTTTGTAGCTGCTTCGTAGAAATACTGCTAGTTCGCATCACTTTGCTTTCCTGGGTATGATGAGGTTTCTGCAGCATCATAAACTGCTGTGCTGCAAGTCGCATCGTAATTTATAATAATGAAAATAGTACTAGTAATACATTTGTTGTAGCACCCTTAGATAACTCAATCTCTTTCTAGGCACTTTACATTTGCTGCCAAGGAAGCGGATCGAATGGTTACCGGTGATAGTGTGCTCAACGAAAAACAAGCATAACATGGTTAGAGGTGAAATTGAGCCTAACCTTCTGGTGGGGGACCGGGAGCCATTAGCACGAAACGCACATTTGAAAGTGTGTGAAACTGTATGGTGTCTCTCGAAATGCCCATGTTGAAAATATGGAACTAAAATCGCAGCTTCGCTCAGCTGATCTTTGAAATGGCAGGTGATATTCATTGGACCCCTTATACGGAGTTGGAGGCATTTGACTGCATCAAATTATGGCTACCCCTTGCCCCCATCGTTGATTTCGCAGCCAAATGTGTGCACACTTGGTTAAATGTGACAACAGCTGTGTGCACGGTAGGCTCTCTCTCTCTCTCTCTCTCTCTCTCTCTCTCTCTCTCTCTCTCTCTCTCTCTCTCTCTCTCTCTCTCTCTCTCTCTCTCATACTCTCGGTGTAACCACGTGGCTTCTGTTGCAAACATAGATATGTTGTTTGCCACGCGTTTCATATGACTTTGTACAAGCATTTTTAACAGGATAGTCGTAGCGGTAGAATCGAATCAGGCAAGAATCTGTGGCTGCTTGTGCCTGTTTTACCCGAATTTGTCGCCTTTGTAGAACTGTGTTGATTCTCTGCTGGCCTTCCTAAAGAAGCACGACCTCGTCGTTGGCCTTGTGCTAGCTGGCATATTTATCATTGAGGTGAGTTGGCTTTACAGCATTGCTGTACTTTGGTTTTACACAGTCCTCCTCTCTGTATCACCCACCCTTACCTTCACTCTCTTGTCGTCTTTGTTCTCTCTCTCTCTCTTTTTGTCTGTGTGTCTTGTCTGTTTGTCGAGAGACATAGACACAGACAGACATAGAGAGAGGGAGAGAGAGAGGGAGAGAGAGAGAGAGAGAGAGAGAGAGAGAGAGAGAGAGAGAGAGAGAGAGAGACAGAAATAGACGTATGTCTTGTGTTATTCTCCTGTCATCATGTAACTCTTTTTATGACACTAACTAAGCTGGTCAGATACATCTATCATTTTTTGCTGTAGGTCGTCCTCTTCGGCATGTCATGTGCAATAGCCTGCGACTCACGGAAGAGAAAGTAGAAGGGGGAGCTGACGTCATTGGTGCAAGCTTTCTAAATTCTGCTTCCATTCTGCTACTACTACTACTCTGAAATGTCGAAATTATCGAGCTCCTTACTGTTCGAGCTCGAACTGTTCGAGCTCGAACAGTAAGGATACGCAAGTAGCCGGTCACCGCAAATGTTATTTGCGTTGACCGGCTCCCTGCTTACACGTGCTGCACACTTCCATGCCGGCTAACTGTTGGCATTTCAGCTCGATACATTTATTGGTCTTTGTATTTTCTTCGCACGATATCATGCGCTTCGGCTGGGACTAGTAAATAAATCTGTTTTGACTGTCTTCTGCTAAACTTTTCACGGGCGGCTGTTGCCGCTGGAAACAAGGGCGCACGGCTACCCACACTGTTGCATGAGAGCTCAACAGGCGGGATAGTCGTCAGCGGGACCGAGTTGAAAACCTGATCTCTCGTGCTGCCGTGGCTTTCTGCTCCACCAAAGCGGCTGTTTTACGCCGCTGCCACATTGCCGGCTTCCGGCCGCTCACGCTGCGTCCTCGTGAGCTGAGCCTCCGCCGCCGCCGCCGCCGCCGTCGACCCAGCTGGGCGACAGCAGCTGGCCGGTCCGCAAGTTGTCTGCCGTCAATTCCTCACAGCGGGCGTGACACTCCCACACGAGTGCAGCCACGTCGATGCGCCCGATAGCCTTGAGGGCCTCTGACAGCTGGCCGACGCGATCAGCGCCCGTCGTAGCCCTGCCCGAGCGCTTCCAGCGCAGGAGCATTCTGTAGGTGACTTCCGGCATACCAAAGCCATTGGACAGCGCGTCGAAGCCGATGCCAGTGATGACGCTCTCCGAAATGCCCAGGTGAACGGCCAGCGAGAGGCCTTCGGTGACGTACGCCGACAACGCCTGCAGGCTTTTGCCGGAGAGAACTCGTGGCTCCTTGATGGCTGTAAGCAAAGATAGCGACGAAGCTGCACGTCTGTCTATGCCTAGCCGGCCGTCGGTAATCCAGCGAACGCCTAATAATAACAATGGTAGTACTAACTGATTTAACAGCCTCTTGTAAAGCGACTTAAGAGCCTTACAGGCTATCAGCGCCATCGCTTGCATTTTATATGCACCAAAAATGCCGCCGCGCTTCGGCTGGACAAGATGTTCATTTAATTCCAGGTTGCCATTGACTTTTCTGAGCCAACATAAGGCAAAGATTTTGGCGTTAAACCTGTTTTTTGGAGTTAACCATGAACGTTGAGATGAATGGCGAAAAGATGACGAAAGCGCAGCTTTCAAATATGCTTAAAAAATATCTGCAGCCCCTCTTATTATTTAGCTATTTCGGTTTAGCTCTATTTAAAAGCTTACTTAAAGGTTAGTATATAACTGGTCACTGCAAGACTCTACAAAAAGTATTTGCATGCTCACCCTCCGTGCATGTCACCTCTAACCGTGCTACTACTACTACTAGTAATAATAATACGTTTGATATAGTGTCCTCAGAGAACTCAACATCTTTTTAGGCACTTAACATTTGCTGCACAGGAAGCACGATCGAATGGTTAGTAGTAGCATCCCGACTTGCGTCAGAACATCCCCTGACATTTAAAAAGAACTTAAAAACGCACCTATTTAGGACAGTATTTAGTGGGTCCCTGTGATTCGTCCTTGATGTGCTTATGCGTGCTGACACTGTGCATGCTGCCACTAACCACATTTGCATGCTGATCCTGTGCATGTCACCCCTAACCATATTATTCATGTTGTTTGTTTATCAAGCATGATTTTACTCGCCATTGAATTGCATTTCCTTTTCCAGCAAATGTAAAGCGCCTAGAAAGAGATTGAGTTCTCTGGGGGTGCTTATCGAGTGCATTATTATTACTATTATTATTAACCAATGGACAAGCTTCCTATTCCAGTGTATGCAAAGTGCCGAACTAAATGCACGGTCTCCAAACGATTTGAGGTTTGCACGAGGTACAGATAAACAGTTCGATTCCGAAAAGCTGATGGTGCGATTCCAGGGTCTGATGGGGCAGTAGATCTGATAGGTAGGCTGGAGTCAAAGAATGAAGGGATCTAAAAGTGAGCGATAAAACCGTGGAAATTGATGCGTTGCTTGACCGGTAGCCAGTGCAAGTCGGCGAGAAGTGGTGCGATGTGGCAACTGTGAAGCTCGCGACGGACAAGCCTAGCTGCAGAGTTTTGCAACAGCTATAAGCGCCTGATTGCACAGGCCGGAAGACCAGCAAGCAGTGAGTTACAGAATTCAAGATGGGGCATTCCTGTCTAAACAAGCCCGAATGACACTTAGACTGCAGCTAGCCAATCCTACAGCTGTTCCTATGATGGGGCGTGCACCCATTGCGCTTCTTAATAGGACACTGTATGACGAAAATGCAGCTAGTTACATTCTGACATGCAACATGAGCCTAATCCAACTTACGTCAAAAGTATTTCTCAGACTATTCTCGCTAGCCAACCTGAAAACTCACTTCTGACTGACGTCGCGACCGAACCTCCTGAATTGACGGCGCTTGAAAGTAAGGCAATACCTAACCGTCCCCAAAGCAGCATTAATTCGGTCGTGCGAAATTTTCTTCGCTGTTTTTATGGCTGCTGAAATTGTGCTCATACTAAATGACTGACATCCTTCCTCTGCATCATGTGTACAGTGCCGAGCGTGGGATCTAAATCTCTCGCATGCAAATGTTTTATTGCTATTTTCACTCTCGGTGCCATTTCCTTATGGCTTCTGCTATAAGGTCAGTGACTAGAGGATACGCCTTACAGAGCGACTGCGATCTCGTGCCAGTGCACTGGTATCGCATCCGTCAGTATACTTTGGGTGACCTTTGGACTCTTCTCTCTTCGCAATTGAAGCTCACTCGGGGTGGTTGATAGTCATTCTTGTAGCATATACCAGAAAAAGGTCGACCCAAAGCACGCGACTGTCGTGTAGACACGGCAGCTCTGCGAGTTTTATGTCAAGTCCAAAGTCCACTACTTGTACAGCGGTATAGCCAGGCATAAAAGATATTTGGCTCCTGACATACCCCATTAGTAAACTGCCGAACTGCCGATAAAAACTATCGGTCTACTAGGCATAGCAAGTACGACCCGGGGTCTTCGCCAAGTGTTAACTTTCACCCACGGTGTGGGTTCAAGTCCTGCAACGGGCAATCCTCTATTACCTAGTGCAAGCGTAGGTGATAGGCCGTTAGGGCTCTTCTACCACTTTGTAAATTGGGCTGCTAAGTCAGCTAAAATTCTCTTTGCGTGTTATTTTTTGCTAAATCGCAATCTCTCCCAGAGATTACTTTAGGAAATTTATAATGGCATGAATATGCTCACCCGTCCAAATATTTTTCCAAACCTTCCTAATATCTTATCGGAGCCAGTCCTAGGTTTATTTCATAATCAAAAAATGCTGCAATTCATTTTGTATAGCGCCCTCGGAGAACTTAAAAATCTATTCATGCGCTTCACATATGCTTCACGGGGCTCGAGTCCACGACCTCGGGCATCAAATAAATTCACCTTGGACGAGGCGTGCACTTAACCTTTGGGCCAAAATAGAGCAGCAAGACTTTTGCAAGAGGAAATTCAGCTGAACCAACTGCAGTTTACTTTACTCAACGATGCGATAGAATATTAATGATCGGATTTTTTGCGTAGCACTCTCAGAGAACTCAGAGTCCCTTCTTTCCAGGCACTTTACGCATGCTGTGAATGAAGCAGACAGGCTGTGCCACTGGCTTCACATAACTAGCGACCGGATTTTCTCACACTAGTTCACCAATATAGACCTGGATGCTCTCTCTCGCCATTTTTAAAATGTAATTACAATTTTTGGTCTTATTCGCCGTCTTCAATTACTGCGTCACGATAAGGTCACCTTCTCTATCTTGAGGGGAGCATTCTCAGCGGTCGGCGTCGACCGATACTCTAGCCGCGAGTCGAGAGGTCAGAGGTCAGATTGCGACAGAGCCTGCTAGCGATTCGATTGGCCAACGTCAGGCCCCTCCCCTCGTTACACCGCAACCGGATGACCCGTCACTAAGTCGGAACCACCGCACGTAGCCGCGGGGTCGCTCGTGCGAACGCTTTTTTGCAGCCAGCCTCCGTCGCTCTCTCGCCCCTTCCGACCACGCGACCGCGAAGGCGCCGCCGCCGCCGCCGCCGCCGCTCCTTCGTGTTCGGGGCGTCGTTTCGCGCCTCGGGCGAGCAAGGCCGTCGCCTGTCGCCTGCGCTAGCGACCAGTCGCCGACTGCGACACGGCTCGAGCGGCTCCTGCGCCTCCCGGCGCGAGCGCAGGCGAGCGCACTTACGCCTGGCGCCGGCGCGCTTGCTCTCGGCCAGCCTGGCCAGGTGCGAGCTGATGGGCTTCAGCCGGGTCGTCGGCGGCGGCGGCTCCGGGCGCTGCTCCTCGGGCGTCGGCGGCCGCGCTTCCACTTCCATGGGCGTCGGCTCGGGTTCGGCGGCCGCGGCCACTTCCGGTCGGTAGTAGTCTTCGATGCTCTGCGCGTCGATCGGAATCGAAATGCTTCGCACCAGCTCGCCGCCGCCGCCGCCGCCGCCGCCGCCGCCGCCGCCGTCCGAGCTCTCCCGCTCGAGGAAGTACACGTTGACGACGCCCGCGGCGGCTGCGATGTAGTCCGACCTGCGCGGCTGCACGGCGAATCGGCGCGAGCTCTCGCTCAGCGCCGCGCAGAAGAGCAGCTCGTGCTGGCCGGGCCCGCTCTCCTCCTCTCCCACGATCTGCATGTCGCCGCACACCTCGAGCCGCACGGCCGCCGCCGCGGAATCGATGAGCGCCAGGTACGTCGTCTCCTTTTTCTGCTGCGGCTTACGCGACCGGTAGAAGCGGCCGGCGAAGCGGCTGCCGCCGCCGCCGCCTTCGGCCGCCGGCGGCTCGGCGCTCACCAGCTGACCGCGGAGCGCGCGCGCGTCGGCCCCGTCGACGCACGCCGCGCCGAGGCTCGCACGCCGCGCCACGGCCGACGCAACGGCGTCAAGCGGCGCCGCGTCCACCCAGAGCGTCCACGACTTATTCTCCCGCCTGAGCGACGCGAAGACGGCGCAGCGGACGCGAGCGCTGCGCAGCTCCACGGCGTTCAGAATCGAGGCGAGTCGCTGCGTCCGCCGTGGCCTCGCCTTTGCGACGACGAACCTGAACGGGCGCGAGCGACGGCGGCCGAAAGTTCGCAACGACTCGGTGCGCGCGATTCGCACGGAACCGCTCGCGACTACGGGATCGCCGCGGCGGCGGCGGCGGCGGTCGCCATGAGCGGCCGGCCGTTCGCCGCCACGAGACTCTGGGTGAGCGATCGCTTAAAAGTGCGAAGGTGGGCGCGAGACGGCCTCGCAGCCGCAGCAGCCACCGCGGCGGGTCATTGCAGCGCGTCGAGCTCACCTGCCCAGGTGACACGTGCTGAACGTAATCGTCGTCTTGGTGAACTTGAGCTGCTCGTCCACGAGCAACCAGCTGCCGCTGCCGTCGGCGCTCTTGCGCAGCAGAGCAATGCATTCGGCGTTCTCCTCTTCAAAGCCGTCGGCCGGGAGGCCGAGCTTGACCGTGAGCGGCCGCTTGAAGAACGTCTGCGGGCCGACGATGTCGTAAAAGTCCGAGGCCGCCACAAAATCGCTCACTTCTTCACTCAGCTCCTCCTTCATGACAGCCATCTTGGGTGGCTCGAGCGGACGTATCTGTGGGGCGACGCAGGTGTGCAGCGGCAGCGTTGCATTTTCTCAAGGCCGCCGCGAGAGGTGGCCGCCGGCCGGCTGGTACACCGCGCAGGCAGTGACCGCGCAGGCAGCGTCTAGTGCGTCCGTCGCTAGCGCCAGCCCATTGCGGCCGCACCGTTATGCGCCTTCTGCGCTGGCTTATCTAGAGCTACTCCGCGTCGGACGCAACGTAGCGTCGCCAGTCGGATGGTTTCGACTAATAGTAACGTGGCACACAGCCAAGCCTGGACACGCTTCGAGCCTCAGTTTGGACGCCTCAGTCGCTTACTCTACTGAGGTCGCCGTCATGAGCTCCTGGGCTTATTGAGGCCTACCCAGGAGCCACGCCCGCATTCACGTAAAGCCTTCGATTAAGCAGACGGATACTGCCATGAACGAAGTCTTTTAGCGAGCGATAGACAAGTTGCTTTGCTTCCCGCCGCGAACCGGCGTCTATGTACGCGCACGCGAAACGCAACGGAGACGAATTAAAATGTTGGCTTAAAGCTTCCCGAGCCAGGAGCGGTGCGAGCAACCCGCGCTGCTGACGAGGCCAACTGCAATTGCTCCCGCTTCACTACAGCGAGGCGCACGAGCGGCACCGCGAGGTCGTGCCAATAGTCTAACTCGCTCCTCCTCCTCCTCCTCCTCCTCCTCCTCCTCCTCCTCCTCCTCCTCCTCCTCCTAGAGATCAGGCTTGGTGCATAGAGAGAGAGAGAGAGAGAGAGAGAGAGAGAGAGAGAGAGAGAGAGAGAGAGAGAGAGAGAGAGAGAGAGAGAGAGAGAGAGAGAGAGAGAGAGAGAGAGAGAGAGAGAGTGAGAGAGAGTGAGAGAGAGAGAGAGATGGAGGAAGAGACACGGAAAGAGACAGAGAGAACGAGAGAAAGAGAGATAGTGGGAACGAGAGAAAGAGAGAACGACAGAAAGAGAGACAGAGAGAAAGATGGAACGAGAGAAAGAGAGAAATAGAAACTGATAGACAGAGAGAAAGAGAGACAGAGAGAACGAGAGACACAGAGTAGCGAAATCGTCGGGTCAACTCCAATCGGCTGCAATTGCAAATTGCTCTCATGCCTCCCACTTCCCGTCTTCCTCGGTCTCCCGCTGTGTTTGCCGTCGCTCTTAGACAGTGGCAGCCCTGAGATGCGTGACAGCGATACGCCGTCCGCCGCGGCGTAAGACGGCGGCGTGCTAGCCGGTCGCGAGGGCGTGCGGGAGGCGTCGCCGTCTCGGGCTGAAGTGACGCCCGTCACCTGACCCGCTAATGCTGGCCGCGAAGCTAACCAGCCGTCCACTCGACTTGAATGTGGCAGTGCTAGAGCGCGACCTGACACAGCCGCGGCGGCGGCGGCGGCGTAGCGTCGGCAGCCGGAATGTGGTTACTCTTTCAAACAAACCGTTGGCTAAAGGGCGCCAGCGAAAAAGGGGGCGGGGTGGCTTTTGCATGCATCGGCTAGTGCAGCAACTGCCGGGTGGGGGCGGCTATTGCCGCGGCAACCGAAAGCTGAGCGCGCTAGTGTGCTTCGAGAGCGCTTCGTCTTCAGCGACGGCGGCGAACTATCACCGGCGACAACTTCCCGCACTGCTGCCACAGAGCGGGCTTCTCCACTGCCGCCTACGGCGTCGTCTAGAAGATACACGCTTGCTGCGCGCCGACCAGAGGCCGCGCGTCAGCGTGCGAGAGCGCGCGGGCGACGCGGACTACTTCGTGCCGCTCCACCACCGCTGTTCCGCGGCTACAGAGAAGAGCAACAAGCGCCTCGACATGCGGCTGCAACCGCACGCCGAGAAACCCGGAAGCTGGACGCCGGAAGCGGTATCTCGCCGTCTGGTCAGAGCGTACGGCCGGCAGCGAGCCACCTAATTTCAGCGCCGGCAATATTCGAATTCGACGCCTCGCGACTGCCTAAAATGATTGCTCAGTAAAAGATTTTGCGCCAACAATGCTGGTCTTGCGATCGAATGCAGAAGAAGAGATTCTGACCAAAAATAGGTCACCTAACGCCGGACTAGCGTGGCCGACGGGCGAACTCGCCGCCCCGAGCCTCCGCATCGCAAGAGCCGAAACGCCCGAGCAGAGAGCGAGTTTGGCGCGCAGGCACGCAACGCAGCGAAGCCGACGTTCGAACGTCGTTGGTCAGTAACCCGAAAGTGGCAATGAATCGCGCGAGATCTCTCGAATCGCCCGTTCATAGCGGCAAGACTACACCGGCGTGTCGGGGTTGGCGAATCGCACCGGCGCCGAAAGCAAACGGCCCAGCGTTGAGCCGATATGATGGCGCGCTGCCAGAGCGCTATGCTATGCTATGCTTGCGGCGGCCCAGCTTACAAGTTCCTGCGGCGAAATAGCGCATGCGCGTCAAATGCCGCGCTGCAGCGTCGTAGCCGCGTCGATGTGTCTGACGCGTTTCCGCTCAGACGGGCGTAGAGCGTCGCGCCGCGAGGAGAACCCCGCGTGGCTGCGCGCAGGGCAGGAAAAGGGCCAACGCGGCGGCTCTAGCCGCCGCCGCAGCCGCAGCCACCGCCGCCGCCGCCGCCGCCGTCGCGCTGCTGCGCCGTCAGGGCCGGGTGCCAACAGCTCAGCACGTGTCCCGAGGAGAACCCAGCGTGGCTGCACGCGCGCGCGCGCGCGCCATCGGCGCTGGCCACCTCTACAGTTTGGCTCGCGAAACGACGTCCCCATTGCCAGTCGCTCTTCCCCGGATGTAGAGCTTGACGTCCGAAAATTATATACGTAGAATGCATGGCTTCGGAGAAAACCCGTCACATCTTCGGCAATTGAGCTTGGCGCAATGATTTTTCTGCGCGTTGACCCGGTATATTGAATCAAGAAGCGATCAATCGTTGGGTGCGACAATAGTGACCGTCGGGTCATCGCAGCAGCAGCTGCTGCTGCGAGAACAACACAAATGGTTCAACCTTGTTGACTTTTGTTTACTAGCCTTGCATCCATTTTCATCACCAGCTGCTGCAGTGGCTTAATGACTTTCACCGGTAGCCAAGCCGAAATGGAATTGCAATAACCCAGTTTGGGTAATAGAAGGGCGCAAGTTAAATTTTTGCAAACCACCTCGGAAGACAGTCTCAAACCTTGGACGAAAATCGGACGGACGTGATGGCTAGCTGTGGAGGCAGTTTCATTAATAAAGCTTCCGAAATTTAGGATGTCTCAAAAATGATATCTAAATTCCGAGCACATAACATTAAAATATATAATTCATTTTTTATAGCCCTAAAAAATTTATATTCAGGCGCCTTACATATGCCGCGAACCTCACCCACTAGCCCACACCGGAGCTGCATAATGATCGCGGTCGCACGACAGCATCACCAATTACAAGAGTGAGGTATTTCAGTCCAGCCGCAAGATTGTGGTGTCCTATGAGTAGTAGCCAGGCTTTATCGTCTATTAGCTAAAAGAAATTTGCGAACATCCACGGTCGAATGCCTGCAAGGTGGGCATTTGGTACGTTAGTCGTCGCAGCAGATTCCAACGGTGTAAAAGACAGATACATCTAAGTACAGTCAGAATAGAAGTCATAACCAATCCCATTTGCCAGAGACATTTTTTCCAGAAATTCAATGCTGGCATCATAAGGCTGTCTCGCACTATGTTGGACAGAGGAACTTCGCTATTCTCTTGCGCTCTTTTTCAAGTTCTTTTCGTTCTCTCTCTCCCATCTCCTATCTCTCTTCCTCTCTCTCTCTCTCTTCTCTCTCTCTCTCTCTTCCTCTCTCTCTCTCTCTCTCTCTTCCCCTCTCTCTCTCGCTCTTCCCTCTCTTTCTGTTTCTCTCCCTTCTTATCTTTGTCTTTCCCTCTCTCTCCCTCTCTCCTTCTCTCTCTTTCTCTCTCCCTTCCTCTCTCTCCCTTCCTCTCTCTATTCCTCTCAGGATAAATGCCTTGGCGATTGACGACTCAAACAAGAGTGGAGGAAGTGAGGAGCCGCAGCGGAAGTCTGTTGCAGGCGTCGGTCCAATAAGGAGCAGACCTCTGACCAATATCTACGGGTTCGTGCGTCGAGGCGCGGTTACGAATTCGTCGCGGCACCGCAGCAGTCAGAAAAAGTCAGCGATTGCCAGATTATGTGCACCACTTCATCGTTTCCGCTTCAGCGACTTGTTAGCAGCACTTCGAGGAGGCGCCATTGCTGCCGCGATCGGTCGGACGCCCCTCCCCCCCGAGCTCTGGCACAGACTAGGCCAAAAGCCGCGCCACGCCGACTTTTCCGTCCGCGAAACGCCAACTCCTGCGGGCTACCCCATATAGAAGCGTTGGCAGGTGATAACTCCAGGGTCGCCACCAAATTGAGTCGACTCGCCGACAAAGTGTGCGACCAAGTGTCTATTTAATCCAGCTGACTTGGCACGACTGGACAGTCATCAATGCGGTGTCACGAATGAGCGCCTTCGACTAAAATGGTGACTGACGGCGGTACTTGACGCCCCACTTAAGATTTATGAGCTTAGAACTCCAGAAGCTTAAATCCATTTTCGTTCATCCACACGTACCTCTAACGAGCTCATAAAACTATTATTAGGCGTCCCAAGGCGACGAGGGCGCGGCTGTCAATTCATTCCTTATAAGGCGGTGCGGTTTGCCGGAAACGATAGGGGGAGCGGAGAGATTGCCTCGTTTAAATGTTTACGAGCCCTCTGACCAGCCCCCGTCAGTTCGCACCTCCTGCGGTAGAGAACCTGCCACACGGTACATCAGTAGGCAGTGCTAAAGCTGTGCGAAACCTCGACGTCTCGCTCCCGTGGCTTAGAAAGAAGGAAGTCCACAGAGTGGGCAGGTCGGCCACAAAGCTCTCAACTCGCCACTCGCTCTACTAGGCTCTGCTCTGCGCGCCGGTGCCGCACGTGCGCTCCAGCGTTCGTGTAAAGCACGTAGACAGAGATTGAGTTCTTTGAGGGCGCTTTATCAAGTGCATTATTATCATTATTATCATTTTTATTATGTTCGTGACGTCGGCGTCTTCCGTCTCCGCCTCGTGGGGGTCCTTTGCTTGCCAGCGCGCTCGCTAGCGCGAGCGCGGCACCTTTACGGCGGCGGCGACGAAGAAGAATTGGAGGGTGAGCCGAGCAGGGCGCAAGTGTTAGTCACCACCCCGAGAGAACGGAAGTCGGCCCCGAGCGCTGCTCGAAAGCGTCGCAGCATCCGCAAGTCGCGGCGGCGTTCGTCGCGACTTGTCCGTCCGCTCCGCTCCGCCCGCTCCGCCGGCCATCGCTTAGCCACCCGAGAGCCGTCGCCAGCCGCACGAGCGCGCCACACCTCCTCGCGACGCTACGCGACGGACGCGCACCTGAATGCTGAACTCCATCTGATTGGCGTCGATGCTTTTCTTGGGAAAGCGAATCGACACGTAGTGGCTGATCTTGGCGTTGTACAGGAGGCCTTGGTCGGTCACGACGAATGTCTCGGTTTTCGGGCTCACCGTCAGGACAAAGGTGGCCGCCTTGGCGAGCGAAAACTCGATGCACGACTTGCCGTCCTTCTCCTACGACCGGGAGCACGCGCACGTCAGGAACGACTGCCCGGCGGTCGCAGCCGCCAGTGCTGGCGCACCGAAGCGCGCCGCCGCTGCCGCCGCGGCGCGCGAACTTACCGACTTTGCGAAGTCGCTGTACTGCCAGGTCTCTTCGCCCGCGCAGCGCACGCGCAAGTGCACGTCCTGCACGTCGGGATGGCGGAGCGGCCGGACCGGAAGCGCTACGCGCACGCCCGCCTTGAGCAGCCTGCTCTTGCCGCCCAGCGCGTACACCTCGCTCCACAGCGTCTCGTCGGGCCGAAGCGTCGGCGCGTGCAGGTGGCGCTCGGCGGCCGGCACGCGCGAGTACGTCAGTACGTCCTTCCGGGGATTGTACGAGCCGGGCGGGACGGTCAGCACAGCGCCGTCCTGCGCGCTACACTCGCCGCCCTTTTTGGGCAACGGAACGTCCGCCGAGCCGTCGTCGTCCTCATTGCCGCCGCCGCCGCCGCCGCCCGAGCCGAGCGCTAAGGCGGATGTCGAGGCGGACACTTTCATGGTCGAAGAGAGCGGCGCGTCTCGTCGACGGCTCCTAGCGCTCGTCCCTGCTTCGCGACCCTGCTTCCGGCCCTAGCGGACGCCGCCGCACCGGATGTGCGCGCGCCCGCGCGCGGCAAACGCTGGCCGATGCCCGCACTGGCTAGGCGGCCGGCTCTGCCGGATGCTGGGGCTATAATGCGCGATGAGCCGCCGACGAACGATAGTCGCCTACGCCTCCAGCGCCGCCGCTGCCGCCGCCGCCGCCGCTGGCCATGGTAACTCTACTCCCGAGTGACGCTGCGGCCGGAGTTTCCAATGAGTCCCGAGCAAATCCTTGCATCAACAGCCGCGCATTATTTACATAATAAAGTGCCATTGTGGCGACTTTTCTATTATGGCGCTAAAGGTCATTGAAACCACTTCGCGAAAATAAGCTCTTCACTGAAGGAGTAATGGTGCGTGCAGGGCAGCTGCGAGTAGCCGCCTCTCTACCGGGCGGAAGCTCGCGGGCACGCCCGAGCCGGTGTCCTCAGAACGCCCTCCGAGCGAGCGGCCTCGGCGAGTGCCGGCACGCCACTGCCACCGACTGGATCCGCCAGCGACATCGAGGCGCTACCGCGCGAGCCGCTTCCGGCATCAGGCGGTTGGTCTATCGCTGTCGAGCCTGCATTTAAAGGCGCGACCGCTGGGCCGACGCGCGCAGCGGAGGCAAAGAGCCAACGCGGCGGCGCTAGCCACCTCCGCCGCCACCGCTAGCCACCGCAGCCGCCGCCGCCGCCGCCGCCGCCGCTGCCACCGCCGCCGCCGTCAGCACGTGTCCCGACGCGCCGCGGCCGAACCGAAAGCCGATCAGCCCACCCCCTCTCGAGTTGCTCACTTCTCGTCCAACTGCGGGCGTCAATAGCACGCAGGTGCGCGCGGCGCACGCGCACCATTCAGCCGCTCCGTGTTAGCACTTGTTGACCGAGAAAGATCGACCATCGGCGCTCACGCGCGCTTAGAGGCACATTCGCCAAGGGCGGCGGCGGCGGCGGCGGCGGCGTCGGCGGCGGCGGCGGCGGCGGCGGCGGCGGTGGCGGCGGCGGCGGCGGCTAGCGGCGGCGGGCGCGCGCGGCGCTGTCGCGTTCGTGCGCCCGCCGCGCGGCCGCGCGCACCGCCTACTTTAGGTACTTTAGTACCTTTTAGTACCTTACTTTAATCGCCGCAGTTTGCCGCGACCGCCCGCTTAAGAGTAAACCAAACCGTCACGACTCGCCTCGCTACTCGGCGGCAGGCTTAATGAGGTTTACCGATCGTTTAAAGTGCACTTTCGTCGCAGTGTCGATAATTCCGCTAAGCCTCGTGCTTGCCGTTCGGCGGCGCTCGTGGGCGGCAGCGGCGCCCTGCGTCAGCGGCAGCCATGGCTCCGCGGTCGCAGGCCGCCGCTGGGTGGAATCGCGGCGCAGCCCTCGTCGACGCGCCCGAAAGAAATGCGAAAAGTGGCTCGCTGTTAACCGCACGCCGCGTACCCAGTCAGCCATCGCCCGCTAGCTCGGCTGCCCGCAGGCCGTAGCAGCTCGTATTCAAGCCGCTCGCGGCCTCCTCTTCTCGACTGAGTGCCGGCCGCTAATTAGAACACTTAGCCGCGCAGCCGATTGAAAGACAGCAAGAGCCGAGCGTCGCAGGCGCCGCGTCCTGACGATGACCCGACCGCCATTCTCGCTTAGTGCTGCTTGTGCTCATTCTCCGCTGATGTTCACGCACCTCTAACGACTACGGCCACCGAATGGCTCTCTCGTACAACTTTCAGGCTGACATTCTACGCACCGCAGGGTGCACACATTTCGCCCGACGCGTTAAGATATTTATTAAGCTTCCGCGAGTACATAACACGACGGCACGTGACTTCTTAGTCGGTTGCCAGCTGCCTTGCGTGTGACTTTTGTACGCCGCTGTCACACTCTTGATTCAAATCGGCTTTTCTGGCGCTCGAGCGCGCGGCGAACGGAAGCCGATCGCGCTCAGCTAAAGAGTAGCTCGCCGACGCGAGGATGGACGCGAGCACGCTCGCGTCGGCGAGAGAACGTACGAGAAATCGGAGACATGCACAGAGACAATTACATGACGCGTTAAGAGTAACGGGATACACTTTGCTCTATCGGCGCCTGTGTAATGCCTTCAAAAGAGCAGACAATAGTTCGGAGCCACCATTCGGGGGTGGGGAAGTGGCACTTTCGTGCTACCGCAGCGCTTCGCCAGTGCGCGCGCTTCCTCCTCGAGCGCGCCCCGCGACCGCGCACAGAACACCGGCGCGAGGTCTCGACGGAGGCCGGCCGCGCGCCGGCGCCACCTGCGCGTGGCTCCGCCGCCCCAGTCTCGGCGACGCACGAGCGGGAGCGCTCGCGGCGGCGGGCGACGCCTTCGGATCGAGTTTCATGACGCGCGTCGCTCTGCCGCGCGAAAAGCGATTACCGAAGACGAGCTCAAAGTATCGAGCGCGGCCGCTGCCGCGGCAGCGGAATCCTGTCGGCGGCGGAATCCGAGCGGCAAAGATCGGAAACTGATGCTGTCGCCGCTGCGCGTCGCCCGCCGCGGCGGTCGCGCCGCGCCGCAAGCCGACCTCGGTGCCGCATCGACCCGGCTACGGCCGCCGCCGCCGCTGGCGGCTGCAGCGGCGGCGGCGCAGGCTCCCGCTCGAACAAGCGGGCCGAGCGCTAACGTAAATGGCGGCGCGTCAATAGCATTTCGGACTGCCGCCATTGAGCGCCGCGCCGCGCGCCTTCATACGAAGACGCGGCGCGGGCGGTGCTCTTCTAAGGAGCGCCGCCGCGCCGCGTCTCGAACTGTGGAGCGAAGACGAGCTCGCGCCGAGTTGCGCTCCCGCTTCGCCGACTCAGCGCGAGCGCAAGTCGAGTCGCTGCGAGCGCGCGCGCTCGGGGGCAGCAGCGCAGCTCGCCGTCGCGCGGCGCGCGCCTCGACTTCGAGGTCGCTCATCTTCAGGTCACTTCGTTATCATGCCCCCAGCCTAGCTATCCGAGCTACTCCTCAATCAGGCCTGGCATCGCACCGCCCGCCCGCCCGCCCTTCTGACTGGAGTCGCGTAGCAGTGCCTCGAGCCAACCTTGAATCGTTTGCCGATTGCACCTCCAGTACCTCTAGCAACACTCGCGCTTACTGTGCCTGTCAAAGTTTGCATGCTTCCGAAGCCTGGAGATGACTTACGGCTGACGTCGAGACATTCTCTGACCTTATGAAATTCAAACGCTAGCTTAAATTGCACCTGTTCCTCACAGCATTTGCTGGATCCTTGTGAATGAATTGTCCTTTGTGTGCTTATGCGTGCTGAAGTTGTTCACGTTCTCACTAACCACGAGAGCTCACTGCCTGTGGACTCTCTTCGCTGAGTCGTAGTAGTTGAGAGTCACGGACGACACTGTCCTGTGTAACAGCGGCTCCGGCGGCGTCAGGTCTTGTGTGAGTCTCACGGAGACGCAGCAGGCGAACGTGCGCGGTAAACGAGACTCTATTACTCTTAACGAGCACATATTAGAGAGCTCGATCAATCGCAGGCAGGCGACACGAAATATAGCATTAGTGGCCGGACGCTTCGCTGCGTCGATGGCTTAACTATTGGCCACAGGTGAGGCGTGCACATTGGTGTCAGGGCGCTTCGCTAATTACAGCAGCTCGCTCCTACATCTGCATCTAGGCAGATCATAGTCTAGGCAGATCATAATCTAGGCAGATCATAATCTAGGCAGATCATAATCTAGGCAGATCATAATCTAGGCAGCGCGCTCCTACATCTGTCGCAGCTGTACAAAGGCTCAGGTTGCAGCTCTTTTAGGATATTAGCACGAGCCACGAAGGTTTGCAAACGTTCTCAGCGTCCTATTGGTCGCCAGCGACGGACAATATGGCCACCCGAGGTCCGGGGGAAAAGGTGGGTAAGCCGCAAAAACGAGCAAAGAAGGAGTCTTGCATGTCTCGGTATGCTGCGTAGTTTAGTTTAATTACTACGCGCAATATGACGATCGTCGTGCGCAGTGTAATGCGCACGCATTGTTGGCATCCTTCGCCAGCCAAGTCAACAAGCGGGCGCCTCTTCAAGTTTGCTACAGCGAATGCCCGCTGTTAAGCTTCGTTGTACCCGCAGTCGATGCCACCCGCTCCGAAACAGTCGCTGCACCGCTTGCCACCCACGCACTTCTTGTCCACTTAGTCCGACAGTCGCGAAATAGTTTTCCACGCCGCCGCGGTGCGAGCAATGACTTTTATCGGGAGCGCTAAAAATGCTTTCGTTATTTAGAGAGAGAGAGAGAGAGAGCGAGAGAGAGAGAGAGAGAGAGAGAGAGAGAGAGAGAGAGAGAGAGAGAGAGTTCGTGCACGAGTGAGCGGAAGGCCGCTGGGTTCTGACGCTGGATGCTGTAGCGTGCGCGTCATTACTGAGGCGACAGAGCCTCGAGCCAGCGGCTTCACTCGCGCGGAGCGAAACCGCGAGCGCGCCAGCGCGTGCGGTTAGGCGTGCACCAAGTAAAGCCACGCGAGTCGCAACTTGAGCCTCCGGCGCCAATCGTGAGCATTCGTCAAATTGGTGGTTGCAAATAAGCTCTTCACCGAAGGAGCAATGGTGCGCGCGGGGCAGCTGCGAGCAGTCGCCTCTCTCCTGGACGGAAGCGCGCGAGCACGCCCGTGCCCGTGCCCTCAGAACGACCTCCGAGCGAGCGCGCGCTTTGTAATAATTTCTACTTCTGCAGGTCGCCCCGCGCCTTCCTAGCAACGGGGCGGCGGCGGCGGAGGCGCGGAGATCGTCGCTTCGCCCGGGCAGCCACCTGTCGAGACTCCGGCTCTGCGCCGCTCGTAGCAGCCGCTTAGCAGCGCCGTCTAGCGATCGACGATTCAGTCTGTCTGCCGGGCAGAGCTTCCGGCGCGACTCGCGCGGCGACAGAGCCCGCCGGACGAAGCGGCGAAAGCGGACCGGCGAGGAAGAAGCAACCGATCGAGAAATCTTTCGGCCACGCAGAGCCAGGCATCCCGCAGCTGAGCGTTCGCTTAGCTCGGCGGCGGGGGGGGGGGCGGGGCGGGGCGAGCTTCTCACGGAGCTAGCCGGTCGCCATGTTTTTCCGGTCGGTCAGCCGTAGAATGGCGAGCGGGGAAACGTAGGCAGCTTGGTAGACTGGAATGGTGCGCGCCAACGTTGGCGCGCCCGCAAGGAAGCACGGGGCCGCAGAGGCTCGCTCGCAGTTCGAGAGGTGCGCCGTCGGGCTGAATGCTTCGCAAACAGGCTCCCGTTTAGCGTGCGTCAATAGCGCCCGCCCGCAATCTTGTGCACACAAGGCGCGATAGTTTCGGCACGCCCACTCGCCGTAAGGTGAAGTACGTCGCTCGGCGGCGCCTTCGGCGAACGCAGCGAAGACCGGCGCCCGCTGCCCGAGGAGGACTCGCTGTCGATTCGCCGCTCGCACGGCCACCTCTGCGACATTACGCGGCCATTTCTGCGGAGGGAGCCGTCGCAGCGGGTGAAGAGGAGAGCGACCGCACGCACTCGCACGCGCATGCGCGCACTGACATGCACGAGCGCGCGCGCGCACTAGCGCGCGCAGGCACGAACGCGCTCGCACACGTACGGACGACGCTGTTCGCGTAATTCGGCGCTGGTCGGCGTAGTCTTTGTGTAACGAAGCGGTTGAACTGACTGACGAGCAGACTACTGTATTTCGTGACTAATAAGCCGTCAGAAGACACCGGAAGTGCGAAGTCATCTGTAGTTACCTGCGATAATGTCCTGTAAGTGTGCTGCCGCCGCAGTTTCACTGCTCAGGGCTTAGAGGTAGTGGCGTGTCGAAGTGAGCGCACGGGGAGCGCATGTCCCAGCGGCGCAGAATGAATCATTGGCACAGAATCGTAGGCATCGCCAAAATCTGCGCCAAATCTAGTTGTACATTGAGCGTGCTACCACTAACCATTTGATCGCGCTTCCTTTTCAGCACATGTTAAGTGCCTAGAAAGAGAATGAGTTATCTGAGGGAGCTATATCAAATGTATTACTAGTACTATTATCATTGGCTTGGTCTAGCGGTTAAGGTGCTCGCTCCGACCAAGGTGTGACTGAGGTCGTGGGCTCGAGCCCCGAGGCATATGTGAAGCGCCTGAATAGAGATTAAGTTCTCTTGGAGCGCTATATAAATGAGTAATTTATAATTTATAATTTTTTTTATTATTAATCATTATTATTAATGGGGCGTTCCATCTGTATATTTTGTCTCTTGAAAAACAATATCTTAGGAACGCCGCTGCTTAGGGTTCCTATTACCTATAGTGAACTATAGCTATTCGTAAAAAAAGACGAGCTGGTTTGGCTCAGTGGCGAAGTTGCTCCCCCCACCGACTAAGGTCTGGCCGATGCCGTGCGCTCGAGCCACGTGGAATACAGTATGTGTCGCGTCTGTATAGAGATTTTTATCTTATGGTGCTATAGAAAATTATTATATTTATATATACACACACACATATATATATATATATATGTGTGTGTGTGTGTGTGTTTGTGTGTTCGTGTGTAAATCTAGACCTAAATAATTTGTATTCGGCGAGCAACGCTTAGTAATAAAAACATTGAAGCAAACAGAGCTGACAGAGGATCATCACCTTGTCAGTCGATGAGCAGCACACAATATAAGATTCTTTCATGAAAGTAGCCGCGATTTCAGGGCAGCGAGCCCTGCAACACAGCAGCCCCGTTTATGTAGCAGCAGAATGGCCTTGGCGGCTTTCGCCCTCTTGCTTAGTGCAATAGAGAATTTTTCGGCTCGAGCCCGAGATCCTGGGTAGTGAAGCGCAGGCTTCTAACTGCCGGACCAAAAATCGGGACCAACGAAATGAAAACATAAGTCTCCGCATCTAGTTGTGCACCACTCCGTTATTTGTTCAGCGGTCCACGTAATGGCAGATCGGATAGAGTCATATCCGGAAGTCCACGTTGAGGAGCCTGCCACGCCACGTCACGTCATCTGGAGGCACTCGATCGTCGGGAGCCAGCAGGACGTCTTTTGTCTGCCGTTGGAGGCGCGTGCCATTGCGGCAGCGAAAGCGTTGCAGCAGTACAGGCAAAGAGTAACACAGAGTCAGCATTACTTAGGGTATACAACGACCTACTTAGGAATGCAGACATGGGTAGAGTGTCTCTGCTTGTTTTGCTCGATCTTTCGGCTGCATTTGACACCATCGATCACAGAGTTCTTCTAGAGCACCTCTCATCTCGCCTGGGCATCACTGGCACTGCTCTGCACTGGTTCAGGTCCTATCTCAGTGGGAGACTCCAGAGTATTGACGTGAATGGACAACGATCATCTGAAGTACCTCTGAAATATGGAGTACCTCAGGGCTTCGTGCTAGGTCCGGTTCTTTTCACGGTTTATACTCTGCCTCTTGCTGATGTGATTGCCAAGCACAATCTAGGCTTTCACTTCTATGCGGATGACACTCAGTTGTACCTTTGCTTTGATCCCTCCCAGCCTTCGAGTACAACAAATTCTCTAAACTCACTTGCTGCATGCATTGATGACATCCGCACATGGATGGCAGCAAATTTTCTAAAACCAAACGATGTCAAAACTAACTTACTAGTTATGGGCAAACCCAGTGTGATTCAGACATTGGAAAGGCTGACGCTCAAAATTGGCTCTGCCAGCATATCTCCTGTCGAATCAGCTCGAAATCTAGGTGTCACATTCCAAAGCGACCTCTCGTTAGACGACCATATTAGCTCCACGGTCAAAGCTGCCTATTTTCAGCTTCATAATATTGCTAAAGTTCGGGCTTGTTTAGATAAGGATACCACGTCTAAGTTGGTCCATGCATTCGTGACATCTCGTCTCGACTTCAGCAACTCACTGCTCACTGGTCTACCAGCATGTGCGATCAGGCGATTGCAGCTGGTGCAAAATTCTGCAGCTAGGCTTGTCTGTCATGAGCGTCGCAGTTGCCACATTACTCCACTTCTCGCCGACCTGCACTGGCTACCAGTCAAGCAACGGATTGACTTCAAGGTTTTGTCGCTCACTTTTAGGTCACTTCATTCTATGGCTCCAGCCTATCTCTCCGATATACTCCCCCATCAGGCCAAGCATCGTACCACCAGCTTTTCGGAATCCAACAGTCTGCAAATATCTCGTACAAACCTCAAATCCTTTGGAGACCGTGCATTTAGTTTGTATGCTCCCAAAGCTTGGAACTCCCTCCCGACTTGCGTCAGAACATCTCCTGATCTGACCACATTTAAAAGGAACTTAAAAACACACCTATTTAGGACAGCATTTAGTGGGTCCCTGTGATTCGTCCTTCACGTGCTTATGCGTGCTGACACTGTGCATGCTGCCACTAACCACATTTGCATGCTGACCCTGTGCATGTCACCCCTAACCATGTTATTCATTTTGCTTGTTTTTCAAGCATGATTTTACTTACAATTTAATTGCATTTCCCTTTGCAGCAAATGTAAAGCGCCTAGAAAGAGATTAAGTTCTCTGAGGGCGCTTTGTCAGGTACATTATTATTATTATTATTTTTAACACCGAGACGCGGCTTCCGGGTTACTGGCGCCAAGCAATTAAAATCCTGCACCAGTGTCTCTAGAAATCGTCAGGCTAATTTTGAGGAAGCATTACTCGTTGAATATCGATGCAGCACTTGAACGTTAATGTTAGGATGTTCATGGCGGCAGTTTCATTATAAACCAAGGTTTTGAACGTCGAGGCTGTCAATGCAAGCCTTTATTTTACTTCTAGCCAAAACTAAGAGATGCCACACATAATTTCGTGTAATTGATAATGGTGGTAATAACAATAATACACTTGATATATCACCCTAAAACAACTCAATCTTTTTCTAAGCACTTCAAATTTGTAGCAAAGAAAGCACGATGTAATTGTTAGTGGTATCATGTTCAATAAACCGCAAGAATAACATGGTTAATGGTGACATGCACAGGGTCACCATGCAAATATGGTTAGTGGCAGCATGCACTGTGTCAGCACGCATAAGCATGTAAAGGACGAATCACGGGGTCCGCTAAATGCTGAGATAAATAGATGCCAAATAAGTTTCTTTATAATTTTGGACAAGTCAGGAGATGTTGCGACGCAAGTCGGGAGTGGTGAATTCCTGGGTTTGGGAGCATATAACAACTTCCTGGTCTCCAAAGAATTTGAGGCTCGTTCGATGTATAGGTAAGCAGTGAGATTCTGAAAAGTTGGTGTTGCGATGCTTGGCCTGGTTGGGGAGTAGACCTGATAGGTAGGCTGAAGCCAAAGAATGAAGGTACCTAAAAGTGAGTGAAAGAACCTTAAAGTCAATGCGTTGCTTGGCTGGTGGCCAGTGCAGGTCGGCGAGAAGTGGCGAGATGTGGCAATTGCGTCACCCACGACATAAAATCCTTGCTGCAGAGTTTTGCACCAGCTGCAAGCGCCTGATTTCGCAGGCCGGAAGACCAACAAGCAGTGAGAAACAGAAGTCAAGACGGGATGTCGCAAATGCATGAGCTAATTTAGATGCAGTATCCCTGTCTAAACAGACCCCAAGTTTATCAATGTCATGTAGCTGAAAGCAAGCAGACTTGACTGTGGAGCTGATGTGGTGGGGTGACGAAAGGTCACTTTGGAACGCGACACCTAGATTTCGTGCAAATTCAATAGGAGATATTCTTGCAGAACCTATTTTGAGCGTTAGCCTTTCCAATTTTTGAATCACACTTGGTTTGCTCATAAATAGTAAGTTGAAGTTTCAATGTATGAGTTCAGCTGGTCTGCCACGACTCGTTCCAGTTTCTTTGATAGGAACGGTAGAAGGGAGTCTGGGCGGAATTTGCTCAAATTCTCTTGGTTTAGTGTTGCTTTCTTGAGTGATTGTCTTGCCTTAATATAACCTTTTTGAAAGGTGCTGGGACATGACATGAGGCTAATGACATATTTATTATGTTAGTTATGCGTGGCAGTTGCAGATGAATCGTAGAAGCAGGATATAGGAAATAGAGTCTAGATGACTTGCTTTCTTCTTTGATTGAGATAGGACGAGGTCACCAGTGATCTCCTTGAATGTAGACATTGAGGTTCTGCATAGAATTGAGGGACATGATTCCAGGCGGATGCTGCCATTTCAGAGATGGATTCAGTGATCTTGTCTATATTTTTGACAAAGAAGCTAGAGAAACGATCGGCTAGATCATCACAGGGATCACTAGGTAAGGAGCTAACCTGTGCGCAGTTAAGGAGATGGTTGCTCGTCGACCTCAGCATTATGGTATTGTGCATCTGTGATTCAGCAAAGCTTATACAGAAACTAGACTTGGCCTTTTTTTAGGATCTATTGGTATGATATACAGTAGTCCTCGTATACATTTCGATGGACAATCAGTCCTGATGTTTTGTTTGCTTTTTCAAGCTTGGGCTTAGTAGACCTAGCTATTTTAATGTCTGTGGGAAACCAGAGGCCGTCTGCACGAGGGCGCACAGTGACTTATTCAGAGGTGCAAACTCATCAAAAATGTCAGCTAGGGTCGTGTTGTAGCTATCTACCAACGATGACAGGTCGGAAGGGGGGGACTTGGCAGCAGAGACGAGACAGATATTCTCGCACGGACAGCATCGATGTCGAGGGTCTTGAGACTTCAGGATTCACTGTTGATTTTAGATGAGGAGGAGGGCACACATTGTAGACTGATTAAGATCTGCATGTGGTCAGATAAGCAGGATTTGGTAATAATTGGTAATGACAAAATGCAGTTGTATGAAAAAATGTAGTCGATTTGTGATCTTTTGTGTGAGTAGGGCCACGTACGTGAGCCACAAGAGACAATGAGTCAGTCAGTGCACAAAATTCAGCGCTGAAGGCGTCAAATGAGTTATTAAAATAAATGCTGAAATCATCCATAATGAAGAAAGATCAATTTCCCGCGCCCAGAATTGAAATGAAATCAGAGAAATCTGAGATAAAAGGGGACTTGATACCTGGTGGGCACTAGACTACTGCCACCATCCACCATCAGTAGCTTGTTGTCTGGTGAAATTAAGACAATAACAAAAACCAAAAACAGTATATAATTTGTACATCAAAATGCCATTAACAGAACTAACTCTATTTGTAGGAATTTAATTTAGGCTGAATTTGCAACATCAACTGGGTATTGACTATTGCGAGCAAAGTTGTTGCAAACAAAAGCACATACACGAGAACAAAATAGTGTTTGTCTCATTTTGTAGCTGGAATTTTCTGATTTCCTATGCTTTAGAGTGTAGAAAATTGCAGCCTTCCCTAAAAATGTTGCTCTTGTGACCATGACAGGGAATAATTTGAAATTAACTCGTTTCCGAAGACAAAACTGACACATTCACATCAAAGGATTCACATTTAGTAAGAGAGAGCATCAAATAAATCAAGATTAATATAAATTCAATTTGAAATTATACAGAATGACCAATCAAAAGGGTCTAGAATGAGTTTTTGTATGATTCCAGAATGAGTACAATGCATTATAATTCATTTGTATGGCACCCTAAGTGAACTTAATCTCTACTATTTGCAGCAAATTTAAAGCGCTTAGAAAGAGGTTAATTTCTCTGAGGGTGCTTTATCAAGAGCATTATTATTATTATTGATACTCAAGTGCTTCACATATGCCAGGGAGCTTGACCCCATGACCTTGGGCATCAAATACATTCACCTTGACCTCGGTCGTTTGCTCCCGTATTCTTCATAAAAAGACTTTGTGATGATGGTCCAGGATATGGACTTGTAAGCGATCTTCTGCATCCCATTTTTTCGCAGTTCTTTATTAGAGCCTCGACCAGCTGCTCATAGTTTACTGTCTCGTGATTGCCCAGAAAGCTGCAACGAACCACTGCAAAGAAACTGTTCCAAGCCGTTTGTTTGTCCCTTTTCATCTCCTTCGAAAATTTGTTCACACTCTGCGATCGTCTTAATTTGTTGTCTATCGAAGATAGCCGCTTTCAACTTGGCTTCCGGTAGCAGGTGAAAAACATGTTGGGGTACTTAAAGCCTGCTGACTTATTATCTAGAGCCGCTAGAAATTACTCTATGAGGTCTGACTAAATGTGCGGTGCTGGCATCAGCACCTTTCGACGGTCGGTTAGGGGCTCCCATTTGATGCGGTTCTCCCCTACAGAGGAATCGCTGTGGCCGCCGTTCCCATTTACGTTAGTGCGCTCAAGTGCCCCGACTGTTTTATGGGGATAGAAAACAAGGAACCCGCATTGCAGGCTCATCGGCAGCGAAACCGTATTTTGAATGTTCCAATGACCTCCAAGCCAAAGCCCCATACTTCAATGCACACAGCAATATCTTTCCACCGGCGTATTTCTCTTCAGGGTGCACTTAGTGATCTAGAGAGAGATAGAGACAGAGAGACACCGAGTAGGGGAGGGTTAAATAAGTTAGATGGATATATGGATGGATGGATGGATTGACGGACGGACGGACGGACGGACGGACGGATAGATGAATGGATGGATGGATGGATGGATGTGATACGTCATATCTTATCGAATGTTATGAAAGGAATGTCATTTAGCGAGCAGTAATTATTTACCTTACCTCAAACAATTATCTCGGAGTTCTTTCATGCGTAAATATGGTGCCCAGGGCTTATCTTGATTCCCGTTAGGCATGCCGAAGTATTCTTTCTGGGCCTTGCACACCTCAAAAGCCTCATTCACTAGGTTTTTTTTGCTCTTGCCTTTATGAATTATCCGAAAAGTCTAAAAACAATCATGAGAAGAAGGATGCACTGGCTAAAGAGACTCGGATAACTCAATCTCTTTACATTTGCTGCAAAGGGAAATACGATTGAATGGTGAGTAATATCATGCTTGATAAACAACAAGAATAACATGGTTAGGGGTGAAATGCACATGGTCAGCATGCAAATGTGGTTAGTGGCAGCATGCACAGTGTCAGCACGCATAAGCACATGAAGGACGAATCACAGGAAACCACTAAATGCTGTCCTAAATAGGTGAGTTTTTAAGTTCTTTTAAATATGGTCAAGTCAAGGGATGCTTTGATTCGTGCAGCACCTTAGCTGCTGATACTGCACCTTGCTTCCTGGTCGGCTTTCTAGAATTTTCTGCTGAGCTCCTGAGAAGTTTCCCACTGCCAAAGATAGCTGCGTAAGAGGAGTCTCATGGAATGTGCTTGGTGTCTCCCCCTGCCTATTCAAGAAATACGTATCCCCGGCTGGTAGGTAAGAAAGGCCATTCACAAGGTCCTGACGTTTTCTGGCTTAGCAAACCACAAGGGCTATGGGCATCTAACGTAACTAGCTGTAGCTACTAGTGGCCTAAGTTTTCCAGCTCTTGTCCTCTTGTGAGTATGGTAGATGCATCTCAGCCGGTTGCTGTTAGAATTGCCATGCATTTTTGGTAAAAAATAAAGAATCTCTTTTCTTTGATCACCTATCACGGAGTAGTGTTTTGGTCAGTAACTTGTTGCTCTCGAAGACTTCTAATCACTGAACCCAATGAACCTGGATGAAGGCGTATTTGTTGATGTGATTCAGAAATTGGAACGGCTAACGCTCAAAATCGGTTCTGCCAGCATATGTTCCATGAAATCTGCACGTAATCTAGATGTCATGCTCCAAAGTGACCTTTCATTAGACGATCACATCAGCTCCACAGTCAAGTCTGCCTAGTTTCAGCTACATAAGATTGCTAAAATTTGGGTTCGTTTAGACACGGATACTACATTAAAATTGGTCCATGCATTTGTGACATCCCATCTTGGCTTTGGTAACAGTGCTAGCTGGTCTACTGGCCTGTGTTATCAAGGGCTTACATCTCTCTCTCTCTTCTCTCTTTCTCTCTCTCTCTCTCTCTCTCTCTCTCTCTCTCTCTCTCTCTCTCGGGTTTCTACCAGCAGGATTATCAGATTATGAAAATGGAGTGCCTGAAGGCCCATGTTGCACCCGCCTGAGTCCATTCCGAAACACTGACGCTTAGCACTGGCATGATCCACGTTGATCAGACAACGAGGCGAAGGCACAACGAACGCCGGCTTATGGCAAGGGTAGCAAAGACAGCTCAATTATCGACGAAGGCCGTCAAAAAAGAAAGCCACGAGTGGGTGTGACAGCACAGTGACTAGAAACCGAAGATGGGAGGATTGGAGGTTTAGCGTCGGCTGAGACCTCTAGACAGTGGCATAACACCATCGGCCAAGTTATGGGACGTATTGCTGGCAGTTAGGCATACTATAGTATACTCATGTAACTGGGAAAGTCGTCGAGTCCCTACCAGGCCGAGTAGCGATAATTTTTCATCTGGGGGGGGGCATAACCTACTCTCGTTAGTGCTCCTAGCGCCCGTGCTGTGGTTGTCATGCTATATAAATCATGTTTTGGGCTGTTGCCGTGTTTATTTAAGTATCTCCAGCTGGTAGAGAGAGAGGCTCATTCAAAAGAGTCTGACTCTTTCTGAATTAGCAAGCCACAACTGTGATGATGAGCGTCTACAGTAGGTAGCTTTGTAGCTGTCAATCGAGAGCCCGATTTCTATGTTTCTCGAGCGACCCTGAACAAAGTAGGGAATCGCTAGTCACGTGACCTTTTAAACACCCGTTCTAACTTATTACTGTTATTATCTTATGAGTTCTTGTTTATTCAGAAGGTTAGTCCTGCATTTTAAGCCCTGTCGTAGGAGCTGAACCTACTCTCATGTAGCAAACCCCCTTGAGATTGCCTAAAATAAGCCCATAGCTTGATGTTAATTGAGCTCTTGCTCATGAGGAAGCACGGTTCACCACGAATCATTGATACTTGCACGCAAACCATTTTTTCCCAATTCAACCCTTTTCACTGTGATTTCGAGAAACCTCTTGACGCCATCTCAATCAAATACGGCCATGCACTATTTTATTAGTCTGCGATAGCATACACTAAATGTTCATTTAAGGAAGCAGTACACCTTCATTTTCGTGCAGAATGTTCTATAGTGTTATGTCAGCCGACTTCCTACTAATTTTGCTGGCTGCACAATACGTGCTATACGTGTGAGCACGATATCTATGCCTATCGTAACAGCAAAAAAGGAGAATTTCAAATTATCATTTTTCTCGCACCACAGAAGGCAGACGTTTGTGGAACAAAATCTGTTTTGTTTTTGGTGCACATGACTAGGGAAATACAGTTTATACCCAAGAAAAACTACAATTAAATGTGTTGCATGTTACGAAGTGTAATATGCTCTAATGAATATTTCGGCTTTTAGCCTCACTTCAAAATTATTATTTAATTTTTTCCTAATTTCAGTTCATATTTAAAAATGATAACTCATCAAGTCAATGGTCATAGTGATGTCAGTTGGTAGACTGTTCCAGACTTTATGTAAGCGTGCGAACTAAAAGTTTGGTCTCCAAAATATGTGACTTGATGCGCAGCCAAGTAACTAAACTCAGAGGAACAAGTGCGAGGTGCGTAATACGAGGGAAAGCTCAAAGAGCAATCCGAAACTTTTCACGAAAGGCTGCACTAATCGTTGCATCATGTGTACCTTATTGCATAGGCAGGTAGGTGTGCTAGGAGAGGGACACAGTTAAAATTACAAGATGTCGCAAACGCTTTGAATTATGTGGCTTTAGCACCGGCATCTCTAAGAGCACCATAATTTTGGATATCTTACTACACTGACAGCGACCAGATAGACTCTGGAGTTGATGAGAGGTCGATCATGGAAAGGTCATTTTGGATTTGAAAATCCAGATTCAACGTGTTTTTTGCGAGAGAGATTTTAGCTGAGCCGATTTTTGGTAGAAGTTTCTAGTTTACACATACTAATGATATTTCCATATCCCTTTATCGGGAACTCACTCAAAGCTCGGGCAGTAATAATAGTTGTAGGATAGAATTCGAATAATAATAAAGCAAAGTTTGCATTGCATTACCAGAGAGCTCAAACTCTGCATAGACACTTTGGAAATGCATCAATGCCAAAGTGGTTAGCGATAAAATGCACTGTGTCAGCACGTATCAACATACAAAGGAAAATAGTATAGAAACCGGCAAATCCTGTGAGAAAATTATTTTTAGCTTCGTCTGAGATGCCGTCATGCTAGGGGATGTCGCGATGTTAGTCGGCATTGAGTTCCAGGCAGTTTGGGAGCATAAGAACTAAAGACACGGTCTTCAAGGGATTTCAGGTAAGTTCGATGCACAGCTATACGATTTTAGTTAGAATAGTGGGTTGTATGATGCCTTTGCCCAATTTAGAAGGTTTTGATAGGTAGACTGGATAGGTTGACCGGAGATTTGAATAGGTAGACAGGAGCGAGAGACTGGTGGGATCTAGAAGTGAGAGACGAACCCGTGAAGTCGATGCCTACCTAGTGGGTAGCCAGATGGTTAGAAGCGGTGTAGCGTGGTAGCCGCGACGATCGTGACAGATAAGCCTTCCTGCAGAGTTTTGCACGCAGCGCCTTATTGCACAGGCTGAAGGACCTGCAAGTGGTGAGTGTCACAAGTCGAGACGAAATGTCACAAATGCGTGCACAAACGTGGATGTGGTATCCAAGTCTCAGAGCAGATATGATAAGATCTGCTCTGAGAGAAGCGATCGCCACTAGGATCACTAGGTGGGACTTGATGCTAAACTGTGAGCCGTCAGGAGATGGTCAATTTTCGACTGGATCATTTTTTTGGATTGGATTGTTCATCTGTAACCATACAGAGGTCGTGGCTGGCTAGCGGGAGTTTGCTATACGGTCAATGGGGTCTTTCTCCACAATAGGCAGAACTGGCTTCTTTTTAGGCTTAGATACTGTGATGGCCTTCACCATAGGCGGCCAGCACCTAGGAAGGTACCAAGTCACTGCCATCGAACAGTAGCCAACTACACGGCAGCCACAGCTAGTGAAGCTCAAGACCCTACAATAGACATCGATGGTGCTGCTGGTGTCTCCTCCACTTAACGTCTCGCTCTCCCAGGGACAAAGCCACGGACTTGGCTACCCTGAGCGGAATATCAAGCAGCGAGGACTTGGACCAACTCGATTCATCCAATTAATGCCAAGCCGGCTAGGAAGGGATGTCAAGAGAGTCAGGTAGTTGCCACCCCGAGACACGTGCTTGCCTGGCCCAGCACGCAAGGAAGGTAGGACGAGCGCGTGCAGTGCAGTCTTTTAATCTTGTAGTCTTAAGTCGTCAGGTCTCGCAGGATTCACTTCGAGATACCAGCTTCGGCTTGCCACCGGCTGCTGCTAGGCACGGCGGATGGACACTAGCACGCGCACGTGCATCCGCCCGCGAACTACTCGCCGGCGCTTTTTACTTTGGTTTCATTGGCTTGGCCAATGCGTTCACGAACTCGACCGTTCATCGTTTCGTTTCGTTTCGCTATCACATCTTGGACGCCTGCTGTGGGCACGCTAGCGCATCGAAAGTGGCATCGTCCAGTTCGCGCACCTGCTCCTGCTCGCTCGTGCATTTACTTCTACTCTTCCGCCGCTTTGCTCGCGTTTGATCGTTTGCCGTAGCTGCAACTCGCCTGGGGCTGGCTTGACAATGCACGGCTAGAGGAAGCGTTAGTTACGAGTTAACCAGGGATAGTATCCACAGAATTTAAGTTGGATAGCAGAAGCTGCGTTGGAAGCTTAAGCATTATGTCGGTGAAAGGATACACAATTTGGACAGTTCCAGCTTCTAGACCATCCTCGGACGTAGATCAGCTGATCAACTGTTCGAACAGGGTAGGGACCACTAGTTTCTCTTCGCCCAAGAGTTGATCGTTGCCTCAATTTTCGCTCGGGAGCTCCAGCTTAGGCTTCGGTCGCACTTAGGTGTTGCACCCCTTGCGAGATTGGTTAGGGATTAAAGGTCGCTGGACCACGGCCCCTTCCCGATAGCGATTCGCGGTCGCTAGTACATATGATGGACTGCTCTGGTTGATTGAGAGAGATTGCATGAACCCTCACTTTTTTGCATAATCCCAAATATATTTTTATGCCCACGCCAAGCTCAACTCCACCGCCTTTCGATAGCATGCAAAGCCAGACTATGCTGAGCATTCGTCAGTGCTAATAAGACGGCGCAACGTGGTGAAGCCCACAGCAAGCTGACGTGCTTGGGACCCTAGGGCTCCGACAACCCCTATCGTCTCCTGCCTTCCGCTGTGAGACGAAGCTTGCACGTAGACCAGATCTCTACTTTCTCTTGTCCAGTCTTTGCAGTTGCATATCTGTTGGATCACAATGTTTTCATCGGAGCGGGGCTTGGCCTTGGCCTTGGCCACTAGGATAGATTGGCATGATCTACAGTAGTTTTGGCATGCCAGATGATGAAAAGGCTGATCTTTTGTATGCTTTCTCAAGGTTTCACTTAGCAGACCTAGCGTCTACTGGAATGTCTGTGGTAAACCGTAGTCTATCTGGACATCACCCGGCGCCCACCGATTGGAGATTACAATTGCATTAATCGAGCAGGGATTAAACCCTCGAATACCGGTGTTGACGTGTGCACCACGGCAATTGCAGTCACGTGTGTTTCGCTATAACCAGTGTATGAGGCTATGTTTCGAAGAGCAGGCAGTTCGCCACTAGCGCCGGTCAGTGTACGGACGAAAAAGAAAGCCAAAGAATCATTTCTCCGTACGCAAAAAAACTCAAAACAATTAATCCGTCAGCTGAAAGAGCAGCATGCGTCACTTCCTACAGCCACTCCTACTCCTCACCGTATTTGCCGGGTTCATGTGAATTTTCTTCGTTTGCATATTCGTGCTGAAATTTTGAGTGCTATCACTAGACAATTGACATACTTCCTTTTTGGCACATGAAAAGTGCTTAAATTAGAGATTTATTGTTTTCTTAAGGTGCTGTAAAAATCTCCTATTCGCGATGTTATCATAATTATAGGCCTTAAATAGGACACAGTACACGTCTTTTTCACGTGCTTCCAAAGCAGCATTGCTCCGTGTGCATTCGAAAATTACTTACTGCAACGTTTGACGCCAATCGCGCAGCTCCTAGGAAGAGTAGCCGTAACCCCACGAGTAGTTGTGAAGTATCGTGAAGTTGTGCGTAGCCTACTATGAATTGGGCTACCACTCGTGCTCGCCGCGTTAGACTTGAAGCCATCAGAGATAACGACACCGAGCGGGTTTAAGCGGCGCACTTAGGCTGCAGCTATTGTTGGCGGCTACAACCATTACGCTATCTATTGGATATCCATACGCACAATGGAGATCCTATGGGCGCGGCTTGAGCACTTAATTAAGCAGGAGTCCCAATCGTATCCTCTCATACTTAACTTTTGGTGCTAAGATTTGCGCACATTTCCCGTGCGCATGCGCAGACATTCCGTACAAATCATGAACCGTTTTCACGTTCTTCCTCTGCGTGTGCGAGAACGCTACTACGCATACATAGATAGATGCTACTTTCAGCGACTTTGGGCACCATAACTTACTTCTCTGTCTAACCTAAATGTATGCACTTTATTTTTTGCATGTGTCTGGGCGTGTGTGTGTGCGTGTGTGTGTGTTTATATATAAATGTGTGTGCGTGCGCGCGTGTGCGTGTGTGTGCGTTTGTATGCGGGGGCACGTCAGATTGTGTGTGTGTGTACCCGTGCTTGCACGCACCACATTCCCACAAGAGACTCTGTGTCGCCGGTCAACCTCAGTGGGTGCCTACGCACGGCTCTGGCCTTATCTTAGCTCGTTTGCATTTAAAGAGTCGCTTGAGAGCGGTCCCTTAGCTGCGCTTACAGACGGATTGGCTCAATACGGGTTGCAGTAGAAAAAAGACGATAATCTACTCTAATCACTCTCTGCTTTCTCTCTGTCTCTTTCTCTCTCTCTCTCTCTCTCTCTCTCTCTCTCTCTCTCTCTCTCTCTCTCTCTCTCTCTCTCTCTCTCTCTCTCTCTCTCTCGCTCTCTCTCTCTCTCTCTCTCTCTCCCCCCTATCTCACTCTCTGCTTTCTCTCCCTCTCTTTCTCTCTCTCTCTCTCTCTCACCTATCTCACTCTCTCTCTCTCTCTCTCTCTCACTCAATTCAGCGGCCTAGCTTGAGGCGCGCTTCGGCGGCGCCCGCGCGTTCCTCAAGCTAGCGCTATGGTGTTCCTAACTTACCGAGCACCTTATTGGCTCGTTGCGTCGCAATTGCGCTGCGCTGCCGCGGCTTTTGAACTAGCAGCGGTCGGCGCAAGCGCACCCTGGGCAGCCTCGGCGCCACAGCCCGACTAGCAGCAGATGAGCGACGGAGCGAGAGGCGATGCCGGCGCCGCCTCGTAGTGCGGCCGTCGAGCCGCCGGAAGTGTTGCGCCGTCACGCGCCGGTGTAGTTGCGCCAGCATGTAGCGTCGCAGGGTGAGAGAAAGGAGAGCACGCTTTCGTTAACAGCGAGTTGGCGTCCTCGCGCGGAGCTGCTTATTCGGCAGTCGCCGAGGTGCTGCTACATGCGTAAAGGACCAGCCGGAACGCGGAGCTGATTAGCCATCGTTACGGTAGTCTTTCAATATTCTATAGGGTCTAAGCCTCAAACTGTGACACGATTGTCGTGGTGGCCATCGAGAAGATGGAGCTGGCGGAGGAGCATCGGTCACTTTCGCATTTAATCTCACCCGCATGCCGGAGAGTCCGTGATGTGGCTGATTATTTATTAAAATCCTGCCTCGGAGAGATTTTCCGGGATGTGACGATCGCTTTACGCATAGTCTTCTTCAATACCTGTCAGCGTTGTAAGCGGAGAGCGCAGCTCCTCAAAATTGAAGCTAGTCAAATCCTATTTAATAATAATAAAAATGCACTTGATAAAACGCCCTCAGAGAACTCAATCTCTTCCTAGGCGCTTTACATTTGCTGCAAAGGGAAACAATATTTACATTCAACTACGGTGCAGGAGAGGCTTTTTGAACTGCCAATTATATCAATCGAGCATGAACGAAGGGCTGAGCCACTCATTATGCTAAACTTATCAAAGCTTTAGCCAGCCACAAAGTGCGCCTTGTTACTCTTTGATTAGAAAATTTAACTACGTTAAATATTTAACTTTCAATTTTCATTTTCTTTAATTTTAAGTAAACATCAACTGTGAATGCAAAACAAACTGTCAAAAACTATGAAAGCAGGGGGCAAAAGAACAGTGGCCATGCTTCTAGGGGCCTCCAGCAGTCACGTGACGGCTCAGTTACGACAGACCACTCAGCCTTCAAATAGGGTTTATTTCGGTCAAAAGCATATCGATCATGTAATATGTACTTAAAAAAAGGAATCGGCACGCGGAGCCCCACGCGTCTTCCGTATGAGCGTGCGTACGTGAGTATGATTTGACAGGCACGTTTCGGTTTGGTCCAGCGGTTGAGGTGCTTGCCTCGATCAAGGTCGGGCTGAGGTGGTGGGCTCAAGCCCCGAGGCGTATGTTAAGCGCCAGAGTAGATATTTTTTAATTTATCTTAGGGCGCTATACGAATGAATTATTTCTTATATGTGTATTATATATTGCATGTTGGAATCCTTGGTAACACATACAATCTGTAAGCTGTGAACGCTCTTTAAAAATGCTTGTACTACCAGTAAATACGCCCACGGTCTTCGTACTGGCACCTCTATATGCAGGTATTGTGTGTGTGTGTGTGTGTGTGTGTGTGTGTGTGTGTGTGTGTGTGTGTGTGTGTGTGCGTGCGTGTATGTGTGTAAGCGTGTGTGTTTGCCAGTGAGTGCGCTAGTACACATGCGAGTGCATCTCTGTCGGTGTCTCCAGAAAATCCTCTGCGAAGAATTATTGCTTGTAACAGCCTAATGCAGTCACATGTTGCATAATTTCGTACACATTATATGATAAATAAATTAATTAATAAAATTCATTTTTATCGTGAGCTATAAGAACCTAATTCCTATTCAAGCGCTTCGCATATGCCACGAGGCTCGAGCCCTCGACCTTGCTCATCTAATGCCTTCAGCTTGACCTTGGTTGAGGCGAGCTACTTAGCCACTGGCAAAACCAGAGCATGACAGATTAATTTACTTGTCTTCCATCATCACCTTGTCCCGTAAAGTCCTATATACTAACATATTCAGCAAAGCTAGTCAAAGCTGTAGACGTTTTTACTGTGTTCGAAGCGCTGCTAAGCAAAATGAAGACGGTGATCATTCCAACGAAGATACGCTTCAACTGCTTATAGCTGCAGTATTCCACTACGTTATGAAGGCAAGGGATTCACGGACAAAAGTGGCCATTCACGTTTCACAACGCCCCATACTACGTTCGTTCTTGCAACTATCTTTTGTCATCGACTGGTCTCCGACGCCATACTAGCATCTCATAACAAAGAGCGGCACCGTGCGTTTGGTCAATCTGTCTCATTCAAGCCCTCTTTTTGTGGTTCGTCTGGAGCGATTCTAATTCCACATCAATTAATACCGCCCAACCAATTAAAGGGGTTCAAGTCCTTGCGACGAGCCGTCGCAGATGTCACGGTGCGATCTTGTTGCATAACCTTTTTGGTACACTTGCATGTTGCGGCTGACATATCTGTCAGCGGCAACAAGCCTCGGACAGTAATATGTATAACGATACGACAAGCAGAGCCATTCTGCTTGTACAGAGCACTTCAGTCTTAAGCCAAGAGGGAATAGTCTATATCATTTGTCAGCGCTGGAGTTCTTGAACGTGAAAAGGGTTTCGTTAGCGAGACTCATGACTCTGGCTTCGGGCGTTGTGGGTTCAAATACCAATAAAGAAGTGATACGCTCGTATTTTTGTATCGGCCATCAAGCCATTCTTTCTGCTTTCTAGAGCTCTGTAAATATATGTATAGATATCCATATTACTATCCCGCTGATAGTTTGGCCAATGTTTTTTCGGTCCAATTCTGACTGCTAGCAGGACTCGGGTGGTAGGGATTCATTGCTTCCAAATTTATGTATAATAATATCATTGTACAACTGGACAACATCTGCAGATTACCTTTATAAAACACACTGAAGCTAAATTGTCTTAATGTAATGCTTTAGTTTAACGCATAGAATTTATTAAATGTAATTTCATGTAGATTTACTTTTGCTTGCTCCAGACTGTGCGTATTCCGAACAAGTCGACCACCGTGAAAAAGTTCTACCTTTATTTGCTGTGCCTTTCAGACTCAATAAATGCATACTTGTGCAGGTTTTTTCCTCTTATCACGTCAGCATACTTAAGAAAGCACGAAATGGTCTCGTTTAACGGCGTCGGTCTCTCAGACTCGGCGTTATTTAAACGAAACTTCCGCTTACTGTGTTCATCTGCAATGCAATCTTGTTCCTTACTCAAGGCGTTTTTGATTCTTTTGAAGTGTAGTAAATACGTAATGCTATCAATTCTTTCCGTTTGCCACTCGCCAAAGACGTAAACTTTAATAGAATTAGCACCTACGGCACGCGTCCGCCTTCGACACAAAACCACCGCGAGACGAATGTGTGTAGCAACTAACTAGTGTCAGGCTAGTAAACTCAAACTCACATTTTATATTGCGAATACGTCAATTGAATTATCTTTGGTTCCCGTGGGGATTTACCATCTTGAGACCTACACTTGGGAAGTTGCTCCTACTTCTTAAACTCAGCATTTTTGTGCATGCGGCGTCCGGGCTCGAACACACATGCATATCGCATTTTGTCGGCGAAAATTTTACTCGAAAAACTCTTACCTCATCTAATCATTTCTCTTTATATATATATATATATATATATATATATATATATTAACAAGCACATATAGGTACACATACCTGTACACATGTATACATACTATATACATCCCAGATGACGTCAATGCACGTTTATATAAAGAAGTATGTATATGTATATGTATATAAACTTATATTTTGAATACTTTAGCAAATTATAGTACTATATATATTTATATATATATGAACCGGTTTATTAAAATGCGAATATAGGTATATGCACATTAACGGGCGGAGCGCTGCCTTGCCGGCGCCGCGGGGCTACCCGCGACTCCCGGTTCAGGAATAGGAACCACTTGGCTTCCGAACCAAAAATGGCATCTGAGGCGCATGACCACCGAAATGCCATCCTTTCCGCGCACGCAATACCGAGGTCGGCCAGGCTGGCTTCATTATCGGGCCACCAGCTTCCGAGGGCGCCAGTCACGAAGGTTCTCACCACTGCCGTCCGGTAGCCAGCGATTGGGAGAGACCGGGCTATGAACGTGCTCTTTTCAACCTTTTTACAGGCCGCCACCATCTAGGTATACTCGCTGTCGTCAAATAGCACCGCCACGTCGACGATGACCGTATCAGTGCCGTTGTCGATTACCAGGTTTGCCTTTAGAACCGGACACCCCTCCCCCGGGCGAGCGGGAAGGCGTGACCTGCCGCGAGGCGGCCGGAAGCGTGGCGGCCGAAAAAGCCCCGACTAGGCGGCCCAGAACCAGGTCGTGTTGGGCCGCGCCTGCGTGCGACATCGATCGGCAGTGGCTCAGCACGTGGCAAATGGTCTCTGCCTCCGTGCGGCATAGGCGGCAGCTGGTAACCGTCTCGTGGTGTGGCCGGAACCTCGCAGCAACCACTGGCAGCGCGTCCAGGTGCGCACGGCGGACGAACTGCCAGCCCCGAAGCGGCAGGTCATGACCCGTGGTCTGGAGATGGCTATGGGTCTCTAACCTGTCCGTGACCAGGCAACGGCTGACCGTGCACTGTGCGGGCTGGGCCGCCCAAGCCCGGCCGTCTCCAACCAGCCTGGCGAACTCCCGAAGCTAGGATGTGACGACGTGCGGCACGAACGAGTGCTCCATCACGTCGGTGTGTGTTGACACCGACAAGACGTCGGAGCCGGCCAGCAAGAGGCAGCAGGAGAGAAGCTTTAGGCGCAGATGCGTCGCGCATCTGCCCACAGCGAGGCTCGGCCGACCGACCTTGCTTCCAGTGCCTAAGGCATTTCCGCTCCGGTACCGCAAGCGCTCCTCGTCTGACGGCGGCGCTCCACGCTGGCTGCCGACGGCTCGCCCAAGGCGATGACGTGCGACTCCGCGCACGCGCTCGTCGTCGGAGTACAATACGCGGAAGATATATATATATATATATATATATATATATATATATATATATATATATATATATATATATATATATATATATATATATGCATACATATATTATGCACGAGCAATTACATCTCATTCGTACGGGTCTCATATGGCCGGCTATCTATGTCGAGGACAAGAGAACCGAGTAGGGAAAGCGAGCTACCGGGGGGGGGGTAGGAGAAAGAAAGATGGCGGGTGAAAGATAAAGAGCACGGTGGTAGAGCGGGAGAAATAGAGAAGCGCAGAAGAGAGCTGCAGATAGTAGTAACATTAATAGTAAGTAAGTCGTTTAAATAGCGCCCTAACAAAACCAATCTCTATTTGGGTGCTTTGAAACTTGCTGCAATCGCAGCTATGAACAAGAGTTTATGACAAGCAAGGTATACCAGGCTTAAACTAGCACGCAAAAGCACGCGTGAAGACACTCGGGGCAGTTTGTTAGTGGAATCACGAATTAGTAGATTGGTCTGAATCATCTTGCTCAGGCGAGCGTACAAAGTGCACAAGCAGAGAGAGAGAGAGAGAGAGAGAGAGAGAGAGAGAGAGAGAGAGAGAGAGAGAGAGAGAGAGAGCCGGATAGAGGAAGACACTTGGTACGGAAAACGGGGACGGTGGAGTAAAAGTAGCCCGACCGCCAGAGTAAGACGGAAGTGGGCGTGCTGTCCGGGAGCGAAAGCTTCTTCTGCCGCCAGCAGATGGCGGACACGTCGGCTACCTGACCCATCTCATCGTCCGGGAGAGACTTGGAGACTCATTATTTGCTCAAGCAGCGCAGGCCTGCGGAAGCGCTCTAGTCTAGACACTAGCGGTATCGATCGTCTCGCTAGTTTAGCCAGTCTTCTACGCGAGCGACTACGTCACAGTGAGCCTTGGGCGGCTCAACGTGCTCGCGACGAACGCTCGACACCGGTAAGCCGGCAGCGGCAGCTCGACCACACCCGCGGCAGCTCGCTCGCACCCGCGGCGACATCGACTGCAAGCAGACGCTGTCAGCGCCCATTCCGCGACGCGCCACTTACGGGTCAGTAGCAAAAGAATTTCCGACTTTTCTCGGCAAGCGCCGCCGCATACTTTTGGCAAGTTGCCGACGTCAAGGCTCCTCAACTCGCCGGCTACCCGGCGAGACGACGCGCCGCGCGAAATACAGCCGTCGCCAGTCCGGCGGCCAATGCGGATAGCGCGTCAACGTTGGAGCCGGCGAGTGACCGCCGCGTAGCTGCGTCGTCGTCCACGCTCCGCTCGACGGTAGGCCATCATGGCAGCGATCGCCGCCGCCGCGAGTCCTGCTCTGCTCTTCGCGGCGCGCCGCCCGCCGCCGCCGCCCATTATTGTCGTGTGGGGGGCTGCGAGAGCCGTGCTTGTTATTTTAAGTCTCGGCCGATTGTCCGCGTAGCGCAATTAGAGACGGTTGCTAGGCTGGCGGCCAGCGCATCTCCTGAGCGTCCGTTGCTGCGAGTTGCGCTCGAAAGCTTAGCCCGGGTGGAATGTCGGACGCCGGATCGGACTTCGAGGAAGAGGAGCAAGGACCCTATCTCGGAGTAAGCAGCGGCGGCGGCGGCGGCGGCGGCGGCGGCGGCGGCGGCGGCGGCGGCGGCGGCGGCGGCGGCGGCGGCGGCGGCGGTGGTGCCGTCGCGACAGTCAGGTCGCTGGTCTCGGTGCCTGGTTACCGCGCCTCGCGGCGCTTCGCGGAGCGAACGTCTCGGGTTTGATAGACGAGCCGACCGCATAGTACCAGTAACGGGCGCAAAGGGGGAGAGTCCCAGCTCGTACTTTGGCGCCGCGCGCAATTGCAGTCGCTTTTAATGGCAATCGCAGCCGTCGGCCGGCATGCGCTCGCGCTGTCGCAGCGACGTCTCACGCTCGCTGGCTATCTGCGGGCGCCAGGAAGGCGGCGGAAAGGCGAGCGGCGCCGCGAACTCGGCGATTTGAAAAAAGAGCCGAGCGCTCTTTGCGCCGTGCTTAGCCGAACGCTCGCTCAGCGCATTGCCGTAGCGCTCGCCTGCGGCAGTTTGCCGCAGGCGAGCGGCGCGCGGACGCGCGCGTCCGCGCGCCGGCGTTAGCGCTAGCTGGGCGGCGCGCGGGCGCTGGCTTCGGCGTGGCTACGGAGGGCAGGCAGCGCCCGCCGGGCAGGCCGTCCGACCGGTGAGCGGAGTCCTTGGTTCCGAGGCGGCTCAAATCCAGCTGGCACCGCCTGGGCTCTGTGGCTCTGTAAGACTCTACCTAGGCCGCCAGCGAAAAGCCCCAGGTCTCTGGGGGTCAGAAGGTTATGAGTCGATCATTTAACTGCTGGAAATTCTGCTACTCGGTTGGCGGATTAAGTGTTGGAATAAAAAGCTCGTGAAGCTCTCGAAAGAGCTTATGCTGCTGGAAGCTCAAGGAATGCAATGCTACTTGGCTGCTTGTTGCTTCTGACTGAAATAGCCTGATCAGTTAGATAGCTAATAACACTAAGAATGATAACAGTTTTAATTACAATACGTTTGATATAACGCCCTCGGACTATTCAATCTCTCTCTCTTTAGGCAATTTACATTTGCTGCAAAGGCAGCACGATCAAATGCTTGGTGGTAGCATGCTCAGTGACAGCAACCAGGCACCTTAGGGCCAACGACGGAGCTCGGTACCGAATATCGACGAAACGTCTAGAACAAGTCACTTGTATTGCGATACTGGTCTAAAACTCAACTGATTCATGAGCTGTTTGCCTATAAGTCGGTTGCAAGAGCGCAAGGGCTCCTCGCTTTCCAACACGCAAGCAGCCCGCCGCGGAAGGCGCTCCGTTGTACACACGCGATGACTGGCAAGCGGTTACCGGCACGCGCGATGACCGACGCGCGGCGAGTACTTAGCTTCGTCGCTCCTTGCGACGGCGCGATGAGCGCCAAGCGCGCGGCCACTGCAACGAACGAGGCTCCGCTGGCGCGCGTCTCTAGGAGTACGATGGCCAGCGCAACGAAAAAGAGGAACGTCACGGAGCGGGCAAGGCCATCCTCCCTAACAACGACACCTACCAGGGCCAGTACGACTCGGGCAAGCGGCACGGACAGGGGACGTACAAGTAAGGGCGCACGCGCGCGCGCGCGCGAAGGCGAGTCGTAACAAAGGCGGGGGAGCGCGCGGCGAAGGGCGGCGGCGGGCAGCGATGCGAAGCAGCGCCGCCATGCGACATGAGACAGTGGCAGCGCAGTCGCTTGCGCTCTGCCTGCGGCGGGTCGAATGCGCGGCGAAATGCTCTCGCGCGACGGGCTCGACTCCGATGCGACGGTCGCCAGCGAGCGCTCGCGCCCGCGCGAGCAGGTTCAAGCTGGGCGCCGGAGCGCGCTACGTGGGAGAGTACGCTCAAGGCAAGAAGCACGGACGAGGCACCTTCATTTACCCCGACGGATCGAAGTACGAAGGTAAACGTCACGGGCACAGCACGGCCGCCGCCGTCGCAGCAGCAACCTCGCCGCGGCCGGCGTTGCCGCGTCGAAGCGCGGAGCGATCGCTCCGCGCCTCGCCTTGCTGCCGGCCAGGCTGCACTGGCCGCCGCCGCCTGTCCGATCGCATCCGCCGCCGTCGCCGTCACCAGGTAGCTGGGCGGAGGATCAGCGCAGCGGCATGGGCAAGTACTACTACATCAACGGCGACACGTACGACGGCGAGTGGCTGAACCACGCGCGTCACGGCCAGGGCACGTACGTGTGGGCCGAGACGGGCTCCAAGTACGTGGGCGCCTGGAAGGAGGGTCGCATGCACGGCACCGCCGAGCTCATCCACGCCAACCACAAGTACGTCGGCACGTACAAGGACAACTTGGTGAGCGGCGCGCCAACCGCCGCCGCCGCAGCCGCAGCCGCAGCCGCAGCCGCAGCCGCAGCCGCAGCCGCAGCCGCAGCCGCAGCCGCCGCCGCAGCCGCCCGCAGCCGGGCGTCGCGCGAGGCTTGGCTGGTGCAGCTCCGGCTACGCCGGCTCGGTCGATGACCTTCACCGGTCCGCTGGCCGCCGGCCCGCCGGATGCGGCAGTCTCGTCGCGCTCTCATCGACTTTCTGCGCGCTGCAGCCGACCGGAAGAGGAAAGTACGTGTTTGACATCGGCTGCCAGCAGCACGGCCAGTACACGGCGGTGGAAAAGGTACGCGCACGCAATCCTTCGAGGAGAGGCGAAAGGAAAGGCGAGAGCTCTCCAACGGCTTCGCACCGGACGTCGAGCGAGCGTCGGGCGCGCGAGCAGCGCCGGCTGCGGGCCGCTGCTGAAGGCGCTGCTGCCGCACCCCGCCCCACTCCCCCACCGTATCCCGGTCTGCTGGGCGCATCGTCGTAGCGTCGCGGGAGGCGTAGCCGCTCGCGTTAGCTGCATCGTCTTCTCTCCTGCCTCGCACCCGTCGAATGTAGGAGCGCCTCGCGCGGCGCTGTCGGACGAGCCGCGAACGTAAGCATCCGGCTGTCGGCGCGGCTGCGCGCGCAGCAGCAGCTTTCAAACGAGAACGCACCCGCTCTCGTGGCGGCGCGGCGGGGGGGGGGGAGAGAGTTAGGCGGGGGGGGTGGCAGGCCGACTGCCGCCACTAGAGGGGTGGCGGCTGAGGCGATGACAGGGCGGCTGCTGCGGCGTGGATGCGTGCGCGCGAGTGCGCGATTCGGCTTGCCTGCACGCGTCGGCGCGCAGCGGTTGCGGCTGAGGCTGAGGCTGAGGCTGCGGCGGCGCGCCCTCGCAGGCGGAGGAGAAGCAGACGGAAGAGGAGCTCGCGCCGGTGCTCGTGGCCAAGTGGAAGGCCGGCGACATCAAAGACGTGCCCGTCTATCCGTCCGACGACGACTTGCTGCTCGAAGAAGACGCGGCCGCGCCGCCGCAGCAGCGCGAGCAAGGTACGTCGGACCGACGCCGCACGCGCCGCCGCCGCGGTGCCGGCGCCGGTGACGGCCGAGCTTCTGCCAAGCGCCGCGGGCCGCGTGGCGGCGCTACCGTCGACGACTGCGGGCGCCGCCTCGTTTATTACAGACATCAGCTTCATCTTGTCAGCAGTACCGGCTGCTAAGTAGTCCACGCGGAGGACGGTGCGGTTTCTGTTCGACTAAGAGAAAGTGTAAATTTTCTTTAGAGCCGAGTTACAAGTATGCGCGGCCAGCCTTTCAGGCGCGATTACGTTCCCATAATGCGGGTTTCTCGCGCTCGTGGAGTTAAGCATGTTTTATGCAATCTTTATTTGAAACGTTCGCACGCATTTCGCGTTGATCGACGAAGCCTCGTTCTTCTAATAATAAAATGGACTAGTCAGTGGCAAACGCTTTAGCTAGCGGGGCGGGGCAGTCCTTGAACTTGTTCAAATAGTGCTGCTTCTTTCGGAACGGTACGCAGCTAACCGCTAATAGTGGAATCGATTTTGGAAGTCGTTGCGTCAGTTGGGCACTTCCGGAGGAAGGAAAATCCGTCGATTCAGCAGCGCCATTAAGTAAGTGGCAGCTAGAGCTGCCGTGCGGCTTTCGCCAGGCTTGCAGAGCGCAGTTCAGTCCCGCTGCAGACGGCTCCAGTCGCCCTGCATTTTGAAATCTCTTCTTTCTTCGTATTCACCGCCGCTAAAAAAAGCCACACTTTCACGCTCAGCTAGTCGCGGGTCGCCAAGGACGCGATGTTCGGCCGCTCGTGGGGGTTTCCCCTCAGATGGCCGGGCCTACGTAAGTAGTGCGGCAGCGCTCGCGTAAGCGCTTCCTGGTCGCCGACCGCAGCTCTTATGAGACGCGCGCGCATTCGCTAAAGGCACCGCGACTCGGCTCTGAGACCACTCACGAAAGCGGAAACTTAAAGCCGAGCCTGTATCGTCCCTTTGAAGGACGCCGTAGGCAACAGCTGGTCCGCAAGAGCTCGCTCGATTGGCAGAGCCCTTTAGCCGCGGAAACTTTGAGGTCGCAGCGATTTCTTTCCCCGCTCGAGGTGACTCTGTCTCTCTCGGCGCTCAGTCTCACGGCTGCAGGGCCTCCGGCAGCTCTGCATTTCGAAAAGAATTTCCTGAAGCACTCGACTCCTCGACTGAATCGTGCAGCGCGAGTGTCCGTCCTACGGCTGAGAGCTGAGGCCGAAGCGGAAGCCACTCGCGACGCGACTCACACGCTGCGATCGCTCCGCGATTCTTCACTAATTCTATTATGCAGCGCTCAAGCGGCGACTGGGGCGCCGCCGATGCGGCAGTGCAGCGCCGTGCAGCGGACTCGTAGCCCAGCATCGCCGCCACGCTGCCGCACGCGTCGGTCCATCAGTCGCGGCGCGCCGCCCGGCTACGCTAGGCGATGCGCCTACGGTGTCGCGCGTGCGCACGCTTGCAGCTTCAAGCGACGGCCAGCAGCAGCAGACGACGGATGCCGCCGCCGCGCAGAAGCTTGTTTGGGGCGGCAGTCTGGAGCCGCCAGCGGAAGGGGTCGACGAGCTCGCCGATTCCACCGTCGCCGCCGCCGCCGCCGCGGCGGAGCCATCTGGCAGCAACGAAGGCGCCGCCGCCGTCGCCGCCGGAGAGGAGGAGCGCGCGGAGCGTGACGACGAGGAGTCTGCCGACGAGGGCGGCGACGCGGCGGCCGCCGACGGCGAGGCGGCGGAGGACGACGCCTAAAGGGCGGCCGCCGCCGGGTCGAGCGGACCGGGCGGATGCGACGGAGCTGCTGCCCTCCGCGTCGCGCCGCACAGCTCCTCCTCCCGGGCACGAGAGCTGCCTCGGTGCGACGTCGAAGATGAGATGAGCGTGCGCAGGCCACCGCGCGGCGTGACGTGCGGCGGCAATGCGCGGGTCGAGAGAGCGGATCGGCTCTCTCGCTGCTCTTGTGAATGCGGCGCTCGCTAAAGCGCCGCTCCGCGCCTCCGGCTCTCTGGCCAGCGTCCTCTGAGCGAGGCTTCGAATAAAGAGTCGCGACCGAACGCGTGCCGCCTGGAGCTCCATCCGCTTTCGCCGGCGAATTCGCACGTCGATCGAGCCCGACGAGACGGGGCGCCAGAGCGCAGGCTACAGGTGCAGCAGCAGCGAGGGTGCCGCCACGATGCGCCGCGAGATGCACCGCGCGCCACCTGGCGAGCGGTCGTCGCGCGGGCGGCGTGAGCCTCGCGCTTGGCTGCGCGTCTTCGCTCGCGCGCGATACTCGGTTCTCGATGCATTCATCAAGAGAAGCTTGATCGTTGGTTGCGTCGATCGTGAGCGTCTGACCGCCACCGCCGCCGCCGCCGCCGCCGCCGCCGCCGCCGCCGCCGCCGCCGCCGCCGCCGCCGCCGCCGCGAACGCCCTGCAGCGGCAATGTGGCTGCTGCCCGGTTCGTAGCTTAACATGTCTGCCAGTAAACGTGCGTCGTCCATCCGCTAACTTTTTTTTTATTATCGATGGCAGCATGGGATTCTAGACTATCACCCTGAATATCGACAATGCTCACGAGATGGCTAAGTATAGCCCTGCAGCGAAGTTTACGTTTGACGAGCTGGAGTTATGGCCGGCGTGGCGAAACCATTTTAGGCACCATGTGACCGCTACGAAACTGGCGGTGGAGGACCAGGATGTTCAGATAAGTATACTTCTGTCCACCGTGGGAGCACAGGCCGAAGTAATATTCAACGCCTTTCACTATGAAATCGACTAAGTGAAGATGTTGCATATCATCTTGGGCAAATTTGATGATTACTTCATAGAGTAGGAATAGCATCTACGATTGGGCTTTGTTTAACCGCTGCTTTCAACGTCCGGGCGAGTCTATTGCGACATTAGGTATGTTTTATAATAATAATAATAATAATGGACTTGATAAAGCGCCCTCAGAGAACTCAATCTCTTTCTAGACGCTTTACATTTGCTAATAAGGTATCATTATTATTATTATGTATTATTAAGTATTTGGTATTCATTTGTACATGAGCTACATTATTTAGCATTGCACTGTAAATACGATACGATGAAAAATGAGTTGATCCGAGATCGCCAGCACGTGGGCTTGTCCGAGCTCAAACTTTCAGAAGCCCTGCTACTAATCCCCGATATTAAGTTAGCTGTGGCAGTACGGAAGGTGCATCAGGCGGAGACGGTAAAATCACAACTGAGTCTGCAACACCCGGTTTCAGACGTCTCTGAGTCATCGTCGTCGATCAGGAGTCCACCGCCGACAGTCCTGAGTCCTGCGTATTAGAGGCTAGCGGCCACGCGGAACGGGGGGGGGGAGAGTTGGGCGATGAAGTGGATGGAATGCGTAATTGGCTGCTGCAGTAGCTAGCCGGCAGTGGTAGAGCGACGAAAAACGATATCCCTTTTGCTTAAGTCTCCACATCAACGCTCGTCGCGTGACTTCAATAAAAAAATAGCCCAATCCGAAATTGGCGGCTTATCTGTGTGGCGTGTAACCTGCGAAAAAGCTCAATCAGAGGCAAGTCAGTTAGAGCCGGTATGAGAGTCAGTTAGAGCCGGAAGTGCTACCGAGCGGATGCCGCTGCAGCAACCAGCTAGTGGTAACCGGCCGGCAGTAGCAGGCTAATGATCCTGATCGCCGATGACGATGAAGCGGAACTGCCAGCATCCGGAACTGCAACTCGGCTCACAATCCTGGGTAATATAATTTTTCTCCGTCTGTAACTCCACAAAGCCATAAAGACTATGCCAGTGAGTTTTTACAGCGTACTCACAGCCTAATTGGCTTTCTGTGCGCATTCGGTAGTTGACAGACTTCATCTCACGAAACAAAGAGAAATTTGGAAGCATAGCGGAGTCAGGAGAGCAGTTGAGGTAGTGAATAGCCTGGTAGTAGCAGCTCAGGACCACTGAAAAGGATGAGCCATAGTCGGCAGTAGGAGAGTAGTTACCGTTGCGTAAGAATTGCAGGTCCTAGACTGTGGAGGCGAGTTCCACAGTCTAGGACCTGCAGAGCTAAAGCTTCTGTCGCCAACGGCCTTTCAGCACAGGAATAAAACAGCTAATTTATTTTCGATACAGGACCTGAGGGCGCGAGGAGGCTAGAACTGGTGCAGCAGTTCAGTTAGGTACGGAGGAGCCAAGCCATGGAGAGCCTTGTGGGTTAGCGTAAGAACTTTGCTCTGTATCCGTTGATCAACCGACAGCCATCCTAACTTTTGTTTTAGAAAAGTAGATGCGTTGTCAAACTATCGGACTTGAAAACTAGCCTTGGAGCCATATTCATAGCCAGCTGCAGTAATTCAGTTTCTTTCTTTGGTTGCTCAGCCAAAAATGAATTAAATAATCAAGCCAAGACAGAGCTAAGGAGCTAGTTACACGTTTTGCTAGACACTGTGGAAGATAGCTCCTAATCTCGGATAGGGATCGGACGTGATGGCTAGCTGTAAAAGCAGTCTTCTGAATGAAGCTTTAAAAATTAAGGCAGCTTTCGAAAACGACACCTAAATTTTGAGCAATTGTTGATGGTCGCACGACAGCAACACCTATTAGAAGAGCAGAGCCTTTTAATCCAGCCACGCACTTAGGGTGTCCTTTGAGCAGCAGTTCGGTTTTATCGCCATTTAGTTTAAAGAAGTTTTCTGACATCCAGGATTGAATGTCAGCAAGGCAAGCATTCAGTTTATCAGTTGCTGCAGCAGATTCAGATGGTTTGAATGACAAATACAGCTGAGTATCGTCAGCATAAAAGTGATATCCTATTCCATCAGCATAAAAGTGATATCCTATTCCATGGGCCTTAGTCACTTTTCCCAGAGGTTGAGTATAAATGGAGAATAGCAAGGGACCGAGGATGGACCCTTTAGGGACACCACAGGTGCCTCGTCTCGTGTGCGAAACCTGACCTCTACACGACACGGACTGAACACGATCAGACAAGTACGATTTTAACCTCGCCAGTGTCTCGTCGGCCAGACTAATCGTTGTTCTCAATCGTTTAAGTAGAACATCGTGATCAATGGTGTCGAAGGTAGCTGATAGATCTAGCAGAGCAAGGGCTATGACGTTTCCGTCATCGTGGTCACATAGAAGGTTTTTGTTAATACGGAGGAGAAAAGTTCCAGTATAGTGCTGCCTCTTGAACCCCAATTAAATTTTTTCTAAAATCTCATTCTTTTCAATAAGCCCCACCAGCTGCTAGCGACAATTTGTTCAAGAATCTTCGATAAAAAAAGAAGTGAAACTGGGCAATAGTTTGCAAGGATCTCTGCATCTAATCCAGGTTTTTTAAGTATGGATCTAACGACTGCCGATTTGAAGGACTTGGCTACAGCCCCTTTTCCCAAAAAAGCATTAAAAATCTCGGTAATGGCAGGGCTAAGTTGCACTGCCAGTGAAGACCACAGAGATGATGGTATAGGGTCTTAAGGAGACGAGCTCTTTTTACTAGACCTTATTAAGGTAGCCACATCGCAAGCAGGAACCTCAGAAAAACTTTTAAGGAAGATCGCAGGTTGTGATTCCAGAAATGCTTTACACTGAGGGGGCTTTATGGAGGCACGAATGTGCACAATTCTTTCAGTAAAGAAGGCTGAAAACCTTACTGCTGAGTCATCAATATCTGCGGACTCAGACCTCTCAGCATTGGCCAGTAAATTCTTTACTGTCATGTAAATCTTTATAGGGTCTGGCTGGTAGGAATTCAGCTTTCGAGTAAAAAAAGAAGCCATAGCTTTTTAAGCTTCCGGGTGCTAACTCTACTGAAGTCTTTGAAATTGACTAGGTCGGCATCAGACCTGGATTTCTTAAATCGACGTTCAACCCTACATTTAACACGGCGCATCTTTAAAAGTTTGGCACGCGAGAAGCTCAGTCAGTACCTTGTTGGCTTGTCTTTGTTCAAGCTTCGCACTGACCACAAACCGCTTATTCCGTTACTGGTGACTAATTACCTTGACCATGTCCTGGTTAGATGCCAACACCCATCGATGCGAATGGTGCATTTTAGCCCTCGAGCCGTGTAAGCACCTGATAAGACCCCGGCGGTAGCTGATACTCTGTCATGAGCGACAGTTTGCAGGAGCAAGGAAAACGACCATGCCAAAGCGTCCAGCTTTACGTAGACACACCATCTTTGCCATCGCTGCCGTCAGTAGCTCATTAGAGCGATGCAAAGAAGACTACGGCAGCTGACGACAGCAAGCTGCCGGCTCTCATTCAGTATGCTCTGCCAGAGTCGAGGCCTAAATCGAGCAAGGACCTACCAGAAACGTTGCGAAGTACTTCGCCATAAGTAGCCATCTTTCTGTTTCGAATGCTTTACTATTGCACGACGATCGCACATGCATCCCTGAAAGCCTTCAGGCTTTTCTGTTGGAGCGGATCCACGACGGCCACCAGGGGCAGGACCGAGTGTAGGGACCGAGCAAGGTCGTGCGTATACTGGCTAGGCACCAGCTAAGACGTGAAGACATTTGTCGATTCTTGACGACTCTTTTCGAAACAACCTGAGGAGAAGGCCGCATGAGCCACTCATCCCAGCAACGTTGTCTACGCTCCTTAGCAGCCAGCGGCTGCCGATCTCTTCGAACACGAGGGATGACAGCGCCTTATTGTAATCGACTTTAACTCCCTAAATATAAAAATCGCTCCGTTATCAAAATCAATGACCAAAGAAGTGGCATCCGAACTGCACGCTATGTTTTCTCGCTGGCGCATATAGAGTCAGTGCAATCTGACAATAGTCCAAACTCTCATCTTATGAATTTGGTGGTTTCGCGAGACGATAAGGGTTCAATCACGTTACGATCAGCACACACTCTCTACAACGAACGGAATGATAATAATAATAATGCACTTGATAAAGCGCCCTCAGAGAACTTAATCTCTCTCTAGGCGCTTTACATTTGCGAGAAGTTGAAAGAGCTGTGCGAACAGCTAAATTTATTGTGAGGCAGCCTGAGCCGTGACTCGCTCTAATGATTCAGAGGTCGACGCCTTGCACCCCAACAGGTTTCAGTCTCTCACAGCTGATTATGGGTTGACAGATTAAGACGACATTGCCCGTTCTCCCTCAGCCAGTCGAACCACAATGGCCGGCAAAGAAGACTGTGCAACACTATAACAACCGTTCAGAAGTGTTGTAACAGCACTACCACAATCGTCTTTATTGTTCTCCTCATCTACTTTCATCTCTTAGACCAGGCCAATAGGTGTTAATGCGGACTAATGGCGAAAAGTGCAGGAGCAGCAAGTGCAATGGTGACAATGGCTCGAGGGGATACACCTCGGTCGTTTGTCGTGCAGACTGACAATGGCAGCACACTTCCACGGCACGTATCTTCCTAGGTTTCTTACCAGTTGAAGGATTAGCATTAAGACGATCTGCAATTTCTTTTTGAAGTGAATCAGTTGCTTCTCTTACATCTGGATTAGCAGAATATGTCTTAGCTTGATTTGCAATAGTTTCTGCTTTTTTTTAGGTTTTCCTTCAGCAATAGCTTCAAATCCTTTTTTTTACTATATTAAAAATATCTACACGTGTTTGCTCTAATAATGTTTTAGCTTCTTCTTTTTGTTCCATTTGAACTGCAAGTGATAGTCTAACACTTTTTAGTTTATCAATAACAATATTACCAGAATTATCAGTCGATTTCTCTAACGCACGTTCATTTAGTTCATGTTCAACTCTATCTCTTGCTTGCATTTCTGCTTCAATTCTTTGTATCTCTTGAGCATTATCAAGTATACCAGCAACACGTAATCTTTCTAAATTATTAAGTTTATTCTCTAAATCTATTGCTTCTTGAACACTTCCTCTGTAAGGCTTGTTTTTACTTGCGGATATTTTACCATTTATCATTTTCTCCTATATTCAATTAAAAATAGTTATTAATCGTTTGCCTGTATTATCTACAGACCAAAATCTTCCTTCTGATTCTGTTTTAGCTAGATCAATAACACAATAACTAAATCTATTTCTAGTTCATGAGTTTACCCAATCTTTAAACTGTCTCCTATCTATATCACCAACATATGAATCACGAATGTATTCTATATCAGTATTATTCTGTTTGAAGATTATAATCATATTTATATTTTTTCTTATTTCTTTTCTATGAATATTAGTAAATCCTTGTGCAAGATAAAATATATTCAATCCTTTATGTCTACCTCTAGTAAAATAATCTAAGATTTTTTATTGATCTTCTGTCCTCAAATCATCTAATACAACAACTTTCTTACAATTCTTATAAGAATCAACTTCTGGCATATTATTAATTCCGTTAACCCAAACAAAAGCATGTTTATCTTTTGTCATTGACATAAGACCACGATATAACTTTTGATCTAAACGAGAAGCAATAATAGTACATGTATCATAATTAACCATACCATAAAATATCCAATTCATTACTAACTGTGATTTACCTGTTCCACTTGGTCCAAGCACTAATGCTCTAATAGGAACTTTAGGTAATGGTTCTTTATGTCCAGTATCTATATCTTGTCCAAAATTGAAAGCTCTAACTTGCAACGACATTTTTTCTATATGATAATAGATATGGAAATTTATTTTTTGAAGTGTAAAAAACAATTCATGAGCAATATGTTAAATTAGATTCAACTAAAGGAATGATGGGAATGTTAAAAGGTGTTTGTACTATTTGTGATAGTAAGAAGTCAAAGTTTGTTAAGTTAAGATCTGTTATTGGTGCTGGTAGACATCGAGTAAGTAAAGGTTCTGGTTTTGATATGGAACAAATGATGGCAGAGATTAAAAAGGCTATTGAAAAATTAAAAAAAGGAGTAAAATCATCACCTTTAACAGATATAGAGATAGATAATTATATAAAAGAATTAGGTATAAAAAAACTTTAGATGTGTCTTTGCAAGAGATGAACTAAAAAAACCATTAACAAATGAATGTTTTATTTGTAATACTGGTGATTCAAAAAAGCAATATATCACTGGCTAGCACTTAAAAAAAGGAACACGATGTTTTTACTTTGATTCATTCGGTGCACCACCAATGCCAGAAGTAATAAATTATTTTGGTGTTATACCAACATTTCAGACATTTAAGCTACAAGAATACAATCAAACAGATTGTGGAAGAAGGTGTATAATCTTAAAACTAATGCAAGAATCAGATTTTGGATCAACAATAGAATTATTAATTTAATTTAAAAAATTTCTTTTCCTTATACAGAAATGGAAAATAAAAAATTCGTAGTAATTAAAAATGCCTCTGTCGTAATTCCTAAAGGAAAACCAGCACGTGTTTATGTTGAAGAGAAAATTAGTAAAGATATGCCTTACTTCAGTGCATGGATTTATATCACTGGAGATATGAGACCTTTTCTAGACCTGTTCTAGAAGATATTGCTAATAGAGCAAGTATGAAACTTGAATATAGTGGCTAAGATATGTCTAGTCGTTCAACTATTTGTATAATAATTGCATTTGGTATTAAACCGAGTATATTCTTTGATCAAAAGAATAAACAAATGAAATTCGGTAATGTTACTGAAATAATACAAAAATTTGGAAATGACTTCGCTGTTACTGGTATTCTAGAGGGTGGATATGTAACTAAAGATACTTATAATTCAGAAGAAAGACTTAATATTAGATTGAAACTTGAACAAGTTAAAGTTTATGCTGTGGATAAAAAACATCAAGATAAGTTTAATCCTGCTGATTATTAGACATTAAAAAAAAAAGATAAAAACACATAAAAACATAAAACAAAATAAAAATTAGTTATATCTTTTTTTACTTATAGACAACATTTTATCAACAAGATTCTTTGCATAATTAGTTATCTTACTTATACTTGATGGATTACTTACTTTATCTTTTAAGGACTCCATTGCAAATGGAGTTGTCTAGTAAACCACTACCAATATTAAGACCTAATCCTAACTTTGCCTTAGCACTCATTATCGCTGCAACAGTTTTAGCATCTTCTCTAACGTATGAAGGTTGTTTTGGATCTAACGCTATTCGTGCTGCTGATTCTGCGAGAACTAGGTCTGACAAATTTCTTATTTCTGTTCTTCTTGGTTCAGGATCTGATGATGTCTCTGTATAATCATTTTCATGGATTAGAGCCCTAGCATCAAGATCGTTAACACCTGTGTATCCTTGATCCATTCTTTTTCTAAACTGTGTTCCTGGACCAGCATAAGAATATTTTCCTGTATTGTTGGAACTTCCTCCAGGAACATTTTCAGATTGCACACCTTTTGGAAGACGAAGATGAAATTCTCTGCCGCCAGATAATTTATTTATAAAATCGACTAACCCGAAACCTTGTCTTCTATTTGCTTTCAATTGCTTAAGACTTTAATTCAATTGCAATCCTGTACTACTACTTCTACTTTTTTCTATTCTTTTTGTTTGAGTATTAGTAAGAATAATAGGAATACTACCTGCCAAATCTGAATGCTTAATTTGGATTGAGATAGGTTCCATTGATTTATGTATTTGTTTTAATTGATGATCAGATAATGCAAGTTTCACTTCTTGATACATATTTCTCTATATAATAAAATTATTTAAAGAGATATAAAACATTGTATAGAAATGGATCAAGATGAGGTTGCACAATTGAGAAAACGTGTTAATGAATTGTTAGCCTACAATCCATACAGTGGGGTATTTACCTGGAGAGTTGGTAGAACAGGAACTGCAAAAGCAAGAAGTGAAGCTGAAACAGCAAAATCAGACGGATATAGACAAATATCAATTGATGGGAAAAGATATTACTCACACAGATTAGCATATTTTATGGTAACAGGTAAAATGCCTTTGCAAGAAATATATCACATTAATAATGATAAACTAAATAACTCTTGTTCTAATTTAAGACCTGCAACGCATTCTGAAAACATGAGAAATAGATCAAAACGAAAAGATCTATCATCTGATTTTATTGGGGGTTGCTTTGATAAAAGAGCAGAAAAATATAAAGCATACATTAGAATAGATGGAGATAGAAAGCACTTGGGATATTTTAGCAATGAAGAAGGAGCAGCAACAGCTCATGATATGTCTGCAATAAAACTCCATCTAGGATTTGCACGACTTAATTTTACTTATTGTTTAGATATAGATAATAAACTAGTTAGATGCACTGAGCTCTAATTTTTACAACGTTTCTTCATATCAAATAGTAATTTTCTAACTTCTCTATCTATTTCATCACTTGATTTACCTTGTGCAAACAGTATTGCATTAAGCATTGCACTCTCCGCTTTAAAATCACATGACTTTTTACCACCTACTTCACCTGCTTCAACTTTTTTAATATCTCTCTTTAGTTCTGGTGAGAAATCTACTCCTCCATTTTCCTCTAATTGTCTACCATACTTTACATAATCCAATCTATTGCTTACTTCTGAGTTTTGAACAGGTCCACTAAAACTAATATATGTTCCTGATTTTAATAATTTTATCATATTATCTAAATCTTCAATAGCATTTCTTAATCGTTCTTTGAAGGCTTAAAGCTTTCATTCTTTGTTCATGTGTATCCATAGGTGGTGCCTTAGCTGTATACACTGTTTCATCAACTATTTTTTTATTAGACTTGCTACAGCTACCGCTATCGAAACTCCTATTCCAACGCCACCAACAATACTAGCAATTAAAATAATAATAGGCGCAATAATAAGGCAAGAATCCTCCTCTAACTTCTAAGAAATTCTTTGACCAGGATTTAGGATCAAGTTGTGCAACAGTCCAATATATTTTCTCACCAAACATATCACTTAAGAATTTACTTGGATCTTTATACTAATCACTATTATCTGAATCTGCTTCTAGTAATATATCATTTATATAATACCCTAGTCTTAATCCTTCAACCATTTTTTGTAGTCCTTTTTTTCTGTCATAGTTTTCCAAAAGTCTTGTCCATACTTACCAGAACTAACATCATCTACTATTTCTTTTATAAAAAGACTTAGATCAACTATTCTTGTAACACCACCTAGAAATCCTCCTAGTACATTAGCAGCATCACCAATTACTTTAAGTGATTGTAAAGCTTTAGGTACTAATGTTGCAATTTTTTCAGATGCTTGTAGTGATAATCTTGCAGCAATCTTTGGAACTACTTTTGTAATTACTTTTTTGCCTACATTTGTAGCTGTTTTAACACATTCTATCGCATCTTTAGTTGCTTTAACTCCTTCTTTTATATCTTCACCCACACCTTTACCGCTTCTTGATTTTGATTTTTTCATCATTTATTATAAATAATGGAAAAAGTTTGAAAAGTTAATGGTAATATTTATACTAATCTTGATGCAAATAATAATAGAATAAATAATTTAGGTTTTCCTGTTAACAGTGGTGATGCTATAAGAATGGATTATGCTCTTAGTTCAAGTGCTGGTTATTGCATGTTATTGCATGTAGGTTAGTGCATGTTATTACTAATCCTTCAGGAGAAATAGCAAAAGTATCAAGTCTAACTGATTTATTACCAAAGAGCGGAGCAGTAATGAAATCACAATTGAATTGTAAGAATGTTGTTGGTATATCTGGTAATTCAGCAGATGGAACTGTTTACTCAGACTTGAGACCTTATAAAGTAATAAACTATGGATTACTAAAAAGTATGACAGCAGTATTTCAAGGTAAAGCAATGGCAAGTATTGATATGGGAAATAAGAACATTGTTAATGTAAAAGATTCTGATGTAGCAACAAAACAATATGTTAACACTAATAAACAAGTATCATTTAAATACTTAGGTTTGATGGGTACTTATCCAAGTATATTTTATCTTGATATGTTAGGTTTAAATATTACTGCAAATGGAAGTACAGGAAATACATTTCAATCCCAAAAAATTCCACCTGGTGATATGCCCGTTGTTGCAGCTACTGGAAAAGTTGTCGCCTATGCAACTAATCTTAAAACATTCTCTCCAGGAGTATTACCTAATTTTAGAATGGTATCTAATATTATGTAAGCAAATAATAAAACTAATTCTTATCTAGAATTAATTAGTAATAATACTTATGGAGTAAGTGGTACAGTAGTTTTAATAATTACTATTGATGGAACGTGTAGATATGCTATTGATTTTTTGTTTTCTGTTGCAAGTGGAATTACTTATATAGATTTTATTGTTAGTATTGCATAGAAATGTCAGGAAAAAGAAGTAAGGGAAAAACATCAAAGAATTGTATTAAGAAGACAGGTGATATAATAAGTGGAAATCTAAATTTCCACTTATTATATCAAATTACATGAAATTAAAAGATTCAGTTTCAGATCAACGAATAACCGGTAATTTATCTGCAAATTCAAAAAAGTATGTAAGAATATCAGATCCTGTCAATGGAAAAGATATTGCAACAAAAAATATGTTGATATAAAACCGGAATGTATAAACAAGATGAAACAGTAAATGGAGATGTAAGTGTTGAAAGACTAATAATGAATAGAAGAGAACCAAATTTTAATAATTATATAGCGAATGATGTAATTGCAAATAAGTATATACATCCTTTTTATTTGAAGTGCGAAAGCTTACCATTTGTTAGAACATTTATAAGCAATACTGGATTTATTGGATATTGGGGTAATTTAACTGTAAACGGAATAAATAATATTGGTACAATGCCACAATCTTATTCTCCTTTTAATAATCCAGATTCACTTATTAAATTATCAGATATAGATAATAAAAAAATTGTGTATTCATCTATGTCTATTAGTATTATGGATATGAAAAATAATCCAGTTGATATAATTAAAACTTATCCAGCTAATAATTCATTTGAATACTCAATAGCTAAAAAAACTGATGGTGAAATATCAACTATTATAGATGGATAACGATTTCCAGAATTCGGAAATGAATATCATGTATATAGATCTTATTACTCAAAAGTACTAATTTATATAACTTCAAAAAATAAAATAGATGGAGAACTTATAATTTCATCAATTAAGCAGAGATACATTAACAGGAGGGAGATATGCGGGTAAATCAATGTTTTATTCTGATTTTCCTTTTTTGTAATATTGAAGGTAGTGATATAGTTTTATATGATAATTCCTATATTAATTTTATAAAACTTGCTGATGGAAGAGTAAATATTCAATTAGAATTTTCTTATCCAGTAGTAAGTTTTGCTGATGGTATTCCATATACTATTACACAAGAAATGTTATCTAGAGGAACGTCACTAGCATTTACTCCTTATGATTATCTTGATATTAAATTTTTATCAAATGCTTTCTTCTCTCCAACTAGATCAAAAGATTACACAGGTACTTCTCGATTAGAAGCATATGTTCCATGGTAAGATTAAATCTTCCAATCCATAGTCTCTTTAATCAATTCTTCTGGTATATCAAAACTCTTTCCTGCATCTATCTCTTTCTTTATTCGTTTAGTTAGTTCTATTTTTTTAGATCTCATACCACTTATTTTTTCTATTTTTAAGTCTTTAAGGAACTCTTCAAAGATTGAACCATCTCTAACTTTAACGAATACATTTGCTATTTCTGGTTCAGAGTGATTAATTTCAAGTGCTTTATATTTTAATACTAGTTTTAGAGCATCTAAGAAAGTTGATCTGATGTCTTCTATTCTGTCCATTGGATAAGAACATAATTTAAAGTTTGAATAATGTTGTCCTTGTACTTCTTCAAGACAGTCTTTACTTCTTGTTTCAACACTCATTTTCTATATATTGTTTTTATTTTTTATTTAAATTAATTAAACTGCACTTGGATCAGGTTGTTGTAGTGCTGCCTCAGCTGCTTTTTGTTTTGCACTCTTACTATCACTAATATTTGGAAGAACTGCATAACACTCATCTTTAACAATTCCAGAGATATCAAGTTTAATACCAGATACTCCAGATATGACTGTAGAGAGTGTTGGAAGTTGTGATGCAATCCAAGTCGTACAACCGCTAATTTCACTAGTGTCATCGAGGAGAGCATAAACTTTAGATCTAACTCTTGACTCAAGACCTGATATAACTTCAGTTTGACCAGCACTAATAATTCTTTGTGCTTCTGTGTCTGCTTCATCAAGATAGAATTTCCAAACAGATGTGTCTGTGATAGGTAAAACATCAGAACTGAGTTTTTGCTCAGTGTATGCCGTCATTCTTGACCCAACAAGATAATCAACGTAAGATTTAAGTGCTACTGCAGAAGTTGCTAGCATTGGGTCAGTAACTGCTTCCATTTCCTATATAATAATAAAAAATAAAATATACATAAGCAAACTATATCTTGCTGAAAATACCATTATCAATAGAAGCTATCATACTTTTACACTCATCTATTTTATCATAAAGATCACAAGTCTTAATTAGGTCTGCAATAATTGAATCAGGTAAGTTAGCAATATAAAAATATATAGATTTGTATCATTATATTTAACTTTAAATATTCTACAACAAACGTTACATGAAATAATCTTAACATTTTCATAACATAGCATTCTTGCAATATCCGTTTTTTCTATATACTGATTATAAAATTTTTAATACAAATTAATTAATTTGAACTCCTGGTTTTTTGGGTTTTTGACTTTTTGTTTGATTCTATAATCATCTCATTTATCTTACTACGACTTTCCATTAGTTTATCACATGTATCACATATATCTATAAGAATACTAATATATGAACTATCAATATCTGGAATGAGTTTATCAAGTGAATGCTTAACTATTCTTTGATCTTCTCCTTTAAGTTTTTGAAGACAGATTTTAACTGCCATTTCTCTAGATTGTTCACAGCTTAAAATTCTTGATACCTCCATTTTCTATATATGAAAATAAAATTTTATTTAATTGAAATTAAATCTCTTCACCTTCAGAGCTATCTAAAAATCCTTCAAAGAATTCTTTATATGATTTGACTTCTTCTTCAGTGAGATCTTCGTACTGTTTACCAAATAGAAGTTCTTCTAGATCTACCTCTTCATCTGATTCAGAATCCATGTACGAGGAAGCTTCAGACTCGTAAGACTCTGACTCCATTTCTGTTTCCATTTGATAATCAGGATAATCGATTGAGTCTTCTGAATATTCGGATTCACTATCAGAACTGGTAATATCAATTTCAGAAACTTGAGAATCTTCTTTGGGATCCATCCTTATAATAGTAAAAATATTTGTGTTAATATACATTTAATTTCTCCATTGACTCGTATAGTTCTACTTCTTCTTGTAAGTCAACACATTTTTTATCTATTTCTCTTTTCTCTTTATCTGCAAATCTAACTTTCTTAACTGGTAAAGGTTTAGTAATTTCAATCTTCCTTTTTGGCATCAATACTAATATTACAAGTTTTACAATGACCTGCAGACTCTTTTATCCTACAGTGACCGTAAGAGTAACTATGAATTCCACAGTCTAACAATACCTTTTTTAGTCAAATGCTGATAGTACTTTTTTAGATTGTGTTATAGTATAAATTTGATGGTTTCTAGATTGAAATCTTGATTGATTGTAATAAACATCATATCCAGTTTTAAGACAACCAACATAATCAGAATGTGTCAAACACTTTTTTACCACATCTTTCTTTGTTCCTTTTGCTTTTTTGACTGCACATCTTAACTTCTATTCCTTTATCTTTCTTTAAAGCTATCTGCATTGAATACAGTTTTGGTCTTAAGAAAACACCCTCATTAAGTACAATTTATTTTTCAATCATAACACCTTTCTCATCTTTAATGAAATCTTTTATTTTTGGATCTACTGAATATTTTTCACATATTTCATCCTTGAATTTCCCTAGACTTCCCTTATTAGCAGGTATAATCTTTTCAGCTCCTCCTACTTTCCATATATCTTGATTCTTAGGATAACCAGACAAATCTAGGTAATCTAAATAATTTTCAAAGTCTCTATAAACATTATCAGTATTTATTTGCATTACCAAAGAATCAGTGTCAGTATAAGCAAGTGTTACTTTATAATTTTAATAATCTTTTATTGTGTTATAATGGAAATCTTGCATTATGAGTTTTGAAATATCTAAAATTTTAAAACCTAATTAAATAGGCTTATCAAGACAGATCTCTGCTTTCGTTGTTTCAATTCCAACTAAATCTCGATTAAACAACCTTCTATCTATAAACATTGCATTCATTACTCTTTTATCTGAAACTACAACATCATTATCATATTTTAGATCAAACAATTCAATGTTTACTCGTTCACTAACATTTTCCATTGTCTTTCCAAAAAATGCATTGTTTTTGAGTTTAAAATATTCTTTTTTCAAAGTCATAAATTTGCTACTTTCCTTCTTTCAATGTTATTAACTATATATCCACTCAACCATCTACTTTGTGTGAAACTCATTACTCTATGTATCTTTGTTAATACATATCCTCTTTCAATTGCAAGTTGTAGTTTCCATTATGGATAACATATTTAACTCTTGGTTCTAGATCAACAATAAGTTTTTCCGACTTACTTTCGCAATCATCTATTATTTTCTTATCATCCCTTAATAACGTTTTCTTTTGATACTCAGAGTATTCTTCATCGCCTACTTTTCTCCTAATTGGTAGAATAGGATAATTAGAGTAAGTGTCGTGTAATTCTTCTGGACAGTGCATATCTACTTCAAAAGCATAACCAATTTCAGCATCTTCTTTTAATGATAGTATCTTTTTAATTGTAAACTTTTTTATTGTTTACTATCTAAAAACTTGAAATTAGAAATTGGAAGTGGTTGTGTCATTGCTGTAGCATGTAATGAATTTGCTTTGACATAAAGTAACCAACTCTTTATTGTAGCACTATCATAATTAGAAGAATTAGAATTAGCCATTTCATTGTTTGCTTTGATATATCTACATGACGCTTGTGTTATTTCTCCTCTTATTGCCCTTTCAAAGAAGTCAAAATGTTCAAAGTTTGTTAATAAATCTAGTTTAACCTTTGAAAATGTCAAACCTGCAGACCAAGTTAAACCTGGTGCTGTAATGAAATTGGCAGGATCTAAACCATTAATTTTCTTTGACAAATGTCTAAAATGTTGAAATACATCTGCAAGTAGAAAGACATCCATAGTTAGATAAATATCGCTGTACTTTCCTAATGTATCTTCAGTGTTTGGATCTATTTTTTTCATCAATGCCCAAACTTTCTTAACACGATCATAATATTTTTTCATCTATGTTTGCATCATTTAATGTGCTATAAAAACTTTTAATTGGAGGTAGTGACTTTTCATCTAGTCTTGAAAATGAGTCTATATACTCATAGGGCAATATACCTTTTTCTTATAATAGATCAAATTCATTATCATCCAACATCAAAAAGTACTTTCTTGTTTGTTCTAATGGTTTTCCTGATTTATTAACATTATTTACAAGATCAACTAAACCCTTTTGCAACATTTATAAAGAGTCTTTAAAAGTAAGTGAACCAATTTCAATGTTTATTAATTTCTCCATGTTATTGGCAATAACTTTTTATCTAGTTTTAAATCTTGAAACTCTTGTACTAATAAATGTGAATCGTAACCTTTTAAGTTGTGAGTAAATACTGGAAGTTTAAACTTCTTAGGATTAATGCTGAGATTTAAGTTGCAAGCATTATGTGTCGCAGCCCTATACTTTCCTGTTAAATGACAATGATCTAAAACTTCATCTCCATCTAAATCTAAATCGCAAATATGACAAACAGTTGCATTCTCAAAATCTTCTTTGTCTTCTTCCTTAAAATTACTATAATCAAATGTATTGTATTTATCAATAACAGGTTCAATTTCATTTTGTATTATTTCAACTTCCTCTAAAACACTTTTTAATAGATCAATAACATTTTTTGAACGATTGAATAATTTAAATGTTCTTTGTTTTCCTTCATAATCAATCATAGTATAAGCAGATGAATAAGGAATAGGCTTTTGAAAAGTACCTTGTGGAGTAGTAGGATCTTCTTTATCTGTTTTTCTAACGCTTGTAAGTAAGCATTCAAAGTCTGCATAAGCAACATAATGACACCATAACGTTTTAGCATAATCTCTAAAAATAACATGTATCTCCTGTTTTACAATCTGCACTTGGCATTCTTATTCTAGATTTACCATCATTTCCACGTTTGCAAGCATCAACATGTGATTCTAGTTTATCTTTAGATTAAAATCTACACAAAAATCTTTTACAAGTAAGCTGTGTTCCATATCCTTTGCTACTTCTACACAAGCCATTGAAGTTTTTAATAATTACATAATGAAAATTGTTTTTATTTGGAGTGCTATACAAAAGGAGATCTAAATACCTTTCTTTCTCTTCATCAACTACTATAAGTGGAGTTAGAATTTTATTATCATATTCGTAAACATTAATAGTTATGTTAAATAATTCAGCTAAATGAAGAATATCAACAACATATAAAACGCTTGAAGGATAATTTTCCTTAACGGTGAACAACTCATCTATTCTCTTTAGATGCTGTGAATATTTCTCATGTAATATTTCCTTTAAATCAGCAATAGACTCTGGATGGTTATCTCTCCAGTGGAGAAACCTTAACACACACCATAAAGCACAAAGATTATCTAATTCATTCTTTATATTAATTTTTGATTTCTTCTTTTCTAATCCTTCTGGCATTGGTAAATAACTACCGCCGAATTTATGTCGAAAATAAGAAAACTTTGCATAAATAGCATTAATGCCAACTATAATCCAATTAGAACCTCTTTCTAACCATTCCTCTTTCTTTTTAAAAGATTCAAATTGCATTCTAATTATTCTATCAATATCTGAAACTCTATTTATTTTTGAATTACTTACTCCAGCAAATGGTTGGTAATTAAACGCACCACTGTCTGAAACTAAAATAGGCGAAATAACAAGGGTCATTTTAAGTCACTCTTGTTTTTAAGTAATTCTTTAAAAACTAATTTAAGTTCTGCTCCAATCTTATCATATATCCGTCAGAAGAAGATTTTCTTAAAAACCAACCTGTTACCTGTATCTTCATTAATCTCTTGGACTCTCCATCGAAAGACCATCCGCTGTTAAGCTTAACGGTTTTCTTAGCAATAGGATTATCTAGTTTTATAGATGTTGGTGAACGTAGAGTTGCAATCAATGCATCTACACTGTCTTTTGAGAAAGGATATTTTTTATTTTGGAAGAAGACCTGTACGTTTTCTTACCTCTTCTCTAATATATTTTGCACTATCGCTAAATTTTTCCCCCTCCCGTTGCATAAAGTTATCAATATTTTGAGACATATATGTAAAGATAGAAAAATTTATTTAATTAAATATTTAATTAATTGCAACTATTTTTACTCTTATATAGTCACATCGACCTAAACAACTCTTAGTAGATATAAAATGAAGGATATGGAGAATAGGGTCTCGAGAATGACGGCAGCCATTAAATAAATCGGACGTCGAGAAACGATCGAGCGATAGCGAGATTGTTTATCGGAGGACGATTTATTTAATTGATGACGTCGTTCGATCGAGCCCTAGGCTACATGCCATTCATTTTATATCTACTCCCCAGGCTCTGCAACTGCGTCTAGCTGCATTCTACGCGTGAGCACGACCACCCTAGTTCAGTCAATGGAATGCGTACGTGCACGCGTAGTCCGCCCTGGGTGGCATCACGCGAACCACCAGTTTGTCAGGGTATGGCTGCGCACTACAATTGGCCGGCGCTGCGAGGAGCTCGACTAGCCGCCGACCTTAAAAACAGGTCGACGTGCCTGCCAGCTCGGTCGGACCCACACCCACAAGATCGGCAGTGCCGCTACCCGCCAAACAAAGCGCAAGTTACCATTAGCTAATACGTAAGTCTTCGGCTTTCACGTAGGCGCATGCACTGCATACTGTAGACTGACTTGCTTCATCACCTCACTCGACCGCGACTTCAATCAGATGGGTAAATACGAGAGGGCAAGGGGAAAGCCGGCAGACCGGAAGCTGGGGCACTTCCTTTGAGGTGCGCATGCGAACTGGGCATAGCAACGAACCGCGTTATGGAGGACGCAGATGAGAGCTCACCGCGGCCCGCCGAAGGTAAGCAGTCGACAGACAGCCAACGAGGCAAACAGGGAATAAGAATGCACACTTTAAGAAGTTCCCTAGTTTTAGATGAGGATGAGGCCTCCCACCATGATGTTAGTACGCTGCTTATCGCCGGGCTAGGGCCTCCCCTGTGCCGTTCGGCGGGTGGGAAGATGGGAGGTGGGCCACGAGTCACGAGCCACGGGGAACTAACCTGCGACAGCGCTAGTTGTAGTCAGCACTAGTAACTTTTACAGATTCATGCATGCGTTCTAAGCTAGTCTCCGGCTTGCTCCAGCATCCTGCCGCCAACTTTGCGCTCACCTGTGCAGGCGGTAGGCGCCAGGCTCGAGACGGTAGTGCCGCGGTAGTGCCCTACGCGATACGCCAAGCAGCGCTCCAAGCACTTCCTACACGCTGCATGCTGGGCTTCGGCCCACTAGTCTTCCAGACTTCCAGATTTTAGATGTTTCGTCCTCCATAATCAGGTGATTACAGAGCGAAAAAAGAACTACCTGAGCGAGAGCGTATGGCAGGATTGGTGCGCCGGTTGAGACTTCCAGTTGCATTTCCACATATTTCTCGACCCCCTTAGCGCCGCTTGCATCCGTATTGTAAGAAAGACGAGCGAACTGGACTCTGCGAACGTTTGGCGGACTACGCTGCTCACTTGAATGTCCTTGCCGCAGAGCAGTCTTCGCGGAATCGACGCACGCGGACTCTTGCACTGGTTTACCTATCCGTGAGAGCTCGTGTGAATCCAGACGAGAGAGCTTCTGGGCCACAGTTTCATGATTTTTGGGCTCAAAAAGCGTCGAAAGATAGCTGCTATGCGAAATAGGCGGCTGCTGCAATTGCGAGTACGTAGCGATGCACCTAAATGCGCATGAGCGCACGCGATCGCGAAGACGGGCTCAAAAAGATGCGAGCAGAGCGCGCATCTCCGCCGGTCCGTCGGTCTCTGCGCAACGCAAACAATTGCCAGCGGACGGACTCCGGCCTACTACTGGGGTCAAGTGATCTTTGCTGTCGCCCTGCAAGAGGACGAGTGACTCGGATTTGTCGGGTTAGCTCGAAGAGTTTCACCATTCGGCAGGCTGTGCGCCGGTGGGTTTTAGATGTCCGCGTGGGGATAATTTTGGATGTGTAGTTTTTGCCCAATGCGCGGCAGCTGGGACTCCGCTATGGGTGCGCCAGCTTCACTGTCTTTGCTCGCTTCTCGGCTACTGACGCTTTAAGCTCAATCGCTGACACTCAAATGACTAACGATGAAGTACCGAGCGCTCGAATGCACTACTCGGCTTCCAACGTATGCGAAAGCTCTCGATATTGGCTCTCAGAGATAATCTACATTTGACGGATGCAGTAAAACTATGCAATCTGGAAATCCGACTCCTCGCCCACGCCCCTCGGCTGAGGTGCGCAGAGTGTGGGTTCCAAGCTCTAGTGTAACCGACGAGGTTGATGGCTAATAACTATCCTCGGCAGCACAAGTAGGTGAATTCCAGTACACCACAGCAGCACTTCAACATGCTCAGATTCACTCGCATCTCCGGTGGACTTACTGGGCTAGCAATTGCATTAATGATAATAATAATACTAAGTCATTTCTTTAGCGCTCACAAAGAACCAATCTCAGTCTAGGAACTTCACAAACGCCTCGAAGAAAGCGTGTCAGTATAGTTAGTTATACCACGATACTCATAGTGGTGCGCACAGTGGTCGCATGCATAAGCGCATTTTTCGGATCCGGAAAATGCAGCGAGAAGGAGGTGCGTTTTTAGTTGCTTCTTTTTGAAGCGTCATCAAGTCGGGAAATGTCGTCCAGTCATTCGGGAGTGAGTTCCGGGCTTTGAGAGCCAACGAGCCTCCGACGTGGCCTCCAAAAGATTCGAGCTTGGTTCGAGGCACAGCTAACCAATAGGTGTCTGAGGAACGCGGGCCACAATGCCTAGCCAGATTGAGTTATGTTATGGTTATGGTTACGTTAGGTAGGCTTGAGCAAGAGACTGAAAGAACTTACAAAGAGAGCGTGGAAAACCCCTGAAGTTGACTCGCTGCTTAGTTGAGAGCATGTGATACAGGTCAGTGAGAAGTTTAGACGTTGCACTATGACGTTCACGACACGAAAGCCTGGCTGGTATGTTTTGCATCAAGTCAAAGTGCCTTCTTATACAAAGAGCCGGAAGATTCGCAAGTAACTGAAGTAACAGAAGTCGAGACGTGGTCACAAATGCATGAACTAACATGGATGCGGTATCCTTGTCTAATTATGCCTGCATTTTCACAATGCTGCTTAGCTACAAGTACTCGCATACTTTACATGTCGATACTGTGCACGTAACCTCTAACCACGTTATGCTTGTTGACATCGCACATTTTGCCGCAAAACCATTTGAATACGCTTTCTTTACAGCATATTTAAAGTGCCTACAAAGAGATTATGTTCTCTGAGGGCGCTACACAAATATTTAATTATTACTATTCCTACTATCATTTTTAAAGAGCTTATGTGGGCATCGAATCGATGGGTCACTTTGGAATGGGGCATCCGATTTTTTCTGCTGACGCTACGGAAGTTGTGCAGGCGAAGTTCATTTCAGGTGGTCTAGCAGGCTGCTCGCATTGCCGAGTAACACTCGTCTGTCGTATGTCGGAAACTCGGCAGATGAGAGGGAGCTTTTTGTGTTGCTTGTTTCGCAGCTCACCTATTCGAAATGCATTAATTCAGTTAATGGCAAAGTGGAATTCATTTGTCGGGCATTTTATGCTATCAACCGATACTGGATTTTCACAACTTTTTAAGTAACGAAGATTAAATCGAGCGCCTGGTCGCATAGGGCTGCTGCATTAGGAGACTGCTTTTTCGCAAGTTGTCGATGCAGCAGTGCGACATTTGTTGCGCGCTCGGCATTTAGGCGTCTGATTTCGTAAATGCCTAAAGTTTGAAAGCTTCATCGAGAATACTGCTTGCGCAGCTAGCATTCACGTTCGATCTCTGTACGTTCTATATCTATACGTTCTATATCATATCAATACGTTCTGTCTAAGATAAGGGGCTGCATGCCACGGCGGCTGGCTAAAAACCTTACTAGCTTCCTGATGCTGTCTATGCTGGACTACTGCAAGTCCGCTCTGGCTGGGTTACCGACAAAAGAGCCATCAAGCCTCGGCAGCTGTTGATAAATAAGGCTGCGAGGCTAGTTAACAGATCAAAGTGGTTCAGCTCGGTGACTACTTTGCGGAAATAGCTGCGACGGCTCTCTGTCGATCAACGGCTAAAGAAGCGAAATTCTTAGTCTGACAATTCCCTTACGCTGACCCGCAATGCCCGCCACGGCTTGGCTCAACTTTCTACAACTGGCCGAGACGCTGTAGCGTCAAGCTCAGCGGCCTCCTCGTCCGTGCTGCTACGCCTACCTGAAAAGCAGCGCACATCGTCCTCGCTTTTGCCGTAGGGCCATCTGCGGAGGCTTCCGACGGCGCGCCCGAACGGCGTGACGAAGCTCCAAATAGCGACTCACAAGCGGCGGCGGCGGACGCCGAGCAGGCCGAGGGAAGTGCAGCGGCCGCGGCGGAGGCGGACTCAGACGGTACGTACGTCATGCACACGCACCTTTCTTTGAGCGCCTATCGTCGAGTGCACGCGATCGTTGAAAATTCATGACAACGAGGGTTGACATTTTTCGTGAGCCTGCGCTCGTTCTCACTAGTAGGTAACGAACCGTCGAGCGCGCCGTCACTCGCGCTCGCGACTGTCCATGTCGTGGAGCTCGCGATAGCGCTTCGATTCGGGCGGCGGCGGCGACGGCAGCTAAGCAAGAGCTCGCGGCAGCCGCGCCATTCGGTCTAGCCAGCCTGCTTCGAGCTGTCGATCATAGTCACGGAGGCGGCAGTCAGTTGAAGCCGCCTGCGGTGGACTTTTGGCCCCGTGCTTGGCCCTGCTGGCGCATCCAGTCTAGTCTTCGGCTCGCGTCCGCTAAACAGGCTCCTTCAGTATTAATTCGAAACCTGTCGCCGCGCACCACTGCAGCGTCAGCCTCTGCTGCGGCAGGAAACGAGCTCAGCGCCGATCGACCAAGCGAGACGGAGGCAGCGTCGAGCGACGCTGCCTCCGTCTCGTTTTTCTCCGCGAGTGCATCCATCGCCCCTCTCGCACACGCTCTCACGATGCTGCGCGCCATCTTGGAGCAGTAGGTAGGTGGGTAGGTAGGTAGGTAGGCCACTTCGATGGCCTCTCGGCAGCGGATTCCGGAGCATGAGCTCTCAGCTAAGCATCCTTCTGGCGCTAGCATTCGTCGGAGAGTTTGCAGAGGCGTGTGCGCAGCGCCTTCGCGGCAACTCGGGGGAGGCCAGACGGCACTGTCAAGGGCTCGCCCTCCCCGCAAAGTGCCGCCATCCGGTCACATGGTGGGCGCCATTGGGAATAGACCGTGCGTGCGACTGCGGCGCGGATTGTTCTGGCGCGAAACAAGCGAGCGGTTGCGTGCGTTGCTGCGGCTCACAGTAGCACGTCAGACCGGATGCACGCGGCATGGCGAGAATTAAATCGTCAGAGGTGAACTTTCATGGCTGCCGTTTACCGCACCGACATGTGCAAACGCGGGGATGTGACAGCTTCCGCTCGGGATTGCGACGCGGTCTTCTGAATCTGCGTTGACGCTCGAGCGGTCACGAGCGTGCGACGATCGGCCGAAACGTCTGCCTTCGGTGGCGATGGGTCGGCGAACGGCTTCAGCGTGATTTCAGCCATCTCTGACTAGCAGCTCTGCTGTGCATCCGCGTCAGCCAAGCGAAAGCTCTCGAGGTCGGGCAACGAAGGGCAGCGTATCGGGCCTCGAGGTAGTTCGCGGCCGCGCCGCCAATGACTAGCGCGCCAGCGAGCCGATGGGCCGATGAGGATGAGAATGGGCTTTTTCAGCTTCAGACTCGGCCGAGAGTCCGCCATCCGCCCGCCCTCCCTTCAAGCACTGTATCCGATCGTCGCTTTCCGAGTCCTGGGCGACTGTCAAATCGGCGATCAGGGCGGTAGGAAAGTGACGCTCGCGGTGCGACTGGCCAGAGTCTCAGGGTCGCAGGGAGCAGTGAGAAAAAAGAGAGAGAAAGAAGCGAGCGACCCCGGGTGCTCGCTCTCTAATAGCAATGATAACAATAATGATGCACTCGATAAAGCGCCCCCGGAGAACACAATCTCTTTCTGGGCGCCTTACATTTGCTGCAAAGGAAACGCGATCGAATGGTGAGTGGTATCATGCTTGATAAACAAAATGAATAACCTGGTAAGGGGTGAAATGCACAGGGTCAGCATGCAAATGTGATTAGTGGCAGCATGCACAGTGTCAGCACGCATAAACACATGAAGGACGAATCACAGGGACCAACTAAATGCTGCCCTAAATAGATGCGTTTTTTAAGTTCTTTATAAATGTGGTCAAGTCAGGGGATGTTGTGACGCAAGTCGGGAGTGATTTCCAGGCCTTAGGAGCATACGAACTAAAGGCGCGGTCTCCAAAGGATTTGAAGTTTTTACGAGGTATTGGCAAACTGCTGGATTCCGAAAAGCGGATGGTACAATGCTTGGCCTGGTGTGGGAGTAGATCTGAGAGGTAGATTAGAGCCAAAGGACGAAAGGACCTAAAAGTGAGCGAAAAAACCTTGAAGTCGATCCTTTGCTTGACTGGTAGCCAGTGCAGGTCGGCGAGAAGTGGTGTGATGTGGCAACTGCAACGGTCACGACCGACAAGTCTAGTGCAAAGTTTTGCACCAGCTGTAAGCGACAGATTGCATGGGCCGGTAGACCAGCAGGCAGCGAGTTACAGATGTAGACATATATATTAACTGTGTACGTGAAGTAAACATGTACTGTATGCAAACACCAACACCCTGGCGTGCATGGCTACTCAGAGATTAGAGTAAACCTCTGGTTTCGGCGCACTGCCGACTCTCATTACCCCACCCCGAGTTTTGTAGGAAATTATAAAAAATGTAGACTAATTAGACATTCCAGTGTGCAAAGGGCTCCAGTCGAAGTTAAGAACGTGTCATTCCTCGTATTGCAGACACTCCAACAGATGTCGCAGAGAATCAGGACGCTACGCGAGCAAAGGAGCACGCTGACGGCGCCGCGGAATCGGCCGCCGCCGCCGCCGCGTCGGAGCAGAGCGGCGAGGCGGCAGGAGACGCGGCCGCTCAGGCACCTACGGCCAGCGAAGACGCAGCGGACGCCGCCGCCGCCGAGGCGGCGTCCGGCCCCGAGCCGGCGGCCGCTGACGGTCAGGATCCTAACACGCGCGGTGACGAAGACGAGGTGCAGAGCGACGAGGTGAAGGCCGACGCTGAGGAGCCCAAGATTCCGGACGACTTCTTCTACGACTACGACGAGGCCATCTCCAAGCCAAAAATCAGCGAGAACGCACAGTTTCCGCCGGATATGGTGACGCTCAGGTGACGACGCAGCGCAGCGGCGTGTCGCTCAGTCGCACGACCGGCCACCGAACGGACCGCGAACGCTTACCGCTTCGCTATCATTAATTTGCAGGGCCCGCACACTTCGCGACCCTGGTCGTGGGTTCGAGTCCTTCAGCAGGCTGCCTCTTGTCACCCACTGCTAGCGCCAAGGGGGAGGGGTTGATAGCCGCCATCGCTCGTCTGCAAGCTATAAACGTGAGGCTGCTGAACCGGCCGACATTTACTTGGCATTACTTCGGACCGTGCTGGTTTCCGGTCGCTGCTCGACTTGCGCCGGCCGCGCAGTAGGGCGAGCGCTGCCCAGACTAGGCTTCCGGCGGGCAACCTAGCAAGCAAGCCGCCGGGCAGTCTGACTCGCGTGCGTCCGCACTGCGGACGCTTCTCCGCCGCTCGGCGACCGACTTCGCGGTGCGCCCGACTGCGGCTAGCTAGCGTGCGCGCCGCGAAGCGTGGGCGGAGACGAATGGCCCGCATATAGGCGCATCGGTTGGTCGGTCCCGACATTCCGAATCGCAGCCGGCAGTCTTGGCTAAACTTGACTCTTTTCGGGTAATCTGCCGTGCTGTGGCGGAGCCGGGGCGCAGGCAGCGGCGGCGGCGGCGGCGGCCACTCGTCTGGCAAGCCTCTTCTGATATCGCGGTCCGCCATGAATGGCTCACTCCGGAAAGGTCAAGGTCCGGATAAATTAAAAGTTCTGCCGCTCACTGAAATTCTTCGGCCGTACCCCCCCCCCCCCGGGAGCTTTTCAGCTAAAGCTGCAGCGTCGCCGCAGCGCCGCCGCCTCGCTCAGCTGACAGACGCGTCGCCGCGGAAGCGACTTCTCGACCGCAGTTAGATTTTAATACCTTCGCCCTTTTCTTTTCGATTTCAACTTAGGCATTCGCTAGGCTACGACTGTCTCAAGCGGGCCAACCTACACGTGCTCGACGAAAGGACTCTCGCGTACGTGGCGGGCAACGTCGTGCAGGTGATCGACCTGGTCACCAAGGAGCAGAAATACCTGCGCAGCACCGGAGGCGGCGGCATTGGCGCCATGGCCGTACGTGGCGACCGAACGCGCAGCTTGCGCAGCTCGCGACGCAGAAGCAGCGACTGCTCTACTCGCTTGGCCGCCACAGCTGCTGCTGCTGCTGCTGCGCTGCTTCGGTTCGCGCGCGCGGGAACCCTCGCGGATGCCTCGCGACGCGGCGCGCCACCCGCGCGTCGCACGGCATTGGAGGCAGCGGCCTGGCGGGGCTCGCTGCCGAGCGACATCCGGATCCTCCGCGGATTCCACGATGTATCGGAATCGGACTAGGCCAGATAAAGCTACCGCATTCGGCGTCCGGCCTCGGCAGCCAACGGCGCGATGCGGGCGTTGCGTGCAGGCCGCCGCCGTGACGCCACGTCGCTGTCGTCCGAGGGGCGGCGTGGGGCGGAGTGAATGGGAAACCGGAAGGTGACGCGGCTTCGCTTCGTCCGCTGCTGGCAGCCGTTGCGATCGCTCTTAGGTGCATCCTAGCAAGAAGTATTTCGCGGTGGGAGAGAAGGGCACGTCTCCGAATGTCAACGTGTTCGAGTGGCCTGCGTGTAGGCTCTTCCGCATCCTTCGCGGCGGCACGCAGGCGTCGTACGCCTACATGCAGTTCAGGTAGCGGTTCGCGAACGATTCGCTCACAGCGGAGGACGCGCTCTCGGTGTGCGCGCTCGCGAGACAAGCGATCCCGCGAGTGCGAGGCGACGGCGGCGGCAGCAGCAGGCGACGCTGAAGCGCTCGTGCCGTTGGTCGCGTCGCAACGCGGCGGCAGCGAGTTTCACGGGCGGAACTCGCGCAGCTGCAGCGGCTCCGGTCGAACGCGCGTCGTAGTCCCGACGGCAAGATCTTGGCTTCGGTCGGTGGCGATCCGGACTACATGCTGACGCTGTGGGACTGGAAGCAGGAGCGCACCGTGCTGCGCTCCAAGGCGTTCTCGCAAGACGTGTTCCGCGTCAGCTTCGCGACGGAGCTCGAGGGACAGCTGACTTCCTCTGGAACAGGCCACATACGGTGCGTATGCAGGCGATGGTCTCGCGAGCGAGTGCGCGCGCGCCCACTCTTCCGCCGCCAGAGGCCGTGCCCGCCGCGCTCTCGCACACCCCGACGTCGACGGTCGCGCCGCCGCCGCCATCGCCGCCGCAGGTTCTGGAAGATGGCGAGCACGTTCACCGGCCTGAAGCTGCAGGGGCAGCTGGGAAAGTTCGGCAAGACGGAGATCTCGGACATTGAGGGCTATGTGGAGCTGCCCGACGGCAAGGTGCTGTCGGGCTGCGAGTGGGGCAACATGCTGCTCTGGGACGGCGGCCTCATCAAGGTCGAGGTCGTGCGAAAGGGCAAGAAGCCGTGCCACGCGGGCCCTGTGCAGCAGATCATCATGGAGGAGGGCGAGCTGGTCACGGTCGGCTCGGACGGTTTCATCCGGGTGTGTGAGAACTGGCTGGCGCAGCGTGAGCGGCTGTGCGCAGCCAGCGCATATGCTCGGAGCGTGAGTGCTGCTCTGCGGGAGGAAGATCGTGCAGATGACGAGGACGGCATCCAGTTGCGTGCGGCAGCTGTAGAAAACTCCCTATGAGAGAGAAAGAGAGACAGAGACAGAGACAGAGACACAGAGAGAGAGAGAGAGAGAGACAGAGAGACAGAGAGACAGAGAGACAGAGAGAGGACCAGACAGGAAAGGATGGATCAAGCGTGAGAAGGAAAGAGACACGCTGAGAGATAGAAAATTTGCCGACGGAGAGACGGACGGAGCTGCGAGCTGTAGGAGGAAGTGAATAGGTGGCGATGATGAGCGAGCCTACCGACGGCGGCGCGTGTTTGGTGCGGCGGCGGCTGCACGGTTGCGCGGCTCGCGGCCACGATAGCCGCTGAACGAGCGGCTGTCGCTTTCGGTGTCAGGTGTGGGATTTCGAGGCAATCGACACGGCCGACTCGCCCGACGACTCAGGCCAGTTCGAAATGGAGCCGATGAACGAAGTTCGGATAGGCACGGGTGACGTTCGGCTTCGATCCATCGTTCGCGCGGACGGCACCGATGACCCCATCTGGTTCGCTCAGGTGCAGTGTCGGCGCCGACTTCGGTGGCGTACCCCGAGCTGCGCCGCCGCCGCTGCCGTCGGAGCTGCTCAACGCGCCTTTCTCGGCCGCGACCTGCAGCGCTCGAGCGAGCGGGGCAGCTGGCCGTCGCGCGCTGCTGGGCTCCGAGCGGAAGCGGAGCATCGCGAAGCCGAAGCGCGTTCGTCGTTGAACTATAGGACGCCTGTGGCAGCATCTGGAGGCTCGACCTCTCCTTCTCGCACACGTCGGCCGTGCCGGAGAAGCTGATGGCATTCCATGCTGGCCAGATTCTCGGCTGCTCGCCGTCGCCCATCGCGCACCTGGTCGCCACCACTGGAGCAGACAGTAAGCATACGGGCACAACCTCTGGCCGATCCGCCCCGCCCCGCCCCCCGAAGCCCGCTCTGCACACCTCGCGTGCGAGCGGCATTAGCGCCGTTCGCTCCGCTCTCTAGGAACGGTGCGAGTGTATGACGCCGTGGCCATGCAATCGGTGTGCGAGGGCCGCTACAACGCCGGCGGCACGGCGCTGCTGTGGATGCCGAAGGCGGTCGATCCCAAGGGCGCCACCATCGTCGTCGGCTTCGACGACGGCGTGCTGAGGGTGCTGCTGCTCGCCAAGAAAGAGGAGAGCAGAAAGGGCAAGGACGAAAGCGAGCTGCTGCTCGCGCAGGTCTTCAAGCCTCACACCAAGCGCGTCGCCGCCGTTGCGCTCGACAGCAGGGGCGAGACGCTGGCCACGGCGGTACGCTTCGCTTGCCTGCGCCGCCGCCGCTACGACGCGCTCGCGCGTGCGTCCTCGCCCTTGCCTCGACGGCCGCGCCCCCAACTTCCGTTTCGCTTCAGAGCGAGGATGGCACGCTGTTCTTTTTCGCCGTCGGCGAAACGTACGAGCCGATCGGATTCATCGAGCTTCCCGGCCCGGCGACGCATGCCGTCTGGGCGCCGGGCAACTACGTACGTACGCCTACGGCTCGTTCGCTGGCGCGTCGGCTGCAAAGCGTTACATATGGAGCGTCAAATAGCTCAAATAGCGGATTCACAACGACCCCCTCTACGGAGTCCTTCCTCACAGCGAAGCGAACGTATCTTTGCCCGACACCGAACTAGCGCGACCTGCAGATAGCGCCTGCCAACCTCAAAGACCTCACTGCAAAACTCATTCGCGCCTCCCATGCCAAAGACCACACTGTCATCTGGCGTCGAAGAGCCTGACCTCTGAATGTGGCTAGTGGAGGCCACAGCCGCCGGCGCCGAGCCCGCGGACCGTAAACTGCAAGCAGTGCTGTTTCTGCTGCGGCCACTTCTCAGAGCATAGCGCCGCCTCCCATCGCCCAGCCAAGGCGAAGGAAGCAACTTGCCCGGCCGCCGCTCGGCGGCGCTCCGCTCTCAAAGCAAAGCGACCGCCGCTGCCGGTCTCGCCGCCGACGCATGCTCGGGCGTGCCCGGCGGCTGACGCGGCTGCTGCGGTCATGGCGCCTCTTTCCCCTGACGCGCGGCAGGCGCTCGGCTTTTGCAGAAACGCAACGCCGTACTCGTCACCACGAGCAACGGATACGCAGTGGAGATCGAGGCTCCGGAGCCCGGCTCGTTCGACACGTCGCGTAGCTACCAGATCACTGGGCTGAAGATGCGCACGCACAAATTCAAGAGCATCAAGTCCAAGCTGCGGGTGAGTTGAGGCGGCGGCGCGCACGACGTCGCGCGCTCTCGCGCGCGCGCGTGTGCGCCGCTCTCGCCGCCGCCGAGCGTCACGACTTGTGCGCGCTCGCGGCCGGCGCGCAGCACGACGAGGAAGTAGAGCGTAAGAGAAAGATGGAGGAAGAGAAGCGGCGGCAGCGCGAGGAGGAGCGGCGCGTGCGGCTGGACCGCGGCCTCGAAACGGAGGAGGACCAGCGCAAGCAGCGCGAGGAGGAGGCGGCCGAGGAGGAGAAGCAGAAGGCCGCCGAGGAGGAATGGAAGCCGTACATACCGGCCGAGCCAAACGCCATCCTGTACGCTTTCTACTCGCCCGACAAGGAGGGCACGTTCTACTTGTCGATGGTGAGCGCGGCGGCGGCGATCCTTCCACTCGCTCGCTCGCTTCCTCCTTCCTTCCTCCTAGCTCTCTTCCTCCTTCCTCGGTGCGTCGTGATCTAGGTAAGGCAGCTGCTTCTCACGACCTCGGTCCCGAGGTCTTGGGTTCAAATCCCTCCGGTGGGCGATCCTTTATCGCCGCTGCAAGCGGTGGTGATAGCCATAAAGGCTCTTCTGCTGCTACACAAAAGAGGCTGTTGAATATGCTGGTATTTTGTTTATTTATTTATTTCCTCATCGCTCGCTTCATCCTTCCTTCCTTCTTTCTAGCTTGCTTCCTTCCTCCTTCCTCATCGCTCGCTTCCTCATCGCTTGCTTCTTCCTCCTTCCTCATCGCTCGCTTCATCCTTCCTTCCTTCTTTCTAGCTTGCTTCCTTCCTCCTTCCTCATCGCTCGCTTCATCCTTCCTTCCTTCTTTCTAGCTTGCTTCCTTCCTCCTTCCTCATCGCTCGCTTCATCCTTCCTTTCTCGTAGCTCGCTTCTATCACTCGCTTCTGTCAGCTCCGCATCCGCTGAGCTGCAGCAGACGACGGCTGCGGCGACTCGCGTACAAGTTTTTTCTCGTCCGCCCACCAGGACGCGTTCGACGCCGGCTACTTATACGAGTGCAAGTTCTCGTCCGACGACGAGCTGAAGCGCATTCCCGAGGAGCTGCGCTTCGAGCCCGTTCGAAGCATACCCGTCACGCACTCGCGCGACGTCCCCATCGCTACCGTCTACTTCAGGTGCCCGACGCCGCCCTTCTTTTAGCTGCGCGACGATTAGCTCGCGAGACGATTCGATCGAGATTCGCCGATCGGCGAGATCAGCGCTGATCGAGGACGCATCGCGTCCCTCTTCCGGTGGCGGGCGCCCTGTCGCCGCGTCGTAGCCGCGTAGCAGACTCACGCCTACTCGTTCGTCGGTCCGCTCCGACCGCTCACCGCCGCCGGCTTTTTTCAGCGAGCTCCACGGGCACGTCGTGCTGGGCATGCAGGACGGCTCGGTGCGCGTGCAGGCGCTGCTGGCCGCCGCCTCCGACGGTCCGACCGACTTCTCGTCTCGCTGGGAGCTGCCCATGCACGACAGTCAGTACGGCAGCATCAGTCACGTGGCCATGAGCCACGACGGCGGCATCTTGTACACGGTCGGGGCTGACGGCAACTTCTTCGTGTACAACTACATGTCGCAGGCCGAGATGGAGGAGAGAATGAGAAAAGCCAAGCTGCCGTCGGCACGCGTACGTGCGGAGCGCTCGCTCACCCCGCCGACGATTCCCGCTGCTGCACCGCCTTTCGTCACTTCGGCGAGTCCTCTCGAACGTCGCCTCTCTCCGATCGCTCGCTCTCCTCGCCAAGTCCTGCTCCGCACAGAGCAAGCGCTCGCGATGAACAGAGAGAGAGATAGATAGATAGATAGATAGATAGATAGATAGATAGATAGATAGATAGATAGATAGATAGATAGATAGATAGATAGATAGATAGATAGATAGATAGATAGGCAGAGAGAGACAGACAGAGACAGACAGACAGACAGAGACAGAGAGAGAGAGGGAGACAGAGAGAGAGAGAGAGAGAGAGAGAGAGAGAGAGAGAGAGAGAGAGAGAGAGAGAGAGAGAGAGAGAGAGAGAGAGAGAGAGAGAGAGAGATGGATGGATGGATGGATGGATGGATGGATGGATGGATGGATGGATGGATGGATGGATGGATGGATGGATGGATGGATGGATGGATGGATGGATGGATGGATGGATGGATGGATGGATGGATGGATGGATGGATGGATGGATGGATGGATGGATGGATGGATGGATGGATGGATGGATGGATGGATGGATGGATGGATGGATGGATGGATGGATGGATGGATGGATGGATGGATGGATGGATGGATGGATGGATGGATGGATGGATGGATGGATGGATGGATGGATGGATGGATGGATGGATGGATGGATGGATGGATGGATGGATGGATGGATGGATGGATGGATGGATGGATGGATAGATAGATAGATAGATGGAGAGAGAGAGAGAGAGAGAAGAGAGATAGATATAGAGATAGATAATAGAGAGCGACAGAGAGCGAGAGAGCGACAGAGAGAGAGAGAGAGAGAGAGAGAGAGAGAGAGAGAGAGAGGAGGGGAGAGAGGGAGAGAGAGAGGGAGGGAGAGAGAAAGCGCACCAGGCACCCTTCCAGCCTGGACTGACAGAATCTCAATTGGCTATTGCAGAAGCTTCCAGAGGGCGCCAAGCTCGCCGATGACATCGACGACCCGCAAGCGTACAGGTACGCCGCTGCCGCTGTCGCTGCCACCGCCACCTCTGCCCTCTTGAGCTACATGGCTAGCTCTACCTCGGGCGACGTCGATGCGGCTGCGCGCGCAGGTGCAGCCGCTTTGGATGCAGCGACACTCGTGGTGCAGACTATCGAAGCGTCGTGGCCGTCGTATTGCAGCATCGAAGATGCAAAGCAGAAAGCCGAACACGACAGGCTGATGCAGCTAGCCGAGGAGAAGAAGCAGGAAGTGCGGCGCACCGTGGCGCAGCTGCGCCGCCAGTTCAGGAAGCTTCTTGAGCGCAATCACGAGCTGCCAGCGCACCTGCGCCTCGATCTGATGGTGGGTTTGCGCATCGCCTCCGCGGCAGCCGTGGTGGCGGCGACGCTGCTGCAGCAGCGACGCTGGATGTGCGGCGAGTTGCTGTTTGACGCGACGCGATGCAGACGGTAGAGTTCGCAGAGTGTGCGAGCGATATGAAGTCACGCCAACGCCAACCTCAGTTTCTATCGTAAATGAACTGCCAATGTAGGAGGAGAGTGTATGTTAATGTGCACACAGTTTTTCTGCAGCGTCAAGATTTCGGCCAACTCAAAGCAAACTCGCGGCATTTGGGGTGTCAATTAAGATTTCGCTCCAGGCCGTGGGGCGTTTTCTTCTGAAACAACTATTTTCAAGACCTCTATTGACAACTAGTCCGTTTTTTAAAGAGACAATTTTGTTTAGGTAAAATTTGGTGTACACTACCAGGGTACCTCCAGTTGCGAATAGCTACTTTTTGAGTGAGCGTATCATGGCAATGTAAAGATATTACGAGCAAATTATCTAAATTTTCTTATTTTCTCTAGAAATTTCTGTTGTTTTCTCTAGAAATTGCCCGCTTCTCGTTCTTAGTTATTTAAATATCCACTCTGATAACTGATTCTTATGTGTTCCACCATGTCATCACACTAAGCTTCTGTCTACGTCTGCACTCACGTTCAAGCCCCAATAGATGTTAAAGGCCACACCTTTAATTAAATGCTTTCCCACGTGTCCTGCCCTATCGATTCCTGTCACCACCTGCTGTTGCACATCTCATCATTTGCGGATACAATTTTCTCCTAGGAAAGCGTTTCTTTTTTGACTTTCAAAATTAAGTTGGTGTTAAGTATTATGATGTCTCTTGATATTTATGATATCCGCGGCAGATTTGCGGATTCTCTACCCCTCTACTCGATCCTCCCACCCACCTTGACTTCTTGATAAAGAGCTACAGCTCATCACTAGCTGATGTCCTTATAAGTTTGTACGCTTGACCAGGCGACGTGATCGTGCCCGCCCGCCCCGACGCCCTTTGGTGTAAGACTTACATACAATATTTTAAATATTTCCTTGATTAAAGATGAAGCTACATTCTCTATTAGAACATTGATTTCCCGGTAGCCCATTGAAAGGCCATTTAATAGCATGAGAATTTAAAAAACTGTCGTCCCGTCTTCCTTCCTTTTTGCAATATTTACTCTCTCTCACTCTCTATGGTTTGTCATCTCTTAACAGAATCGTGTCTTTCATTTCTACGCCGATGACACCCAGCTCTACCTATACTTGGACCCTTGTAAGTCCCGCTCCTCATTCGACTGTCTTTATTTTTCTTTTTAATTTGTCTTTAATTTTATTAGTTTTTCTTAAATTTTCTCATTTACTAAAAATTAAAAACGCATGAAATCATGACAGCATTTGGTGGGTCCCTGTGAATTTTCTCTTATGTGTTTATGCGTGCTGACACTGTTGCATGCTGCCATTAACCACACTTCCATGCTGACTCTGTGCACGTCACCTCTAACCCTGTTATTCATGCTGTTTTTCGAGCATGCTACCACTAACCATCAGATGGTGTTTCCTTTGCAGCAAATATAAAGCGCCTAGAAAGAGATTGAGTTCTTTGAGGGTGATTTATCAAGTGTATTATTATTATTATCGGTTCGGTTAGCACCACTCCCGTGATGCTGACCCATAGTTTAAATGAACTATCCCAAAACTATGTTTCATTATATAACCACATTTCCTCCACAGTCAAGTTGGCAAACTTTCAGCTGAGTAACTGCCAGAATCTGCTTTTGCTTTGATAAGAGCACGCTAGCTAAATTAGTTCACACATTTCTGACATCGCGTCTGGATTGCTGCAATTTCTTGTATGCGTCCTTAATCGCCAACAACTGGTGCAAAACTCAGCAACTCGACAGGTTTGTCGTCAGTGGCGTAGCTTCCCCGCAGCAAACCACTTCTGTACAAGTTTCACAGGTTCGCTGTAAAGCACTCCAATCGATGCCAATTGATAATCAATCTGGCGCAGACTGGTCACTTCGCACTCGCTTGCACCAACCTAGCTATCCAACTTCCTCGCTCCTCTGGTGAGCTCTCGCACCAGACATCTGAGTTCTCGCGCCACCCGCTCCGCGGCATCTAGTCATCTCGCCTTCTTCCCCTGTGCGTATTTATTTGTCTTATTCCGTAAGTGCTCTGCGTATATACATGTGCATGATTTAGCGCCCGTTACTAGCCTCAAGTCTCATCAACCGTTGGCTATGAGTGTCTTCGTGTTTGATCTGGCATGCTGGCCTACTCAAGATTGATACGGCACATTTCACTATCCATTGGCTATTGATTCTCTTGCAGCGACTTTTAAAGCGCCGGGATAGAGAAAAACTTCTCTTAGGGTGCAATGCAAATGACCTTTTAGTATTGTTATTACTACTGTTATTAAAGCTAGTGCAGCGATTCGCGAATTAGACAGGCTGCAGTCGCCCTAGCTGTGGTTATGGAGGCAGTAATCGCTACGGTAGTGGCACAGGAAGTGGAGACGGTAGCGGGCGGCGGTGCTGGAGATGGTTCTGCAGGAGCTTGGGGTGGCCTTTCGGATGTATCCATCCGCAGCCCACGCTTCGCGCCGAACATTGCCATTCTCGAAATCGCGTGCCTCGTTCGTCAAAAGGAGTTTGAAATGGATCCGGAAATCAAGCGGGAGCTGGAGAGGCACACGCACGAGAAGATCGACGCTGTTCGCAAGGAGCTGGCCTGGGAGTCGGAGAAGCAGCAGATCGCTCTGGACAAGATGAGCCGCCGGTGAGCGCTCGCGCTCTACCTCACTACGCCGGCGTCTGACTGTCCTGGCTGCATCGCGGCGGCGTCTCTTATGCGTGCTTCGTCGGTGCTCCGCAGGTTCAAGGCGATCGTGGAGTGCGAGCGAATAGTCGTGAGAGCATTCCAGTCTGGCTACGAAGTGAGCACGTTCAGAGCTGCCAAGCTGTCGGAGGATTTCCACGTCCTCAAGCAGGACCTGAACAACAGGCGCACGTCTCAGCTGCAGAAATCCAACACGGAGATGAGCAGAGAGCAGTCTCTCCTTGGAGGTACGCCGCCGCCGCCGCCGCCGCCGCCGCCGCCGGCTGACAGACAGGCGGGCGACACGGATTCCCGCATTCCCAGAAAGCTGCAGCTCGGGCGACTCTCGCGACGAGGCGCAAGCGCCCGCCCCGACCGTCAGCCATCCCCCAGCTCCCATCCATCGCGGCCGCCGCCATTAGGGCTGCACGCGATTCGCAGCGGTGCTACGCTGAGCGGCGGCCTTTCGGGCGCCCGCACGGACCTCTCACCTCTGCTCTGACGCAGGCGGCGGACGGCAGCACACGATGCAGTCGTCCGCGTCGGACCGCGGCGGCCAGGCCGGCGGCGCCGCCGCCGCCGCCGGCAAACCGGTGACCACGCTGAAGGGCAACACGGGCGAGCGCGTGGCCAAGGCTCTGAGCAAGGTGGAGGAGAAGAAGCGCAAGAGGGCGCTGCGAAAGTCCGAGTGGGATCAGCTGTACGCCAGCAAGCCGGACGACAAGTACGAAGATCCGGCCGACGTGGCGGCCATCAAGGACGCCGAGGACAACATGGGCGACTACAAGCTCAAGACTGCTGACGATTACGTCGTGCCCGATCACCTTCGCATGAACGTCGAGAGGGCCATCGTCAAGCTGCTCACGCTCAAGGAGCTAGTGAGTGTGGCGCCGCCCGGCCCGCGATCCGCGCGGCGACCCCGATGCGGCCGCTTCGCCCACGCTCGCTCGCTCGCTCCCTGCCGAACCGACGCGTTCGCGACGCGTTGCAGATCCACGACGCCAAGCTCGCCTTCAATCAGCGAGTGCTCGCTCTTCGCGATAAAAAGATGCGGACCATCGCCGCCGCGGAGCGGTCGCTCGTGGAGCTGCAACGGCTGCATCGTCTGCTCGGCCCGGACAGAGCGAAAGCGCTACCGGCCTTGCCCCGCCTGCATCCCGACGAGGTGCCCGAAAGGTGCGCAGGACGCTCTCGCTCGCTCGCTCGCGCGCGCGCCACGCATCTCGAGAGCGAGCCGCCAGGTGGAGGCAGCAGCGTTGGCCACCCGTTCGCACTGCGGCGCGGCGCCCGGCGGACGCTGCGAGAGCGGGTCCTCGGGACAAAGAGCGACGCCGACAATGGCCACCCCAGCCCCTCCGCCGCCGCCGCCGCCTCCGCCGCCGAGGCTCAGGCGTGACATATTACGCTGGAGCGCGAGTCGTTCCTCCGGCGCCGCTCTCTTACGTTTTTGTCCGATGCAGGCGCATGGAGTACACTCGCGAATCTCTCCTGGCATTCAAAGAAGACATGGTGAAGCGAGAAAAGGAGGCCATCACCGGCGCCGGTGGCGGCGGCGGCGGCTTCGGTAGCTTCGGCGGCGGCAAGAAGGCTGAGAGCGTAAGCGCCGAGAAGTAGCGCCGCTGGCTCTGCGGCTGCGATGCGGCGGTTTGCTGCGCCGCGCGTCCTCAGCAGCGCTTGCAAATACGCCGAGCCGCTGAGCCAAGCTTCTGCAGCGCGGCCGGCCGGCCGGCCGCACATGGCCGCACGCGCTGACCGGAGGCCCCGGCGATCGGATCCGTTGGCGAATAGTGGCGACTAGCGAGTTTTGTCTAGCCCCGCAACTCCCACTCCTCCACTGACAGACGGAAGTGGCTCGAGACCGGCGCGCCCGTCGCAGTCGCTCGCAAGCGCGTAACTCGGAGCCACCTGTCGGATGCGCAGTGGCCCGTCTGCTCCGTCTGCCCCGCGCGCGCGACGGGCGACGTCGGTTGGCTGCCGAAGCTGGTGAGCTCAGATCTTACTCGTATACCTGCTATCGTACCATAGATAGACCGCGGCCGGCGACGTCGGAAGATTGGCGGCCTCAGACTCCGCGCATTCGCGAAGTGGCGGCGTCCAGCGTCCGTCCTAGTCCGTCCTAGTCTCGCTTGCGGCCGTAACGCGAAGCGCTCGGACGGCTGACGAGTTCAGCCCCTTGCCCTGACCCTTACGGCGAGCGGCAGACTTTCTGAGGCGCCGCGCTTCTATCCTCTCCTCGGCTCCACTCTGAGCTTGAGCCGCCTCGGCTCAGCCTCGTCTTGGGGGACGCTGCTAGCGCGCCCGCGAGCGACGACGCTGCGGCGTCGGCGGCGATGGCTCTTTCCCTGGTCAGCGCTGGTTCGGCCGGTTCGCAGCGCTCGCTCGCTGGAGCTCAGCCCTTGCATTGGGACTTTCTTAGCAAAAGCCTTCCGCCATCAATGTCGCCAACCCTCGGCGAAAGGTAAGGCGCGCGAGAGCAGCTCACGTCGCCGATGGGCTATCACTATTGGTTGCCGGTTTGCGTCGCACTCCACGCGTTTATCGACGACGATTCGAGCGATAGCATCTCACGGTCGCAGCTCGCCACTCGGTTTGCAATTGAGTCGCCGCGGCGTCGCCACTGTCACGAGTTCGCTCGTCGAAGGCGATCGAGCGCTGCGCGTCCTGCTCCGAGTCCACTTCCGGTTCCACTGGTTCCACCGTCTTCTTCGCGGCCGCCAATCGAGCTGCGGGCGGATGCAGCAGCGGCTCCGGAGCCGCTGCGGCTTCAGGAGCCGCGGCGGCCGCTCCCGGCTGCTGCTCGCTTTTCGGCGATTTTGCGGGAAGCGCTGGCGCTCAACGTGTGCGCCCTACGCGCGCCCGCGAACTCCTTTGCAGACCAGCGTCAAGGACGCGTCCGTGACTTCGCTGGCACCAAAAGACGAGGGAGGCGCGACCGCCGCCGCAGCGGGCGGTCTGCTCGAGGTGCTCTCTGAGCCGGAAGCGCTTCAGCTCTCTCCGCTCGAGCTGCAGCTGCAGAAGGAGGAAGAGATCCGGTAAGGCGCGGCGGCGCGGCGCAAGGGCGTCCGAGCGCGTCCGAGCGCCTCCGCTGAAAGCGGCGCTGCTCGCCTTCGTGCAGCTCGCTGTATCAGCAGGATGCTATATTATACATAGATGTTATATATATGCGCTGTATTGCAGCTCGCTGTATCAGCAGGACCGCCTGCTGCGAGAGATGAGCGAGGGGCTCGGCCAGTTCGACTCGGAGCTGCGCTGCTTGAGCTTCGACAAGTTCAAGCTGAGCGTCGACCTCAAGAACGCCGACCTCAGGTGGGTGGCCGCCGCGGACCAGGCGGTGACGGCGGCCACCGCGCGCGCGCGCGCGCGCGCGCGAGGCGCGAGCGTTCGGCGACGCGCCGATTCGGCTAGGCCGATGGGGCTTCGCGCCTCGGTGGGCACGTTCTTTGGGGGTTGAACGACCCTTTCGCAGCAGGGTCGCCTAAGACGATCGAAAAGCACGCGTTTCCACATTTCGCACACAATAATTGTATGCTCGGGGGTCGCCACAACAACAACATGAAGAACTGTATTCAAGGGTCACGGCATTACGAAGGTTGAGAACCACTGAGCTAGAGACTGCTGCGAGCCACGCGCAGCTGCGCTGAGATACGAGCGATAGGGTGCGCACCTACTCCTAGGGCAAGGCGTCTTTCTCTGCAGGTACATAACGCTATTTGAAGAGTATCTGCTGCTCAAGGAGTACGAGAAGCATGAGAACGTGCTCGCTGACAAAGTGGCCAGCAAGAACTCGGAAAAGTTGGATCAGCAGAGCAAGGTCAATGTTCAAGGCCATTCCCGGAGCGCCTCGCTCCTCGCCGCCGCACTGCGTGGCTACGCTCGGGCTTGTAGTTCGTATGCGGAGGAGACGCGCTTTCGCTGTCTCACTCGCAGTGAAGCGCTCGCCACTTCCGTCGTTGAAGAACGTCGGCTGCTCTGCCGGAGACTGCATTCTTCGCTGCGTCTCCGCGCGGCGCCTGCGAAACCTTGACGCTATCGCTACGCGTAGTCCAAATCAAGCTTCCCCCTCCCCTAGCAGAGAAGTCCGAGTGGTCGCTCAAGCCTGTATGCTCGCGCTCGCCTTGGCTACGACGCAGCAGCCGATGCGGGCAGCAGGCAGCGACCTGCAGGCTCCATTCGAAAATGCGCTCACCAGCCAACGGATCAGGATGTGGCTTCTGTGAAGCTTTCTTAGATCCCTTGCGATCCGTAAACTCAGCGATTCTACGTCAAAGGTAGCGAGCCCGAGTCGCACAGCCCGAGTCCGCGTGCTCGCACTCGAAATGGACTCGGTGTGCCGTTAATACGCCTGCGGGCGCCATGGCCGCCGGGTGACCGAGGATTGGAGGTTGGGCTGAGCCACTCGGGAGCTGCATCGGCGTGCCGCTGTATTACATGTCGGTCGATCAGCCTGCCGCCCGATAAGGCCCTACAAGCTTCCCTAGGCAAGGTCACTTCCGTCGGCGTCGCGGTTAGACATCCGTGCCAAAACCTTGGCTTCGGTGCGCCGGCCCTTCGACTGCTGCTGCCTGCGCCAAGTTTACTCAGACTGAGCAGTGCAGTGCCATTTTAAAGGGTCTTATTTTCCAAGGCTCGCGTTCATTGATGAAAAATCTTCGCCGAAACGAGCAAGAAAAAACCCTCTACCACGTTTTTCAAATGTCGAGATTTCCCCCTTGCTGCGCGCGTACGCACACGTTGGAGCGCTGGCGGCAATGCCTGCGGCGACGCAGACATTGCTGCTGCTGCAGCAGCGGCGGCTGCAGCAGCAGCTGCTGCAGCCGCCGCTGTCAGCCGCCAAAGCTTTCGGTCTTGCGAGTCTCTTTCTGCTCGGCCCCGCCCACTTGCCAGGCGCCGCCACGAGCGCTCGTGCATCTCCTGCGGCAAGAAAATCGAAAACTCTCTGCGCTCGCCGCTCGCCAACGATCGCACGGCGAGCACCGCCAGACGGGCTTTACGCCTAGCGAAGGAGCGCCCCGCTACGGCAGAGCTCGGCAGCTGTTGAGCTAGGCTCGACGGCGGCCGCCGAGCGTGAGTGTCGCCATCGTCGTCGTCGTCGCCGCCACCGTTCGCCCGAGCGAGCGAGCGGCGACGATCGTCGGTTCGTCGCGCGAAACTCGCCGCGCGCGCTGCGGCAGCGGCCGCTGCGGGACGAGCGGCGAGCGAGCCGCCGCCGCCGCCGCGGCGGGCGTCGTTTGTCTTATGAAGTGCTCGGCGGCGGCGGTGCGGATGCTCGCCGCCGCCGCCGCCGCCGCCGCCGCCGCACCAGCTCGCACGCAGCTGACTCACCGAACCCGCTGTCGTCGCCGCCGCATTTGCAGGCCGTCGAGCTGCAGCAGAAAATCGAGCTGAAGAAAAAGGACATCGACAAATTGGTGGAGAAGGAGAAGGCGCTGCACGCCATGTTCGTGCAGTCGCTCGGCGACAACAACAAGTTCACCGACTACCTAACGAAGGTTTTCAAGAAGAAGATCAAACGCTCCAAGAAGAAGGAGAACGCCGAAGGCGGTGAGTGAAGGCGGCAAAATGAAAGCAGCGCCCCGCCCGCCGCCACGATGAGGTGGTCGTGGACGAGCGCTCCGGTCGACGGCTCCGGCCGAAGAGCTCGAGAGAGCGCGCGAGCGGCCCGGCGCGCCCGCGTCGGAGACGGAGCTTTTGTCAGCGGACGTACGCGCGCACTTTTGTCGGCGGATGTACGCTCGCGTTCGCGAGCGGCTTAGCGTCGCGATGTCGCCGCTGCTCCGCCAGGGACTGTTCGCGCCGATTCGACGGATCAGAGCAAAGTTGCAACTGAGTTTCGTCTGCATAGAAGTGAAAGCCTAGATTGTGTTTGGCAATTACGTCGGCCAGATGGAGAGTATAAACCGTGAAAAGAACCGGACCTTGCACAGAACCCTGAGGTACCCCATATTTCAGAGGTACCTCTGATGATCTTTGTCGATTCAAATCAATACCCTGGAGTCTCCCACTGAGATAGGGCCTGAACCACTGCAGAGCAGTGCCAGTGATGCCCAGGCGAGATGAGAGGCGCACTAGAAGAACCTTGTGATCGATGGTATCAAAAGCTGCCGAGTAGTTGCCTGACAACAGCCTTTTTGAAAGGTGCTTGGACATGACCTGAGGCTAATCGCTGTACGGAGTTCTTGCCACCGCTTTAATTGATATTACAGCCACGGACCACCCCTCGCGTGTGGAGTTATACGTCCCCTACCTACCTGGGCGTGAGTAAGTCCGACAGTGGAGGTAGGCCTCCGGTCGTCGACCGCAAGTCTTCAGCGCGCGGTGTCAACTGCGATTAAATTGCGCTCGGAGCGCCGGGCAGTCAGCCCGCCGTCAAAGGGCTGCTGCTCAGACACCCCACTTTTCGGAATTGTGCGGGCAGCATATTTGAATTATTCCGGGCCTGCCAGCCTGACGAGCGATCAGAGTAAGTGGCTAATCGGTCGAACAATCGATACTGAAAACCGGTGAATTCCGGATCGCTCGGGATCTTTCGCGCTCCCTGGTTTAAGCTTCCCGCTCTAAAGTGATCCAGAGCTGAGGTGGGCCTGCCTTTTCAAAATTCCGATTCTTTTGTCATTTCCGTATTCCTATGAACAGAAAATTTGTTTTTCGCCAATCTCAACTAATTCAGCACTCATTCAGCGGTTATAAACGCCGCTTTGAAAAGCGCGGAGACGGATCTCGAAGCGTTCCAGGTAACGCCTAGCGCGGACGTTGCCCACTGCTTACTTTCCGGACGGCTTGTCGACCATTACGGGCAGAGGCACGCTCGAAAAGTCGCAGAAACAGTCGCCTTTTACTCACTTTTTGGCAGGTATCGAGCCAAGCAAACAGCCATTATATATAGCTGTTAGTGGCAGCGCTTCGAGTATAGCATTTCTTATAAATGAATTACAAATAATAGTATTATTTAAATTAATTTAAATGTAAGTAAATTATGATAAAAATTATTATAGACGGATATTAGTGTCAGCGCTTTAGCCTTGCTTGACTGCTCGAGCGGGACACTGTGCGACTCGACTTCGGCAGATTTCTCAGGCACCCCGAATGAATCGCGAGAAGCCTCGATTTCAAATGCATTCTGTCGCTCGAGACGAGCTACTTTTTCCAAAGCTCGAACAGCCAGCGTAGCAACGCCTCCGCTGCGCTCTGCTCTATCCAGCGATTATAGCTGTCATAAAAACAGCGAATGAAACGTCTCAACATCGGCTTATTCGCAGGCCTCATTTTTACCGCAGTCGGAGAGCTACAGCGAATATCTCACCTATTGGTGGCGGAAATCATCCGCTGCACGACTCGACAGCCCATGTAGTAAACTGGAGCGCAAAGTGCGAGCCCCTCACCTTTGACCCCTGTGAGCTAGTATCCAGCGGGACGATAAGCGTCGATAACGAGGAGTCGCGATGGAGGCGATCGCCTCTATCGCGTGAGGACGCTAAAATTAATGATCCAAAGTGTGAGCTTGAAAGTGTTGGGCCCGTTAGCCGGACGGGAGCGGCAGGCGCGCGTTTGAAGTTCAAAATATAGTTGGGAAATGCCGAAGTTGGATGATATTTAGATGTTAGCACTTTTCACCGTGCCAACTCGTCGCTGCAGCGCAGGGAGGCTGTACAGGCTAGCGATCGGACGCTTCAGCTTTGCAGCTGCTTTCGCGATCAAATCATATATATGGCCATTGAGTTTTCACGGTAAACATATGGTTACCTAGCGTCTTTTCTCCAAAAAAAATTAATAGCAGATACGTTAATGCTGAAGTATTCGCCAAATCTTTCAAGTCAAGTATCTTTATGCATCGCAGCACTGCGGGAAAATAGCAGAGCTTCGCGCGAAGAGTGTATAGCGTGAAGACAATTGCTACTTGAAGACTCTGATGAGGACAGCGATGATGACGATGACGACGACGAAGACTGGGAAGAGTCTGATGAGGAGTCGGGATCGGAGGGAGGTGGCTTTGACCTCGACATTTGCCCGCCGGGCTGCGATCAGGTTAGGACGGACGGCCTGCTTGGCGGCGGTCAATCGATGCTCTCCTCCGTGTAAAAGGCCTTGAGCAGAATGCGTAATCGCTGCCTCCATCGCTGCCCGCTTCTAGAACATATATGACAACACGTGTCAGCTGCGTGAGAAACGACTGGACATCGAAGAAGCGCTGGCAGAGGAGAAGAAAATCCGCGACCAGATGAACAAGGATCTCGAGAATCTGCAGAAAAAGAGCAAGGTTATAAACGCCGCTTTGAAAAGCGCGGAGACGGATCTCGAAGCGTTCCAGGTAACGCCTAGCGCGGACGTTGCCCACTGCTTGCTTTCCGGACGGCTTGTCGACCATTACGGGCAGAGGCACGCTCGAAAAGTCGCAGAAACAGTCGCCTTTTACTCACTTTTTGGCAGGCATCGAGCCAAGCAAACAGCCATTATATATAGCTGTTAGTGGCAGCGCTTCGAGTATAGCATTTCTTATAAATGAATTACAAATAATAGTATTATTTAAATTAATTTAAATGTAAGTAAATTATGATAAAAATTATTATAGACGGATATTAGTGTCAGCGCTTTAGCCTTGCTTGACTGCTCGAGCGGGACACTGTGCGACTCGACTTCGGCAGATTTCTCAGGCACCCCGAATGAATCGCGAGAAGCCTCGATTTCAAATGCATTCTGTCGCTCGAGACGAGCTACTTTTTCCAAAGCTCGAACAGCCAGCGTAGCAACGCCTCCGCTGCGCTCTATCCACGTCCGGGCAGTCGCACCACGGGCCGAACCGAGAAGAGACGCCGGGCAGAGACCTCGGATTCTCGCGGAAATGCGCCAGCGAGATAAAGCCGGGATTCCGCCGCTCGGCTTCGTCGTGACAGCTCGCGCTCGACGCGCCATTGCAGCTGGAGAAGCAGCAGAAGCTGAACGAGTTCGACATAGCGGTTACGATGCGCCTGCATCAGGTGCTCCACAACGTCAACGGCATCCTGCCGTCCGATCTCAGCCAGTGCCTCGTGTTCGGCTCGTTCAACCTCAGCCGCCTGTCGCACCGCATCAAAGAGCTGGAGCACGAGAAAGCCGAGCAGAAGAAGCAGCAGAAGTGCGTACTCCCCTCGCGCGCGACGGAGCGTCCGAGCGTGCGGAGCGTCCGAGCGGGCGCGCCTCCAGCACCAGCGCCGGCGCCGCCGCCGCTGCGGCCTGCCGGCCCGCGATTGCCCATTGCCAGCCTCCTCCTGCCGCCGCTGCTGCCTTATTATCGCGAGCGTCGCTCGTCCAGCCGCGAGCGCTTAATCGCTCGCACGCGCGCACACAGGGAGGCCAAGAAGACCAACAAGAAGCTCATCCAGGATCGGCGCCTGTTCGAAGCCAAGATCTCGGAGCTAGAGGCGGCCTGCGACCAGGAGATGGCGCACAAGTTCGGCCGCATCGTTGACCTCGAGCGTCTCGAGCAGGTCACGGTGAACAGGAGCATGGAGGAGCTGAAGGAGAAGCTGCGGCAGACTGAGATCGACAGCTCCGACGACCTTCGGCGCTGGGAAGTGCGTGCTGCGGCAGCGGCGGCGCCGCGTGAAGCGGCGGCGTCGAAACGACGCTGCAGCCCCGTGCGCCGAGCAGTCGCTCATCACAGTCGGGTCGGGCTCCATTGCTAGCGCAAAGCTGGGATGATTAATTTAAGAATTCGATGAGACATTTTAATCGCTCGATAAGCCAGTGGCCTTCCTCTTCTTCTTCGTCTGCTTCTTTGTGAGAGAGAAAGAGAGAAAGAGACAGAGACAGAGGAGGAGTGAGTGAGAGAGAAAGAGAGAGAGAGAGAGAGAGAGAGAGAGAGAGAGAGAGGAGAAAGAGAGAGGGGGAAGAGAGAGAAAGAGAGAGTGAGTGAGTGAGAAAGAACAAGAGAGAGAGAGAGGAGAGTTAGTGAGTGAGAGAGAGGGGAAGAGAGAGAGAGAGAGAGAGAGAGTGAGTGAGAGAGAAAGAGAGAGAGAGGGGGAGAGTGAGTGAGAGAGAAAGAGAGAGAGAGGGGAAGAGAGAGAGAGAGAGAGAGAGAGAGAGAGAGAGAGAGAGAGAGAGAGAGAGAGAGAGAGAGAGAGAGAGAGAGAGAGTGAGTGAGAGAGAGAGAGAGTGAGTGAGAGAGATAGAGTGGGAGTGAAAGAGGAAAAGACAGAGAGTGAGAGAGAGCTCTCTGACGCTGCGGAAAACGTGGAGCCCACTGACCACCGACGCCCTGGTGTGTGAGGCACTACCCTATTGACGAAAATAGGGTAATTATAATAATAATAATGCACTTGATAAAGCGCCCTCAGAGAACTTAATCACTTTCTAGGCGCTTTAAATTTGCTGCAAAGGGAAATGCAATTGAATGGTGAGTAAAATCATGCTTGAAAAACAAACACAATGAATAATATGGTTAGGGGTGACATGCACAGGGTCAACATGCAAATGTGGTTAGTGGCAGCATGCACAGTGTCAGCATGCATAAGCACATCAAGGACGAATCACAGGGACCCACTAAAGGCTGTTCTAAATAGGTGTGTTTTTAGGTTCCTTTTAAATGTGGTCAGGTCAGGGGATGTTCGGACGCAAGTCAGGAGGGAGTTTCAGGCTTTGGGAGCATACACACTAAATGCACGGTCTCCAAAGGATTTGAGGTTTGTACGAGGTAGCGGTAAACTGTTGGATTCCGAAAAGCGGTGGTACGATGCTTGGCCTGGTGGGCGAGTGGATCTGAGAGATAGGCTAGGCCGGGCTTACTGCTGGTCATCGGAAACTCGGCAGAAGACGAGCGAGCGAGGGCTCGCTGTGTAGGTCGCGCGAGTGCTCTGCAGCACTCTCTGTCGCTGGACGTCTCGCTCGCTCGCTCTCACCGCGGTGCTTTAAACTCTCTAGGAAAAGATACAGAAACGGAAGGAAGCCATAACAGAGCTCGTCCGCGAGAACACCAAGAGAGTGGAGACGCTGAACATGCTGCAGACAGAGAAGAAGACTCTTCAGGTCACGCTCGATGCCCGACAGAAGAACCTGGTACGTTCGCCATTTCGAACCGCACCATTTAAGCTGCCGCTCGTGCGACTCGGTCGGAGCCTGTTTCGCGGTTCGGGAGCGCACTAAAAGCGGAAACAGCTGCTTCGAAGCCAGAAGCACCCCGATAGAGAGAGAGAGAGAGAGAGAGAGAGAGAGAGAGAGAGAGAGAGAGAGAGAGAGAGAGAGAGAATGCGGCGATGCTGCGAGTGCCTGGCTCGCTATTGGAAAGCGGCTTGCGAAGGCGACGAGCTGACATCAAAGATTCACTTCACAAGAGACGCCGCACGCTCTGGGTGACTCGTCGCGAAATCCGGGCACCAGCGGCTGGCCTCGTTGAGAGCTCGGGGTGGGGGGCTGGCGCCCGCTTCGCGGCGCCGCGGCGGGCGCGAGCGGAGGAGACGAGCGGAGGAGACGAGCGGAGGAGACTGAACTGCGGCTGAGCGCCGCTACGCTCTTCCTTTCCGCAGGGCGGCGAGTTCTCCGGCGCTCGGAGGGCCGACGTGCACGAGCGCCAGCGACTGTTCCAGCTCGTGGCGCTGCAGTCGCAGGAGATCGGCGCTCTGAAGGAGGAGATCGTCTTGCTGTCGCACAAAGGAGGACACATACTGCCGCCCACGCAGCCGCCAATGCCGGCGGACGCGGCGGCTACGCTCCGAGGCGGTTTGCTTTGAGCAGCACCGCCGCGCTCGACTGCCGAGGAAGAAGGTGTCTGCTGAGCGGCAGCGGCCGTGCGCTGCCGCTGCCCGCGCCCGAGAGCAGCGGCAGCGCGTGTGAGCCATCCAGGCGACGCGTGCCGCCGGCGGCGCTCGCGACGGGGACGCCGCGCTCGCCTTGCGGAGCGCCCCGGTGCGCGTCAAGATCGGCCGCGGCGTGGCCGTCGACCCGCCGATTCTAATATAGCCTTTCGTATGATCTTGGAGCTCTTCCTTAGGGGGAGGCGCTCAGCGGCCAATACGGCGTCGTTCATGCATCGAGCCAGCTCCACTTTCTGCCATGGGCGCAGGGTGTTCAAACCAGAATGTCAAACATGGTCGCCCGTCGTCGGTTTATATTTACGATATATAAATAAGTCTTGAGATATCCCTTTGCTTAGACTTTCTCCCGAAAACCTTAACTCTAAACCCTAAAACCTAAGCACAGAACTCTCTGGACATTAAATAACACCCCTTTAATCACCACAACACTCGTATTACCCAATATATTAGACAAAATAAAAGAAAAAAGACAAAAGACGTGACAAATATCGTATTATTATTATTATTGTACATTTAATCACACCAGTATAGCCAATCAGTGAACAGCACGCTTTGACTGGCTTGGTTTCACCACACCCTAATTTTTGGGGGGGGAAGTTGATGCCACACACTAGCAGTGGTACAGCTGCTGCACTTGGCGTCGATGGATTTGCGGGGGCGCTCGAATACAGAGGCCTACAGTCCATACGTACAGTGACTTTAATTTTTATTGTAATACACGGTGTATAATTGACTGATACGTTCCGCACGCTGGAAAGGAAGCACGAATAAGGGTCAGTGATTGAAAATACTCTCTCAAGTTTCAGCAAGAGCGAAGCACTGTACGAGGACAATACTCACAATGAGCAACGTTCGGTGAGGGGCTAAGTGAAGTAGAGGTCAGCTGGTCCAACAGCCTCATGCGTATAGAGGCAGAAGAAGAGCCTCGGTGGCTCGGTCACCCAGCACAGGCAGCAGGCACTAAAGCATTGCCTGCTGCAGGACGCGAACAGCTGCGGCGATACTTGAAAGGAGCCGGAGAGGTCTGAGGAGAGGTCAGAGGTCGTAGCCGGAGAGGCTACGACGGCGCTTTAGTCGCTTGCCAGACGCAAGACCGCACTCGCCCACCTGTAAGAATCTAGTTTCTTTCTCGAAAAGCGCTCCCAACTCCCGGATTTCCTGCAAGCTATCTGGGTTATTCCTAAATGCGGAGATCGCGCCTCACTACTAGCGACGAAAGCATCCGGCTAGCCGACCTCCCTTGGACCAAATAACCTTGACCCCGGCAGACCGCTCGGCCGAGTTTACTCAAAGGTCGCAGTCGAGCTCGAGCTCGGACGAGCGGTGCGCAAGCGATGCAATCCGGCAGCGGCGCCATTCACTTGAAACTACTTCCCTTTGCAGCAAATGTAAAGCGCCTATAAAGAGATTGAGTTCTCTGATGGCGCTTTATCAAGTGCATTATTATTATTATTATTATTACTCACATTCCATTAGTATCGACGAAGCCGCGTCTAGTGAGAACTTGAGGTATTCCGAGCGACTTCAGCGAGACTCGGCGCAGTAGTTAAACAGTTCTTCGCGAAGAGCTGCTGGGGCTCGCGGGCGCGCGATGGCGGCGCGGCGAAGAGCGACCCCCCCCCTACAAGCGAGTTGTTGACGACAGCTGTATTGTGTCGCATACAGGCAACACAAGCGAGCAAGCGTACACACATACTGATGTAGTAGCCGTCGTGCGTGCTGCTCCGGAGCGCCCGGCAATAAGAGAGTGGATAGCGTGCGTTAATGCCGATGCACAGGCAGAATGCGAACTTCGCGGTAAGGAACGCGCCACGTGCCGGTGAGGTGCGCGCCCGGCGGGTGGACGAAACGTCGGCTGGGGGAGGGCGGAATCACATGAGGGTGACGACACGCCCACAGAGTTAAACTTCCACGCCGCTGAAAGTCAGCCCGCATATCGCGCTACTACTATATCTCGATCGTACGGCTTTGGCCAAGCTGAAGAATCGACAAGGTACCGAATAGTATAACTGAAGGTGTACAAGCATGCAAGTTATGACAAAGAAGCTCGCGTTACTCAGTTTACCATCATACAACTTTAAAGCGCACAAAGCACACCCAGGAGCGTGCACTTCAAACTTTAAATTTATCGGATCATCATTAGCAACCTGTGACATTTTTAGAACATCTGAGTAAAATAATGAGGACGGTAGAGTATGAAAAACACGGCCAGTTCTTGATCAGAATCAGTATCTTACTAACGTTCCAAATGCACGAAAGACAGCTGAAATATTGTGCAAGGACAAACATTTACACATTCCAAATTCACCCGTTGCGGGTTTGTCCTTATTCCGAAGGAAATTCATTTCTATTCCGAGACGTCTCCGGTAAAATTGAAGTGCGTCTAGCTCAGCTTGCTTCCGCTGTATATCGCTTACAAAATGACTACTTTATCGTGCACTGCGGTGGATTTTATTTTGACGAGCCCGTTGCGTAATAATCTCTCCACAGGGCCTGTAGTAATTCCCTTACAGTTGGTGCCGAAACTCTGCTCCCCAGGCCTGTCTATCGGAAGTGTCGCAGTTGCCACACGTTGCATCGTTTCTAGTCGTTCTGCACTAGCTCCTCGGCAAGCAGCGACTATCGACTTTTAAGGTTTTGTCGGTAAAATTTAGGTCCGTTCATTCTCGTGCTCCAGCCTACCTCTCTGAGCTACTCCTCAATTAGGCTAGGTATTGTATCACCCGCTCTCCAGTCTCAAGCCGTTTAGCCATGCCTCGAAAAAACTCATGTCCTTAGGAGACCGTACCTTTAGTTCACGTGTTTTATCCAAAAACTGGAACTAACTCCCGACTGATGTCGCGATACACCAGGGCTTAAGGGCAGTTTAAAAGAAGGTACAACGCATCTGCTCCTTTTAGCATTTGCTAGGTTCACGTAACGTCCTGTGTGTGCGAATTCGTACTGACACTGTACGTTATCACTAACCATATTGCCTTGCTTCCTTTGCAGCACATGTAAAGTGCATAGAAAGAGATTTTTTTCTTTGAGGCTGCTAAACAATCGTATGTTTACCAAGGGGAATAAATAAAAAATATATAATTCGCTTGTACAGCGCAATAACGGAACTTAATCTCGGCTCAGGCGGTTCACAAAAGCCACGAGGCTCGAGCTCGCGACCTCGATCAGGCGAGGACCCTAACCACTGGGAAAAGCCAGCTCGGAGTAGGTATTATGATAAGTCACTAAGGAGCTGGTAAAAAAAATATTGGGGCTAGCAAAAACGGAGTACAGCGTATTCGCTACGATCGCGGTCCAGGCAGACGGGAGATCTGGCGCTGCTGCAAAGCGGGCGTTGCATCAGTGGGTTGGCTATTACCACTGTACACGTTCAAGGCGGTAGTACTTCCAACCGGTTTACAAGAAGTGCTTATTAGACCGGACTTCACCCACAGTAGGTTTGCTGTGAGACTTGAGTCTACGGTATATCCAAGTCGTAAGAGGTGTTAAGTCCATGTCGTCCGGCTTTGTCAGAATCTTGTGTGACTGAGTACGAGCCTGGGCGCGAAGCCAGCAGAAAACGGTCAATTTGGGACACCGGGTGAATGTATGTCTAGTCCTCAAACGCAAACGACTTGAGAACTCATCTCGAACTGACTCCAGGAGGCAGGGAGCTGCTTGCGGCTGTTTTGCATGTACTTGGCGACTACAGACCTTCGAAACTAAAAGAAGACAAGCTACAGGCTCAGATAGGTAGTTTTCGTGGCGATGAATTGAACACCAGGGAGGAGGAGCTAATTTGCATTGTGACTGTGAGCAACATTTGTGTCAGTCAGTAAGAAGCAAGACTGGCTGCTTGCCAGTTCCCAGTGAAAACTTAATACCCGGTTAGTATACTTGCAAAGTTTTGTTTTTGCATTAGCCATATTAGCTGCCACACACATTTACGGATACGTGAACAACCACCAATGTCACAACTGGTCTGGCCCAGCTGTGGGTGGGTCAGCCACCAGGCAAGTGCAACAGCTGAGTCACAAATAGTTACTCAGCATTGCAATTTCTGTCACCTTTCCCGTCGCCTCACAATAACTGCACCATCAAAGTTAAAAGTCAATGGCAAGATTCCTGCCGCTAACCACATTTGCATGCTGACCATGTGCATGTCACCCCTAACCATGTTATTAATTTTGTTTGTTTTTCAAGCATGATTTTACTCACCATTTAATTGCATTTCCCTTTGCAGCAAATGTAAAGCGCCTAGAAAGAGACTAAGTTCTCTGAGGGCGCTTTATCAAGTACATTAGTCTGAACAAACCGTCAAGGCTGAACAAACCGTCGGTCGATAGCACCACACACCTCAAGGTTATTGGACCCAAGCTTGCTACCCTCGCACGTGAAGGTATGAACTTTCACACTTCTGGCGAGTGTGCATGAAAAACCAGCACTGAAACAACGGTCGCCTACAGTAGCCCGACATTATTCGTGAGCAGAGGCCTCTGTACACTACAAATAATGTATTTATTGACCGGAATCTTGTCGATACGTTGTACCCCTTAATCTGCGGCCAGCGCTTGCACAGATTCAGAAATGCACAGCTAGAGGCACAGCACGGTGATGCTGACAAAACAGAACTGCCAGAAGCTTGCACATATCGCAGCAGACAAATCGCGTGGTCATTAGTAGCGTCCTTTGCGAGCCCTGTCTCTGCTGCGGCTTCGCTGGTATCTGCCTCGATCTCTCTGGCCGCCCGGACTCTGGTTACGCATTTGAGGGGAGCGCGACCTGCAGCGAAAAACGGACTCGCTCAGCCAGAACCCGGATGCAGAGGCGACTCATGTTGCCACAACAAACTGTTGTAGGCTTAATGTCATATCAACAACATACCTTCTTCTGCCGCCGCCTCCACCACCACCTCCACCACGATCACTGCCGCCGCCCCCTCCTCCTCCGCCGCCACCACCACCACCACCACCTCCGCCGCCGCCGCCGCCAGATCGTTTCCCATAAAGTTTCTTTCTCAGCTCTCTCGAAATAGGCTTCAGGTGCATAAAGTTACAGAAGCCTCCTCGCGTGCACTCACTGAAATTGCCAAAACCAAAACAAACATGACGACAGACTAGCGGCAAGCAAACAAGTCTAGCAAGTGCCAGCACCAGAGCATCTGCACGAGCCGCCCAGCCAGCCATCGAGGTGCCAAGATTAGAGGCACATCTGACGTGGACACGACGGTATGAGAAAATTGCACAGGAAAACTGTCACGTGATCAAAAACGACATTCTTAATTGCATATTAAGATATGGGTAACACGACCAATTCGCCCACTCGGCAACTATGCTTTGCCATCACAACGTTTGAGCTGCCACAATACAATAAGGGTCTACATTGACCGAATTGTTAATAGTTGAAACTAGCATCGACGTCGGGATGCGACTCGCCGAGTGAGACTCGCTGCCACCGGGTTAACTGAGTGACAGGAACATAGTAGACAGCTGCCTAAACCCACAGACAAGTGTGTCCTACACAAGAAACTCAGTTTGCACTTTAAAGTGAGGACAAAAGAGGCTTAAATGAACGGTAGCATGCGACTGAATATGAAGGTCAAGTTGCCATAGAGAGGGTAACCGTGGCACGATGTAACGTGGACACGTACTTTATGCGAAGCATTCTGAATAATAGCATTTTCGGCTTTTTTTTAGCTTCACATAAACGACTCTCTAATCTGTACGAGCGAACAGCAGACGTACGTGATCAACCTCACGGTCGGATGGTTTGTAAGCAAACGACCACCAATGGCCACACACCAGCTATTCGAAACTTACCCGCCATCCTCCGAAAGAGGCAACTTTCTATTGGCAATTTATTTCTTAATGTCAACTTTTAAACTTTCTTATTATGCTCGCATCACACGAGGCTGCATCCTTGCAGTCGCTTTGGTTTATTACCGATTGATCGGCTGCGTCAATACCTTCCTTATCGTGTTCCTGTCGTAGGGACTTTAGTCGAGAAGTGGGCTTTCATCTACTTCTTACGAACCTGGCCGAGAACCCAGCAATCGTTCGTAGAGAACTTCCGTTTCCCCTTAGCTGCCACATCTGACGATACGGCCAGGAACTCACGGGCGACTTGACTAGGAAAGCTTGCCGGCCGAGATGTTGCCGAGACTTGCACAGGCTGCTCATAGCTTGTGCAGCAGTACAGGCATCCTCAAGGTCTCGCCACTCACTTCCGAGTCCTTTCATTCCCATTCCCATTATTAGGCATCGTCTTACTCGTCTGAAGTGCCTCAGAGGATGTCACCTTGGACTACACGAGCGTTTGCTCATGCAACAAAATGTGACACGTCAGCTGGTTTAGCCGTGCCTCGAACCAACATCACATGATAAGGCAACAGTGCTTTCAGATTCTATGCATGTAAGTCCACAACTTCCTGCCGACTGACATCACGAGTCCCCTGACTTGAGGAATATTTAAAGCACTGTAAAAATCATCTGTTCCTTATTGCACATGTTAGCCGTCCCTTGTATGACCACTATCACAACATGCATGGTTATTGATGATGGCATGCATTATTTGTAATTACTGCAGCCCCATTCAACCATGCTTCCTAAAACCTAATCTTCAGCAGGGGGGTGAGGACGTGGCTAATTGATCGTCGTATCGACCACGGTGACTTAGCAAATTGTGGCTTTTGAAACCCAACCAGGGTCGAGCCCATCGATCAATCTGCAGAGGCTGAATGAAGTCAGCCTTTTCACCCAAAAACCAGTAACATTGACATTGCAGCTGCACTGCGGCTGGCTTTAATTCAACTACACAGTTGATTTGCTTACCGTTAAGCGAGTACAAAGCACTAGAAAAAGGTTGAGGTCATTAGGAACCAAAAAATAGTTGTATACTAGCCTCCACGCATAAAAATGACAGAACACTCCAACTTTGCCTTAGAAGGCGGGTCCAAGTATCCCGCTAAAACTATACTTCTAAATTGTATTAATCTACAATTAATTTAACCGAGGAAATGCATGTTCTCAGTCGCGTTTATCTAATCCAATTGAACACGCTCTTCACATTGGTTAGGACAGGCTGGAGTCAGCAGTGATTGCCTTTAATGATACGCATATTCAAAAATACACCAGCTTATGACTAATTATCAACTGCCAGGTCTGAGCAGTGCTATCAGAATCAGCTGTTACATGAATAGGCATCCCAAATAAAAAATGCTTTATTTTTGTCATGGCATGAATAAAGAGTACCAAAACCCTTTTATCCTGCTGGCCCAGTCAATACATATCAGCAAACACGAGTCATGGGTGTTTTCCTGTTTGCTCCAGCGTGCTGGCCAAGGCATGGCACTTGTTAGCTCACACATACTTGATATCGTGCATGTCACAAATCAATGGGTATCGATTCTCTTGCATGGTGTTGCTATGCACTCTGGATAGAGCTTACAGTCAAAACAAACGACATATTATCACTATTAAAGGTAATGCTATTGTGCACCTTATTTGTGGTATGTTTCATGTTGTCTTCTCCACACTGCCATACTGTGGCCACATTATCCTGGTGGGGAGGATGCCAGCCCAATTCTAAATTGTCAGACAAGCTGCCAAGCGGCTTTGGCTTACCACAAGAAACTCTTGACCTTTTAAGTCACGACCCAAGTAATGGCACTTAAATGCAAGAGCTGGCAAGTGCCCAACAGTGTCAAACAAGCTGATATGACCAGTGCATGTAGGTGACATGGAGAGCAAGTTTTGAGATGGCTCGTGGGCTAATCCACATCAAACCACCATTATGTTTCAATTTTGATCGACCTAACTTTTCAAATGCTACGTATAAGTAGACTGCAATATCACTGGCATACCAATTTTGCAACACTCATAAGCTCCTCTTGACTATTCAAGTTGGCATTATTATGTCTAAAAACTAAAATGAATTCTACAGCTTAATAATGAGATCAAAATTTAATACGTGCTGACACTGTGCATGCTGCGACTAACCACATTTGCATGCTGACCCTGTGCATGTCACCCCTAACCATATTATTCATTTCGTTTGCTTTTCAAGCATGATTTTACTTACCATTCAATTGCATTTCACTTTACAGAAAATGTAAAGCGCCTAGAGAGAGATTAAGTTCTCTGAGGGCGCTTTATCAAGTGAATTATTATTATTATTATTATTATTTTTATTATTATTACATTTGTACATCACCCTCAGAGAACTCAGTCTCTTTCTAGGCACTTGACATGCTGTAAAAAAAGCCTGATCAAATGATTAGTGGTTTGATGCCAAATGATGAAATATCTCAGCTTGGCTCAAAGCACGATGACGTTTGTAAACAGATTGGTCTACACCATCTGTCACCACATGAAATATTATTGAGTATGGAAGTGATCGTTAGAGCCCACCCTAATAATGACGCCGAATAGTAATGGATATCCCATAAACGATGCTTCCTGGGGCACACACTAATTATAGCCACTGACAAAAAAAGCCATTTCTGACTCCATACTGCATCTGGCAAACAAACATACACAATAATAATAGCTTATTTATCAGCCACTTTTGTATCGCAACAGACGAGCATCAAAGGCTATCACCACCACTTGCAGTGGCAATAAACGATCACCCATTGCAGGATTCGAACCCACGATCTCTGGACCATCGTAAAGAGCAGCCCCCTTACCTAGGGAGCCATCGCGGCTACGGTAAAATACAGATACCGAGATGTCTCTTAAGTTGCATTCATGCACAAGTATCAAAGCCCTACTAGCTACACAGCAAGCAGAAATATGCCTAACCATGTCAGCCAGTTGACAGACTTAATAAAAAATATACTTACCCCATCTCATATTGCCTGCAGCATGCCTCTCTGAAGTCAGTCACTGGAGACAGTTCACAGTTGATGGGCCGCCCATTGAACCAGCGCTCATTTAGCGCATTCATTGCTTTCTCAGCATCCTCTTCACTTCGGAACTGCAGTCACATGGAATGCGTGATAGTGATGGCCAGCAAGTTAAACAGCATCACACTGCATCGATTAAAAAGAGTAGTGTATCCTTACTCTCACGTAAACGTTGCCCACCAGGTGGTCTCCAAGATTATCACAAACGTTCATCTCTTCAATTTCACCATACTGCAATCAAGACATAGGTTTTTTAATATATGCAAGGCTCGATGTTCAGACAGAAGGGGGTTTGGTTTCATGCTGGATGTTATGTACACATCATGCAGAGCGCGCGCGCACACACACACACACACACACCGGTTTGATTGCTAAGGTCACCTATACCAATCTTAAACCTTAGTAATTGGCACAACAAAAATCACAAACTGCAGCTCCAGCACGACTTGGAAAATGCCTGTGCAATTAGCTGCATTGACTAAGATGTAGCCATCTGCATTACTCGTCTGTCATACATTTTCTTGAAAATTATAAAAACAATTCGTTTGTAGTGCCAAAAACGGAACCTCTTTGCGGAAGCTTCACATATGCCACAGAGCTCGAGCCCACGATCTCAGTCGTAAGAGGCAAGCAATTCGACCCCTGGGCCAAACCTGGGCGGCAGAGACATGCCTGGCATTAAGTTGCAACATTTCATATAAGCCGGTTGAGGTGATCGACAAGAGGTTTGACTGAGGTCGTGCAGTTATGACTGACAACAAACAACTAGCATATAAACTGAGGACTGTAGCCAAAACCAACATTTGAGTTCTGTATAGTTAGTAGTTAGTAGTTAGTATAGTTTCTTGTATAGTTCTGTATAGTTCAGTGAAAATTTGGCAAGATGCTGCTAAGGCAAGGTCTGCTTAGCAAAGCCGTTTGGAGAAATTCATGACAGACAAAAAGAAACAAGCAGGAATGCCACAAACAAGAAAACAGATGCAGCTAAACCAGCGGCTTAGCTTATTGACAAGTAAAACTAATTATCAGTGCAATTTTGGTAATTTCATGATTATCTCACCAGTATATTCACGAGACTACCAGCCAACTTGACATGTCGGATGCAAGGTAAGTGGATTACTGTCGATCAAAGCATGCCCAGAGAATCAACAATGACAAGAGGCCATACAGAAAAAACAGTTGGAAAGACCAGCCATACAGAAATGCTGAGGCGCAAGCAACAAATAATAATAATAATAATAATTCACTTGATAAAGCGCCCTCAGAGAACTTAATCTCTCTCTAGGCGCTTTACATTTGCTGCAAAGTGAAATGCAATTGAATGGTAAGTAAAATCATGCTTGAAAAAACAAACGAAATGAATAATATGGTTAGGGGTGACATGCACAGGGTCAGCATGCAAATGTGGTTAGTGGCAGCATGCACAGTGTCAGCACGCATAAGCATATCAAGGACGAATCACAGGGACCCACTAAATGCTGTCCTTAACAAACAGAGAAAGCTACGACAACAGCACGCTCATCGCTAACGGCGGAAATAGCTCATCGACTCCACAGTAAGATTGCCAGCTGCTTAACCTAAGGAATAACAATGTGCATCACCAACAGCTTCTGCACCATCCACAGCTGTAAGGCACCCTATGGTGCCGAGGCTAGACAAGATGTAATTCACAAATGATGGTAATACAGAAAGGTATAAATTTATAAAAATCTAGGCAACTGGCTTATTTCTTCAAAGCAAGCCAAGTACATAGCTAGCAACATGTTACATATTTTAACCCCAACGGAGCAACACTGACCCTTTCGACATTAAGCACATTTTCAATTAACTGGCTAGCAAACCTAAGGAAAAAGGCAAGAGGACATATGGATACCATTTTCTGAGGCAGAATAATTGACATCACCAATAGGACCATAGCACGTGTTTCTGCACCAGTACCTCGTAACTAGTAATATTGCTCCCTACACACTCGAGTAATAGTGCATTGGCCCTCTCGGTCTGTAACTCCAGAAACCCACCGAGTCTAGAGTGGGTGTCACACAGGAAATTTCCCTAGCATTAAGGTACAGGCGGCTTTCGGTGCGCATATGGTAGTTAACAGACTTCCTCTCATGCAACTAAGAGATAAAGAGACACATAATTAAATCAGGAGGGCAGTCAAGGAAGTGAGTAACACGGACGTAGCAGCCCAGCACTGCTGAAAGATGTGCCACAGTCGGAAGAGAAGAGTATATGTTATTTCACAAGGGTTGTGTGAGGTTCACAGTCTAGGACGTGCAGAGCAAAAGCTTTTGTCGCCGAAGGTCTTTAAAGCATACGAATGGAAATGCTGATTCATTGTCGAGAGGACCCAGGCAGGCAGGCTAAAACTGGTGTACAAGTACAGCTAGGTATGAAGGAGCCAAGGCACTGTGGGTCACTGTAAGATGCAATTGTCAACCGATGTAAAGGTCCATCTGCTGCTGCTGCTGCAGCCAAAGCAGCAAAACAACTTACCTTCTCCTCAAGTTCGGTGAAGACTTCTTCAAAGAACTCATCGTAATGCTGCTGAACCTCCACATCCGAAATGGTGGCTACAAGAGAATGTGCAATAAAAGGCGAGTAGGAGACCTTGATATTGAAATGACCACAATGAGATGTGAACGTTTTTGATAAGCTTACGTGCAGAGCCGCCGTCCTCGGCCGGTGCCTGGTTGTGCTGTGGATTCGAGTAAACGTTAGGCAGTACAATCGTCTAAAAACCATGGACGATCATATTTAAGCACTTGAACAAAAAACAAAAAAGGGGCGGTGAGTAAGACCATCAAACGAGCTCTAGTCGCAGGGGGTGCTCTAGCTGTAGAAGTGCAACGCACCAGTCTATCAACTCACCCGTGGTTATGTGTCTAAATCGATACGGAGCGCATGATTTAAACTACATCATCAGGCTACCGACCGGCTACCGACCGACCTGAGCAATGCGAACTCGTCCCGTACGCGAGCGCAAGGTCGTGGGGTCGTCAGCACGATCTCACAGGTAGTCATAAGGCGGTGGACAGTGCCGGAGCTGCAGAGCGATCTAGGCAATACCTGACTGAAGGTCGGCTTGTTGTGAAGCCTAGAGCACTTCTCTCCATGTCGACAAGCTCCAATTTTAAAGTAGAACGAACAGTTCACCCTGAAAAAAGTTATTATTATACCGCACACGGAAACCTAAAAAGGTAAACCAAACAATAAGCGCGGGCAAAACCGTTCCCCGTTCTCAGTAGCGAAATCCGCGATTTCCCGACGAAACGACAAGGCGCTGAGGCGCTGATGAGTTCATAATACAATGCGTAAGCACTATTAGGAAAATACAGAGTCGAACAAAGCGATTTCACCAGCAAACTTACTTGTCCTTCTCAGTGCCGAAAATCGACGCCAAGTACTCGGCCATTTTACTGGCGAGCACATGCGCCTACAACTTCCGGTCCCACTGGGGCTCCCATTCGCCACTCTTGTCCGCCGGCTAAATGGACGCCTGAGGCTGGTACCTAACCAGGTGCAACAGCCGCTGCTAGCTGGCCCTTCCGTGCTGCAACATTCTATCCTAAAATCTTCGGCAATCCTTCTAAAAAATAATATTATTTTCCACATGTCGACCACAATGCAGGTTATTTCCGATAGCTACGAAGAGCTACTTGTTCGGAGCTGGCGACAGTCCTTCGAGGGCTGGTTGGTATGCTCCTTGTTCTACTGAGGAGAGCGGCGCGGCTAATTGGGGATTCCCTATCTGTTATCACTATTCAACTTTTGATGAGCTAAATTGTTGCTTACATTATTGAAACTATGGGGAAGTGAAAAGTCTCAAGCGGTAATTCAAGGCTATAGTAAGCTTTCAGGCAGCTCAGACGCGTCTAGCAAGACGAAGTTGTCCGAGCTCAATAGCTTTCTTAACAGTCTGGTGCAGTATCAGTTTCCGGTTAATACAAAACTCTTGGCCGTACGTTTTGCCTTAAGCCAGAGGATTTTCCCTAATGTTCTACGCCGCTTTCTGGTTCAGTTCGAAAAAGGTAGGCCGACCGCAAACGGAGAGCTATTTTAAGAAGTAGCGAAACCTTGGAATGCTATATCAACCAGATTATGAAACCCATAAAAATTAATATCAGCTCATGGATTATAAATCACCGATACTATCAGTTTGATATGAAGCAAGTCTGACAGTTGTGCTTTGGGCTTCGAACGAGACGACTGCACTCCTTGCTTTGAGACAGTGTTATACAAAAAAATACTAGCTGATTTAAAAGCCTCTTTTGTATAGCAGCAGGAGAGCCTTTAGGCCATCACCACTGCTTTCAGCGGCAATATAGGATCACTCTGTGCTGGATTCGAACCCATGACCTCGGGATCGAGGTCGTGAATAGCAACCGTTTTACCTAGTGTGCCGTTATGCACCGTTTCTGGTGATGTATGTTCATGCCACAGTGTAACTGCGAAATACAGTGGTCTGAAATGCAGAAATGAAATTTACAGTATGGTTAGTGCATGCTGCTACTAACCAGATTTGCATGCTGACCCTGTGCATGTCACCACTGACAACGTAATTCATGTTGTTTATCAAGCATGATATTACTCACCATTCAATCGCGTTTCCCTTTGCAGCAAATGTAAAGCGCCTAGAAAGAGATTGAGTTCTCTGAGGGTGCTTTATCGAGTGCATTATTATTATTATTATTGTTATTATTGTTACTGCAAACAGCATAAGAAGTCCAATCTATTTGTCTTTGCGGCGTGGTGACTATGCAACCATGGCATGATTGTAACGGCACGAAGATCGTTGACATGCTGCCTGTACACGGTGGTCACAGCATTGGAATCGCAAAGTCCGCGGTCAAAGGCCGCCGCAGGAGAATTCGGGCAGACTGCCGGGGGGGGGGGCGAGCGAGAGAAGAAATTCGTTTCCGGCTTGGAAAAAACACGGAGGCGCGCCTTCGGGGGCGGGAGGGAAGGCGCGATCAATGCTAAATGGCTTTCAGGCAGCCTTCTCCACCACCCTACAAACTTGACGTACGACATACAGTATTGGCGCCGCCGAACTAAAAACCGCCAAAGCATCTCAAGCAGGCTCAAAGCAGGGCTGTAAAGCGGCCTGTCCAGCATCGGAACAGCAATCCATAGCCTCGAATGTTTTCGCTATAATCGTCTCGAGGCAAGCTTCGAGACAGTCGAACGTGCGTGCGCACGGTGGCGAGAATCAGCACAGGGAGAAAGACCCGTTCGTATCTCAAAGAAAGTAAGCCATGGAAAGGCAAAGGACACCTGCACGTAACCCGCAGCCATTTCCATTCTCTCACGTAAAATTATAAACAGTGGCATCTCAAACCATGTATGAGGTTTGCCAAGTTCACCACTTCCGATTTCACCTTTAACCATGGCTCGTGCACCTGCGCCAAATTGGTAACCTTGTTGTCCCTGACATCCTCTAGTGTATTTTATTTCCGTCTGTAACCCCACAAAGCCATCAAAACTTTGTGAGTGTTTCGCAGGAGAGTTTTGTATAGCTCGCTCACAGCCTAAGTGGCTTTCAGTACGCATTCGGTAGCCAACAACTTTCGTCTCACGCAAAAAAGATAAAGTGAGAAGCATAGCTGAGTCAAGAGAGCCGTTGAGGTAGTGAGCATCATATACGACTTGTGCCCCTTCTTGTTAAACCTAATCACATCGAGGTACGGTACGTGTTGGCAGCATGTTGAGGTAAGTACTCGTGATTTCCAAGCTACTTCATTTACAGGGTAGCTTTGTGCAGTTGAAATTCCACAAGTCGGCCAATAACGTACGACTCAACGTGAAATTTGAAATGCGAGCGCAGTTCTGCTTTCGGAACGCTCTAGTTGTTAGTTTCTTATTTTGGATGAATCAATATTGCTATTCATGTCTTTAAACGGCCGCGAACTTAATAATCGGCAATATATATATATAAAAGAAAAAAATGATAAAAAATTGCTACGCTATGTCTAATGTTTTCCATTTTTTTAGGTGGGTCGACAATAATTAGGCAAACTTTCCCGAGTCTTTTAAGTGGTTGTGACATTTTGTACAGCGAACAGTATTAAATCTGTTGATTTTCCTTGATGGGATTGCCACATTTGAACATTGAGCCACATACTGAAATTGATTTCTATCAAGACGTAAAAAGTCAAAATCACCACCAATATTATGCTAAAAGATAGTTCATGTGGGCCAGATTTAATGGTGATCGTTTCACCAGTTCGTGTTGTATAAATGATTATTTAATCTGGGAATAATCTCCCGGTATAGGAAAAATAACTTCTAAAGCCTTTCCAATCTCCTCCTTCTAAACACCTTTAAGGAGTACTCTGTGATTCAACGAAATTCATCAAATAATTGTGTTTAGTTTCGATGATTGGCAGAATGGACGGGGAACTGGGAGCAGCGAGTTGCAGAACTCTTTGAGGTAGATCGCAACTGCATGGGCCAGCTTAGATGTAACATGCTTATCTCAGTTGTGCAATGTTACGTACCCTAAAGTAGACAGACTTGACGGCGGAGCTAGTGTAGAATACAATTAAAAATGGACTAACTGCGGCCGCTTACAATGAACAATTAGCTAGTTGAACTAAGATAGCAGTGTAAGATAAGAGAGTTTTAACTTCAGAAAAAATATTTTCTACATCACACGAGCAGGCGTAAGACTCGAGTTCTTTGTTTTCTTACACTGAGAACGGAAATCGCATTATTTTTACAGAAGGAGATTAGCTTCGACTCTTGGAATCAGGCAAACAGTGCTAGGTGAAATCGGTATTTCACCGAATGAAATCTGCCCTGTAGTTTCTGCTAGTAGTTTACTTTTGAAAAGGTTTAGCTGGTCTGGTTTATACTCGTTAGAATTGCAACCGATTAACCCAATAATCAATTAGGTGCATGTGACGACCAGGCACTACTACTGATGTACGACGCTGCAGTGGGTCCACTAAGGCCGCCGCAGCTAGGGATTTGCCTCGTTAATTCATTCGCTAAAAGTGTTCAACAAGCATTCGCACTTCCGTTCAGGGTCTTCAAAAAAATGGCTGCTTGTTTGGTATCTGCGTTGTCTCGCGTAGCCTGACTGTACTTTTATTGAATTGTGCAGAGTAATTACCCTTTAAACAGCTTGAAGGCAGTTAGCTAACGAGCGGTCTAGTAAGGCCGTCTGGGTGACGTTCTCCGTCACGCCGATAGTGAGAACGGGCAGTACCGGCAAGTCCCGAGGTCGTGAAAGCAACCGCCTTACCTAGTGTGCCATCAGATCTAAGCTGGGCTCTCAATTGCCCAGAATCTGCATAAGGCGCTACTCGACCCAAGGCTTCCTTTAGTGATAGTGCTGAACCCCAAACGACCAGATCTTCTATGATTTTCTAGCTCTTGGCGCTCCCGTCCTTCATTTTTCCTTTTTTAATTTCCGATTTCGGTTGGATCAGCATTGCTATTCATGTTCTCATGCATCTATGAACTTTGTACTATGCAATTGTGGTTCTTTGCTACGTCTTAGTACTTTCCAGGGTGGCTGGTGACCTGTGGGAACCGCATGCTACCGGGTGCTTGTGGCTGCACGTCCGTTCGAAAATGCAAACCCTTCGATCGATCGACGATCGCGCGCCGGGGAAGGGAGAGCTGAAAAAATATCGCTGCGAACGTGAGCCGTCTTATGGAGATCCAGTCTCCATGCACGGTCTACTCATTTTCTCTTTGTTTCGCGAGATGAAGTTTGTTGGCTACCGCATGGACATAGAAAGCTGTGTAGGCTTCGAGTGGGCTATAGAAAACTCCCCATGCATTAAGCCTACTTAGTCATTGTGGCTTTTTGAAGTTGCAGACGACGATGCACTACAGTACGCGACAGAAGAGCCGGGCTGCTAGCTGCCGCTAATTTGCAGCGAACTGATCCGTTGGCCTTGGACCATGAGACCCCGTCCTGGGCTTTTCGAGTCCCGCAAGAGGCGTTCTCGGCCTGCTCTCGGAGTGATGGCCGCTAGGGGGTCTTCTGCCGGTACGTAAATTCGACTTTTCCATCGGCCGATCTTCCCTTTTTACTTTACCGGTGGTGGTGGAGCACTGCGTGACGCCGGCGGACCCGACCCAGGTTCGTGCACAACACGCACGTACACGTACGTTAACGTGCGGACAGCTCACTCCAAGCGGCAGAGGCCGTCGTACAAACATCGGCGGCAGCGGGAGGGGGGAAATCGGCGGGTTGGGGGAACGACTGCGGCTGGGGGGGGGGGGGGGAGCGGAGACCGTTGGGGGAGCTGGCCACGCCCGGCGGTCGCATAGCTGGCAGTAGGCACGTCCGATGCAAACCGAGGTCCACTTGTGCGCATGCGTAGGAAAGCTCGCAGCGCACGTTTAGTTAGAACGACCACTTTCCGAAAAATTGCGAGTTAAGTAAGTTCTCTATTATGATAAATGAACGCAAAGACCGTTTTGAACGTGGTTCTTGGACTGGATGTAGATCAACAGCACGACCTTTACGGTCGTGGGCGGGGCATGGCGGTGGCCTTGAGTCCGAGGCCACTGCATCCATCCTTGCAGCTGCATTTAAATGCTGAGCAGTAGCGGTGTGGTGCGCCTGGCACTTCGGCGAGCGTCGACAAAGGTCAGCATGGGGAGCGCCAGCAACAGGATGGCAGCGGTTACCAAGGAGACGAGCGCTTGCAAAGCCGAGTCGACGGACCTGCGGTCCAGGTTTCTTTTCCGACAGGTACCCTGCAAGTGTTGCTCTGCTCTGTGGCTTGCCAGCCGGCCGAGCGCGTCGTTGCCCCACGTTAAGCTCTACGAGCGCAAGCAGTCGTCCGCGTGAGCATGCCCGCTCGCAGCCTTGACATTGGCGACATCGCACTGGGCGCTGTACGATTTCAGCTCTTCGAGCACAAGTCGTTCACGTACACGTACCTGCTCGCCGACAGGGAGACAAGCGAGGCGATTCTTATCGACCCGGTGTACGAGACGGTGGATCGAGACGAGCAGCTCGTGAGAGAACTGAAGCTCGACCTGCTCTTTGCAGGTGCCCGTCGCCGCCGCCGCGCCGCCGCCGGTCTGGGCGCTTTCTCGAGCGCCGACAGCAGAGCGGCAGCAGCCGAAAGCAGAGCTCGTCAGCCAAGCGCCTTCTGTTCCGGAGCCGCCGCGGCGATTTCGCGTTGCGGAATCACCCGATTTCTCTCACTGCTTCGTGCTTAGCCGCGCCTCTCGCCGATATCTGCCGCTCGCTCGCTCGCTGCCATACCTCTGCCGACATGGCCAGCTGCTGAATCGAGGCTACTGGCACGTCCTGCTTCGGCGTCGATCGACTTACGCTCGGGCGCCAGCTTGCGCGAGGTCGCTCGTCGGGTGCGTCGGGGGTGACCGCTCTCGGCAGCGAGAGCAGCTCGAGGTTCGCCCTCTTGTCACCATTGGCTGTCGTTGGCTTTCGCTGCTGCAGTGAATACTCACGTTCACGCCGACCACGTGACGTCATCCGGCAAGCTGAAGCAGCGCTTCGGCGGATGTCGCAGCGTGCTCGGCGACAGGTCCGGGGCCAAGGCCGACGTCTACTTGGCCGACGGCGGAAGCTTGCGCTTCGGTCACTTCGAGCTCGAGGCTCGCTCGACGCCCGGTCACACCAACGGTGAGGAGCCGGCCCCTCGGTGCCTCGCTGGCTTGTGCTCGAAGCAGCAGCAGCAGCAGCAGGGCGCAGTTGGCGGCTGCCATTCCGGAAGTGCATCTTGCTAGCTTCCTCTCGGGCGCCTTGGCCGCCGTCCGGCTGCTGCTGGCCGAATGTGCCGACTGTGCCGAAGTCCGTGCAGGCAGGTGTCGTGTCACGGTCAACTGTCTCGTTGAAGGCTGCACGACCTTGGTGCTGCACCAGATGGCCATGGCCTTCACAGGTGATGCACTGCTGATTCGCGGTTGCGGGCGAACCGACTTTCAGCAAGGTGGGAATTTATAGAGCTTTTTCTCTTTAGGCTTCTGTAGTCGAAATCCCTTCGATGCTGTTGCACTGGCTGGTGCACTTACTTACCCGAACCTGCGGCTGTGAAGCAGCAGCAGATTTTCAGGTTGCCCAGGCAACGGTCCTCTTTGTTATTTTTCTTCAGTTGTTGTACTACTACTACTAATAATAATGCACTTGATAAAGCGCCCTCAGAGAACTTAATCTCTCTCTCTAGGCGCTTTACATTTGCTGCGAAATGAAATGCAATTGAATGGTGAGTAAAATCATGCTTGATAAACAAACAACATGAATAACATGGTTAGGGGTGACATGCACAGGGTCAGCATGCAAATATGGTTAGTGGCAGCATGCACAGTGTCAGCAAGCATTAGCACATTAAGGACGAATCACAGGGACCCACTAAATGCTGTCCTAAATAGGTGTGTTTTTAGGTTCTTTTTAAATGTGGTCAGGTCAGGGGATGTTCTGACGCAAGTCGGGAGGGAGTTCCAGGCTTTGGGAGCATACAAACTATATGCACGGTCTCCAAAGGATTTGAGGTTTGTACGAGGTATTTCTAGACTGTTGGATTCCACAAAGCAGGTGGTACGATGCTTGGCCTGATGGGGGAGTATATCTGAGAGATAGGCTGGGGCCAAAGAATGAAGTAACCTAAAAGTGAGCGACAAAACCTTGAAGTCAATCCGTTGCTTGACTGGTAGCCAGTGCAGGTCGGCAAGAAGTGGAGTAATGTGGCAACTGCGTTACTGTAGACCAGCTCCAGATGCTTGACTGAAGACTTACATGGAAGCATTCTCCTCTTGTCCTTTATGTCCACGTTCATATGGTCTACATGTCTGTGTTCATGTCTTCATGTCTACATAGGCCACGTTATGTGCTTGCCTCCATCTATTGCTTGCCTACTTGTTAAGTGCCTTTGCACGATTTCAGATGTCGTTTAGACACTCGAGCACACGAAGATCGAGGAGGTCTTCGTCGTGTGCCCTTTGTGGCCGTGATTGCTATCGCGATCAATTGAGAGCAAATTTTACCTCCGTGTTGGTTGCACTTCTTGCAACACAATCACAGGATTTATGATATTACTCACCATTCAATCGCGGTTCCCTTTGCAGCAAATGTCCAGAAAGAGAGTGAGTTCTCTGAGGGCGCTTCATCAAGTGCATTATTATTATTATTCAAGGAAGCCACGAGCGACCTCATCCTAAAGTTCATATCCTAATTAAAGAAGACAACTAGTCCTCAAATACTCTATCCCACTGTCCTGCTTTTACGATGCATAGATCTGCTCCTGCATTGCATAACTAACGTCAAAAGTACACAATTAGCCCCATGTCATATCCCAGCACCTTTCAAAGAGGCTGTAAGCAGGCCACTTCTCAAGAAAGCGATACTAGACCGAGAGTGTCTGAGCAACTTTCGCCCAGTCCCCCTTCTACCGGTCCTATATAAGACCTGGTTAGTAAGTTCCAGTCTGGTTTTAGAGCTAATCTCTCCACAGAGACAGCATTTCTTCAACTGCATAACGACCATCTTGGGAATGCAGATTTGGGAGGAGTATCTCTGCTTATTTTGCTTAATCTTTCTGCTGCTTTTGATACTTTCGATCAACAAGTTCTTCTCAAAGGCCTCTCATCTCGCCTGGGCATCACTGGTACTGCACTGCAATTATTCAGACGCTATCCTCGACATCGATACTGTCCGTGTGAAAATATCTGCTTCTCTTCTGCTGCTCAGTCCTCCCTCCCCTCTGTCATCATTGGTAAATAGCTACAACACGACGCTAGCTGACACGCTCGACGAGTTTGCACCTCAGACACAGCGCACTGTACGCCCTCGCCCAGACGGCCTATGGTTTACCACAGACATTAAACTAGCCAGGTCTACTAAGTGCAATCTTGAAAAAGCATACAAAAGATCAGGACTGACTGTCCATCGACAGGCATATGAAGATTACTGTAGGTCGTACCAATCGATTCTAGCAAAGATCAAGTCTAGCTTCTATAAAAACCTTGTTGAATTGCAGATGCACAATCCAAAATGCTGATGTCGACAATCAACCATCTCCTCAACTGCTCCCAGATTAGCTCCTTACCTGATGATCCTTGTGATGATCTAGCCGATCGCTTCTCTCGATTCTTTGGGCAGAAGATAGACAGGATCAGGGAGTCCATCCCTGCGATGACAACATACCTTCTAGAATGCTGTCCCCTCGATTCCTGGCTGTACCTCAATGTCTACATTTAAGCAGGTCACTATTGATCTCGTCCTGAAGTTCGTATCCCAATCACAGAAGGCAATAAGTCCTCTGGACCCTATTCCCACTGTCCTGCTCCTAAGTTGCATTGATCTGCTGCTGCAATGCATAACTAACATCATTAATACGTCATTAGCCTCAGGTCATGTCCCAGCACCTTTCAAAAAAGCTGTAGTCAGTCGACATCTCAAGAAAGTGACACTAGACCGAGAGAACTTAAGCAACTACAGCCCGTCTCTCTTCTACTATTCCTATCAAAGAACGGGTCGTGGTAGACCAGCTGAACTCATATATTGAAACTTCAAACCTTGCTGGTAAGTTCCAGTCTGGCTTTTGAGCTAATCACTCCACAGATTCAGCATTGCTTCGGGTGTACAACGACCTACTTAGGAATGCAGATATAGGTAGAGTGTCTCTGCTTGTTTTACTCGATCTTTCGGCAGCTTTTGATACTGTCGATCACAAAGTACTTCTAGAGCGCCTCCCATCTCGCCTGGGCATCACTGGCACTGATCTGCAGTGGTTCAGGTCCTATCTCAGTGGGAGACTCCAGAGTATTGATGTGGATGGACAAAGATCACCCGAGGTACCTCTGAAATATGGGGTACCTCAGGGCTCGGTGCTAGTTCCAGTTCTTTTCACGGTTTATACTCTCCCTCTTGCTGATGTGATTGCCAAGCACAATCTAGGCTTTCACTTGTATGCAGATGACACCCAGTTGTACCTTTGCTTTGACCCCTGCCAGCCCTCCAGCTTGTCGAATTCTCCCAGCTCCATTGCTCCATGTATTGATGACATCCACACATGGATGGCCACACATTGTCTTAAATGAATCTATGATGAAACGCCTGACTAATTATGGACAAGCCAAGTGTCACCCAGAAATCGGAAAGCTTAATGCTCACAATCGGCTCTGCCAGCATATCACCTGTTGCTTCTCTCTGAAACCATTCCTCCACCAAGTGTCATGTTCCAAAGTGACGTCTGGTTAGATGGCCGCATCAGCCCAATAATTAAGTCACTCTACTTTCAGCTACTTGACATTAATAAAACTCGGGCTTGCTTAGACAGGGATACTACATCTAAATTGATCCATGCATTTGTTACGTCCTTTATCGACTTATGTAACTCACTGCTTACTGGTCTACTGGTATGTGCAACCAGGCGTTCATAGTTAGTTGGTGCAAAACTCTGCAGCTAGGCTTTTATGTCGTGAGCGTCGAAGTTGCTGCAGCACACCACTTTTCACCGACTTGCACTGGCTCCCAATCATCGAGCCGTGCATCCACTTCAAGGTTCTGTCACACACTTTCAGGTTCCTCCATTCTTTCTTTGCCTCCAGCCTCCAGCTATCAGAGCTACTCCCCCCCCCCACTAGGCTAGGCATCACACCACCACATTTCTGAATCAAATTGTTTAGCCAGACCTCGTATGAACCTCAAATTCTTTGGAGACTATGCCTTTAGTTCGTATGCATACAAAGCGTGGAACTCACTTCCGACTGCTGCTGCGACATCCCCTGACTTTACGACACTAGAGAAGATTCTTAAAGCCCACCTGTTGATCACATTATTTAGTGGGTCCCTGTGATTCGTCTTTTGTGTGCTTATGCATGCTGACACTGCACACTGCCACCAGCCACGTTGTCATACTGACCCTGTGCAAGTCACATCTAACCATTTTATGCTTGTTTCATTGTTCATTGAGCGCACAACCACTAACCATTCGATCGTGCATCTTCTGCAGCAAATGTCAAGTGCCTAGAAAGACATTACGTTCTCTGGGAGTGCCATGCAAATGTATTAATATTATTATTATTAGAAATAGCCACCTCTTTTTAAAAAGTATCCTTTAGCTATAGATGCTAGTTCGACTGTACTCTTGAAAGATAGCTTGTCTCGTGCCAGCGCAAAACTTCTTTCGTAAACGTTACAAGGAATTTTAAAACGTTACAAGTTCTATTTGGGATAAACCGAGAGCTTTGACCGAGTTTACATTAGTCTTCAGTTCTGAGGCTGTCATCGAAGCAAAAAATGTTTGGGACAATAGGATTGCACGTCTGTCTAGGTCACCCTGCTTTGTTGTCTGCCGGGGTATAGAACTGAATAGGCAGCACTGCAGTGAGCTCTTGCAGCCATTTGTACAGCGCCTCGGCTAATGGCAATTCACGAGTCGTCTAGCTCTTCCATGTGCTGCCTGTTTTTGAGTGGCTACACATTTGTGCTGACGAGACAGTGATGCCTGCAGCTGGCCTCGTTTCCATGCACTACAGCGAGTGTCTGCCTCGGGTGCTTGCCCTTTCAGGCAATGCCGGGGAGCTGTACGACTCGGTGCACAGCAAAATCTTTTCGCTGCCTGACCACTATCAGCTCAATCCAGCCCATGATTATACAGGTACTGTGCCTTGGCTTAAGAATTGAGTGCTCTTGACCGTGTCTCGTGATTTCTAAGGCGGAATTGAGTGTCTACTACACTTGCTGCTTCACATGCGTGCTCTGACGTTGGTCGTCTTGAAATAACCTTGACTCTGCATCATCATTGCTGTTGGATCATTGGCAATTCCTATTATAGACCGTTATGCTTATGCTCAAAAATGCTTTTACTACTGTTGCTCCATTGTCGTCTGTGTGGTTCTTGGCGGGGTGCTCACTTCGTGTCATGCAGTCGTATCGAAACTGTCATGACGTTGCAGCCGCTGCACAGCGTGCTCATCGTTCGTTCTGACCAGCTAAGCCGTGTGCATGCCAGTAGTCACCGACGCTTTCTAGCATGTATTGAGTTTTGACACTTCACTAACTTCACTGGAGTGCCCTCTAGGCCCAGACTGCATTAACAAGGCGGCTGCTCGCGACCTTTGAGCTCGAGCTAGCCATTTTTAGCCTTTGAACACACGGGCACTGCACCGTGCACCTATTTCGTCAGACTCCCTATATTGGGTGTATTTTCCCATCTGTTCTTGCCGTCCTAGGTGGTATCTCATCACTTTACACTCTTTTTAAATTTGCACACCCTCTACATCTGAAGGGCTGCCTCCTCAGCTGTGTTTTCATGAGCAACACTTCTCTCGGCGGCTGTATGCCATGTTCACGATATCCTTTCCTGATCGTTTATTTATATTATCTTCGGAGCGTGACAATCAATTGTGGTACTCTCCGTGCAGGTCAGACGTCTACGACAGTCGGTGAGGAGAAAGTGCTCAATCCACGCCTGACCAAGTCGCGTGGCGCCTTTGTGGAGACAATGAACAATCTCAATTTGCCTTATCCAAAGCAGATCGGTAAATAACCGTATAGCTTTACTGATTAAAGTGTTTTCAGTTTTAACTTATATGCTGCCAACGCGATGTACGATTGTTCATTAGGCAGTCAATTTTGCAGCACTGTGATTGGAGGCCTCTTTGTCTGTCTGAAAGCTTAAACGTTGTCTTCATTCTAATCTTACCCTTGTTAGACATAGTCAAAAGCTCTAAAAAGGTATAGGCTAGCAGATTTGGCTGCCTCGTTCATATAACTTCGGAGGAAGTGCCTTAGTGGCTGTCACTCTCCCATGTGCTGTGGGCATTAAGTCATTGCCTGCTGCAGCCCCTGACCTGGACGGTGAAGTGCCATCGCCTTACCTAACCTTGGCTAAATCCAGGGGCAATGTATCCTTGTGTGCAAAGCCCCGTTATTCGCCCACCCTGTGCCTCGTCAATGCACCGATCTTGGGCCACAGTTGACCCGGTGACCTATGTGGGGGGGAGGTTGACCTGGTGTCACGGTTGTTCTGTCGCATCCATCTTCCATCAGAAGGGATGATGCTATGCACGTCATACGAGAGGCAAGATTTGCCGACGCCTAAAACTGGCAAACTGAGTAAGCAGGTTTTAGAAGTGAAGCTTCGCGGCGTGCCTTGGTTTGTGAAGTCGAAAGGCTTTAGGCTATAATTATCCCACGAGTAGCGCTGCACCTTGTGCTTATCAAGTGTCTAAACGTGGCTGTTCTCTGTGAGTGTTTTTGGTCTTCTGCATGCTTATTCCGAAGACTTCTAGCACTTCTGTCAATCATAACGGCTTCATTCCTAAAGTAGGAGCCATACACACAGTTAAAAGTCGGCGTATACGAAATCAGATTTATAAATCAGCAGAACAATGTTAGCAGCTATCACCTCCCTTCCTTTGGAGGTCACGGTACAGGATTGCCAGCTTCAGCTCTCGAACCCAGTGCCTGCAGGTCGGTAAGTAGATCTCAATCTGCTGAAGGAGGAGCAACAGCAGCTCGTTTAGCTTCCTGAAAAGAACAGAAAGTCTGCTTGGGTTTCAACAGTTTTTAGAGCTAATCATCGAGTCAGAGTTTTTGACAATGTGTCTTTGACCTTCTATCGAATGCAAACCTAGGGAGTGTCTGCTTGTTTAGCTGGATCTTTTGGCAGTGTTTAATACTATTAATCCCCAAGTCCTTCTCTAGTGCCTCTAATCTGGCAGTGCTAGGCATCACTGCCACTGCACTGCAATGTTTTACAACCAATCTCTCACTGGGAGACTCTAAAGCATTGATGTCAAAGGGCAAACGTCACCGCAGGAGCCTCTATAGTACAGGTTACCCCAGGGATCGGTTCTTGGTCCACTTTTCTCAAGTTGTACTTCTTCACTCACCTATGCAATTGCTAAACTCAGGCTAAGCTTTCACTTTTATACGGATGACACATACAGTAGCTGTACCTATGCTTTTTATCAATCCCTGCCCTCCTGGATGGCAGGCTGTCTTAACTCTCCGGCTGAATATATCGCTGCCATTCGAACTTGAATTGGTGGAGCCAACATATCCCCTTTAGCATCTAGATGAAATCTGATTGACCTGTTCCAAAGTGACGTTTTGCTAGCCGACCACACCAGCTCCTTAGTCGGCTTCTTACTTTCAGCTAATGTGACATTGCAAAAGTTTGAGCCTGCTTAGAGAGGAATACAACTTCCAAGTTGGTCCATGCAGCTGTGATATCCCATATCGACTTTTGTTTCTCATTTCTCACACACAGGTCGTCCGGCCTATGCACTAAGGCACTTAGCCTTGGCAAAAAACTCCATAGCCTGGCTTATCTGTCGCCAGAGTTGCAGTTGCCACGCTACACAGCTTCTCACCGATCCACACCGGCTCTCCATCAAGCAGCTCATCGACTTCAACGTTTCCTCACTCACTTGTAGGTCTCGTCATTCTCTTGCACCGGCCTATCTATCCAAACTACTGTCCAATCAGGCTAGGCATCGTACCACCTGCTCTTCGGGCACAAGTCGTTCAGCTGTGCGTCTAATCAAACTCAAATGTTTGGGAACTGGGCCTCTAGTTCGTATGCTCGCAAAGCCCGGGAATTCAGTCCCTGCCATATCTACCTAGAAAGAGATGACCTCTCTTAGGGTGCTATATAGGTGTCTAGTTATATTATCATAATGATTATTATTATTATCAGCAATACATACTGTAAGAGAACTTAGAGAGAGAGAGAGAGAGAGAGATAAAGAATGAGAGAGAGAGAGAGAGAGAGAGAGAGAGAGAGAGAGAGAGAGAGAGAGAGAGAGAGAGAGTTTCAGATGCTGGGTGACAGAGAAGGATCAAAACATAAGTACAGCTGTGTTCCACCTGCATTGCAATGAATGCCTAGATCGTGACTGGTGACTACTTATGCAAGATGAAGAATATGCATTGTAAAATGGAGTGGACCTTAAACAGAACCATGGGGCACGACACACTTGAAATGCTTGCTTGTTTGACAGCTATATGGCAGGCGACGTCTACTTCCAGAGTCCCCCACTGAGATAGGGCCTTCGCATTGGTACCATGGTCCGTGCGATGCTCAGGCACAACGAAATGTGCTCAAAAAGGATTCGGTGATCAATTATATCAAATCTGCCGGGAAAGTCAACTGAACTAACAGAGAGGGTTCGATTACGTCAGCATTCCTGAGACGGTCCTTACATACTTGTAGTAGCACTGACTTGGAGGAGTGATCTGGTTTCAAATCAATGTAGAAAGTACTCGTTTGTCTGAAGTTTTGATGCAAGGGTTTGACTGGTCTGTCACTTCCCGTTGCATTCTCTTTGATAGAGACGACAATGGGGAGACTGAGCACAAGGTGCCTACGTCATGAAGCTTTGGTTCGCTTGTTCTGCTCGGTGATGCTAGTTGGTCTCAGACTGCCCAATCCAACTGATTGTATGCCAATGCCCTATAGACCCATCTATAGTACTGATCGGCTTGTCTTTCCAGTTGGTTAAGTCATGCCTGATTATTGATTGTTATTTTACCATTCAGCCATGCTAATGCATGAATGTAGCCGGCATGCACCCATGCATGGGTTCTGCCGAGGGTCGAATTTCTTGCCCTTGCACCCCTTGCGGTTGATTCGTGCAGCACCTTAGCTGCTGATACTGCACCTTGCTTCCTGGTCGGCTTTCTAGAGTTTTCTGCTGAGCTCCTGAGAAGTTTCCCACTGCCAAAGATAGCTGCGTAGGAGGAGTCTCATGGAATCTGCTTGGTGTCTCCCCCTGCCTATTCAAGAAATACCTATCCCCGGCTGGTAGGTAAGAAAGGCCATTCACAAGGTCCTGACGTTTTCTGGCTTAGCAAACCACAAGGGCTATGGGCATCTAACGTAACTAGCTGTAGCTACTAGTGGCCTAAGTTTTCCAGCTCTTGTCCTCTTGTGAGTATGGTAGATGCATCTCAGCCGGTTGCTGTTGGAATTGCCATGCATTTTTGGTAAAAAATAAAGAATCTCTTTTCTTTGATCACCTATCACGGAGTAGTGTTTTGGTCAGTAACTTGTTGCTCTCGAAGACTTCTAATCACTGAACCCAATGAACCTGGATGAAGGCGTATTTGTTGATGTGATTCAGAAATTGGAACGGCTAACGCTCAAAATCGGTTCTGCCAGCATATGTTCCATGAAATCTGCACGTAATCTAGATGTCATGCTCCAAAGTGACCTTTCATTAGACGATCACATCAGCTCCACAGTCAAGTCTGCCTAGTTTCAGCTACATAAGATTGCTAAAATTTGGGTTCGTTTAGACACGGATACTACATTAAAATTGGTCCATGCATTTGTGACATCCCATCTTGGCTTTGGTAACAGTGCTAGCTGGTCTACTGGCCTGTGTTATCAAGGGCTTACATCTCTCTCTCTCTTCTCTCTTTCTCTCTCTCTCTCTCTCTCTCTCTCTCTCTCTCTCTCTCTCTCTCTCTCGGGTTTCTACCAGCAGGATTATCAGATTATGAAAATGGAGTGCCTGAAGGCCCATGTTGCACCCGCCTGAGTCCATTCCGAAACACTGACGCTTAGCACTGGCATGATCCACGTTGATCAGACAACGAGGCGAAGGCACAACGAACGCCGGCTTATGGCAAGGGTAGCAAAGACAGCTCAATTATCGACGAAGGCCCTCAAAAAAGAAAGCCACGAGTGGGTGTGACAGCACAGTGACTAGAAACCGAAGATGGGAGGATTGGAGGTTTAGCGTCGGCTGAGACCTCTAGACAGTGGCATAACACCATTGGCCAAGTTATGGGACGCATTGCAGGCAGTTAGGCATACTAAAGTATGCTGATGTAACTGGGAAAGTCGTCGAGTCCCTGCCAGACCGAGTAGTGGTAATTTCTAATCTGGGGGGGGGGGGGCATAGCCTACTCTCATTAGTGCTCCTAGCGCCCGTGCTGTGGTTGTCATGCTATATAAATCATGTTTTGGGCTGTTGCCGTGTTTATTTAAGTATCTCCAGCTGGTAGAGAGAGAGGCTCATTCAAAAGAGTCTGACTTTTTCTGGATTAGCAAGCCACAACTGTGATGATGAGCGTCTACAGTAGGTAGCTGTGTAGCTGTCAATCGAGAGCCTGATTTCTATGTTTCTCGAGCAACCCTGAACAAAGTAGGTAAGTGCTAGTCACGTGACCCTTTTAACACCCGTTCTAACTTATTACTGTTATTATCTTATTAGTTCGTGCTTATTCAGAAGGTTAGTCCTGCATTTTAAGCCCTGTCGTAGGAGCTGAACCTACTCTCATGTAGCAAACCCCCTTGAAATTGCCTAAAATAAGCCCATAGCTTGATGTTAATTGAGCTCTTGCTCATGAGGAAGCACGGTTCACCACGCATCATTGATACTTGCATGCAAACCATTTTTTTCTCAATTCAACCCTTTTCACTGTGGTTCAAAAAGCGTCGTTTGGTCTCTTACGCCTCCCTACATTGTAGATACGATTTCTCATGCTCACTGTGGTCTGCCCGACGTCACTAGTGGGCATGCAAAGTCCATGCCAGTTGTGACTTACTTCCTGTAATAGTGGAATGATTTAGATCGTTGCTTTGTGGTATACGGTGTATCTGTGCTGTTGCTTGTATTTGTGTGCATCTTTCTATTTATTATCACCAGTCATATCCCACCCTGGTTTGGTCCAGGGGTGACGGTGCTTGCCCTTAACTAACGTGGTAATGGTGCTCACCTTTACGACTGAGAACGTGCGTTCGAGCCCTGCGGTGGCACATGGAAAGCACCTGCATAGAGATTCAATTGTCTTTTGGGGGCTATACAAGTGAAGTGTATTTTCTATGGTTATGGCATTTCTGATTGACTGTGCCTCAACCAGTCGATGCCATCCACCGAGCTCATTCGTCCGGAGCATGCTGCGAGGCTCCTGCCTACTTGTAGATCGAGCTCTTCCAGCCAACTTGATGTGCGGAATTTTCGACGAACCAGCCAAGCCAGCAGAGGCACCTTGACCTCCTTGACCTCAGCTAATCTTCAGTATCGGCATCTATGTTCGGCTGGCACAAGTGCTGCCGAACGATGGCCGCTGCTGATGCGTTTCTACTGCCTCGTCTTCAGCAGCAGCTGTCCAGCTCTTTAGGCAGCTCGGACCGCTCAGCGTCCACTCGTCGTTGTGCAGTCGTCGTTACTAGCACCTGCTACTAACCTCGACTACCCAGTAAATCGGAGCTAGTAGCAGGTGCTCGCACTCCGTACAGTCCTGCCGAGCTCGATCGCTGAGATTCGCTTCTCATCTCACAGTGCCTCTATCCGTGCAGCTCTGTCCCTGCAGCCCCTAATTCCGAGCGGCTATTATTAGCTTTTGCATTTCAGCATCGAGCCGGCTCGAGCATTTTGCAGTAGCTACACCTTGGAGCATCTGATTTGAGTTTCGGGTGCTCCCGAAGAGCAGCCTACAGGCAAACACTATGAAACTCGTGTATTATTTGGTCGGGGCTCAGCTTTTGCCAGCGCCAGCTGTACACGCAAATTCTATGCCGAGAAGCTAAAGTTAGAATTTTAAGCATACGCATCAATGGCTTGCGAAATCAGACAGTTGGCGAAACATAAGATGCCGAGTAGCCTTATTACTACGGGCAAGGTCACCGTGAACCTGAATGAAGGATACTCACCACTTCTACAGCTTCTTTAAAAGCTCTTCTTTCGCACTGGCAAAGTCACACGAAATGCCATCATCCAGCACAGATAGCTAGCTGTGGTTCATGTTCAAGCACAATTAACAAAATGAATTGAATAGAAATAATACTGACCTACATGTACCTATCACGTATGTGCTGTGTGCCTGTCCACGTTTATAGTCTCAAACTTATTAGAATCGTGGTATCCATTCCCGAAGTCAGTTGAACTATATTCCGAGTACCCACAGGCAAAAAGATCTGAGACTGAAAGGCTTGAAGCTAAATAAAGGGACTGCACAAGGTGGCATTAATTTGCTGTCGTAAGATGTAAAGAATTTCGGAGCAGGAGGTCGAACTTAGCGCTCGACGTCCAGCGAGACAATAATATGCCATGGACTGGCAAAAGAGGAGTAGTGCTGCTTCAGAAATCGGCTGCCATTGTTGGTGGTAACCTAATTTCGTCTCACTGTAGAATGTCCGTCGGAGGATGAGCGTCCGGTTTCCAGCCTCTTGCCTAAGACTCTTGGAATGTCGCATTCTACCCGAGCGACACTAGCGTAGGGCCACGGGAAAGATTCCCAATGTGACGTTATGCTCTCTTTTGGCTGACAGGGCGTCGGTGTGAGCGTTGGAAATGATATATATGGACCACCATGTACGTGTGACGCAAATGCGAGGCATGGTTGCTGCTGCCTTCAAGCAGGGCTCCTTTTGGGCAGTGGTGCTCATAAAGCCCGGACATAAAGCCTGGAGCGCTTCGTTTTCAACTAGCTGAGGCTGAGGCTCGCAGCCTGAGATGAACAGAATGAGAGCACCCTGGCTTAAAACTTGCTTCGCACAAGTTTAAAATAAATAGCACGAGATAGTACCTCCTTTTCATAAACTATATCTGTGCGGACAGCAGTTGAACAGGTGCTTTTCTGGAGGGCAGTACCGGCCGAAGAACCAGAGGTCAGCAATAAGTGGACTTGCCTTACATCGAATGCTTGAAGGCCGTAGTGAGTTCTCGAAAAAATGCACTGGCTCGAGCTGGATGTGCAGCCAAGTTCGTCGTGACACCCACAAACTTGAGGCACGTCATGATTGCTAAGGGACGAGAACTGGTGGAAGACGGAAAGATATCTTGCGTGCTAAGCTCTGCGAATTAGCGGATTATCTACTTGGCTGTAGATCCGGGACTTGTGAGATGGATGCCGCGATTGTTACTCTCGGCCAGTACTCCTACATCTCAGCAGAACTGCACATCATTCTGGATTGCCTGCCGACACAGTGTCACTGGCACATCGCGAAACTGAGTTATGCCCAATCTCTACGAGAGATGCTACAGTGTAGATGTCGATCGTCACGGGAACTCTTAAAAGTTTGTTATGCCTTCCTGATTTTCCCAACGACCGCCTTTTTTCATTTTCTGTACGATCTCCCTCCGGTAGCTGTCGACGCTTAACACAATCTTGGCTGTTATTTCTATGCCTGTGAAACCTAGCTCTACATATTCTTCGAGCCTTCTAAGCCCCTCGAAGCAGGCGACTCTCTAATTACGCAGTAGCCTGCATTGACTCATTTACGACAATCAAACTTCTTTAGCATCAATTTTCATGAAGCTTAATGGTGACAACCAACCTAATAGAAATGGGCAAGCCCAGTTTTACCTTCAAATTTTAGCATAGTGTTCTCAAGCTAGGTTTATCTGACGTCACTACAGTGATATCTTCCTTGTATTCTCTTTTCGGATCGTACTATTCCAATGCGACGAGTGACTGGATTAGCACATTGCCTCAATGTGCAAGATTTCATCTTGCCACATGAGCGCCGGGCTGTGAACAAGCCAAAAGTTTTAAAGCTCTAAATTTGCAGCAACAAATAATCCTACCTCGAATTTACTAGGCGATACAGGTGAGTTGTAGAATACCAGATTCAATTGCAAGGGGCATGTTCGACTCATACATTTAGCCTACGTTTGGCCCCTTCTTTAGCCGTGAATAATTAAAATGAAAGTGGTTTTCACAATCAACGACCGGCTAACTTTAAGTTAATCTAAAAGAATACTTGTGGATAGTAGCGGCTGAAGCTACTATCAGCATGGCAGCTCGCTAGGAAGTGACGGAGGTGTGCAAGAAGTGCACGAGGTCGTCAGGAAGCGAACGCGATCGACTTTACGCAAAGGAGATCGCGGTGAATTAATGGAGGTCGCTAGGAAGTGACAGAGTCGTTAGGAAGAAACGGATGTAGTTAGGAAGCGACGAAGGCAGGTGAGCAGTGACGAAGGTCGTAAGGAAGCAATAGAGGTCTGTAGGAGGTTATAAAGGTAGGCAAGAAGTGACGAAGGTAGGCAGGAAGTGAAGAAGGTCGATGGGAAGTAACCGAGATAGGTAGTAGGAAGCAAAGGAAGTCACTAGAAGGCACAGCAGATCGGCGGAAAGCAAACGCGATTGCTTGGAAGCAAAGGAGGTTGGTTAGAAGTGATGAAGGCCGATGGGAAGCAGACGAAGGTAGAACATAAATATGGAAGTTGCGAAAGAGCGGCGGAGCTCGAAACTTGGAGCAAAGATCATTGGGTTCTTATGCTATTTGGCTGACAGCCGTCTTATTTAATATTGCAAATAAGGACGTGGGACTTACATTTATTGGACTTAATTACAAAACCAAAGATTTGTTTTAGGGTTAGCTGTATGAGCTTGGTGGCATCTTTTGACCACCCAAAAAGAGTTACGAAATTGGCTCACGGCTATAAAAACTCTTCGAGATGAATCACCAAGATTAATGGCTGGGTACAATTTTCGGGTGCAATTTAAATACTGAGTGGTTTCTGAATTCAAAAATTATGATCACGTAATATTTTTAGCTAGTAGTATAAAATATTCCATCTTGCCCAATCGTATGCGATTTACTCTATGCGGAGCTAGGATTTTCATCTTGGGTGAGGGACCTGCATAATTTTCATATTGGTGAAAGACCCGCAAACGATTAAAAAATATAGCGCAAAATCATATTTAAAAAAAAATTAAGTCGGCAGTTTCTCATCGAGTGGAGTTAAGGCATATTTTCATCCTTGGTGAAGGTAGGTGAGCAGAGCAATAAGAGGTGGCGCAGGTCGCTGACCAGCCGTAGGGGGGTGGGGGGGGGCAAATGCCTCCTGCCCCCTCTGGCTCAGTCACTGGATTAACTGTGCAACTTTACTCGTCGAAGTGACCTGCTACTAGGTACAAGCGTAATGCCTACCCATATCGCGCCGCTGAATCAGCGATTATTGGCCATTCGTCGTGCGAGAGCCGCTAGTTGCACAAACGAATCGGCCATCGCTGCTGCTGCTTCGCCGTCCCCTCCCTCTGAGCCGTAGGACGCCTTTTCTCTCTCTGATGAATGCCAACATTTTTTTTTTATTTCTGCCTAGCATGTCTGAACAACATGAATCACGACCTACTTACGTTGCGTAGCTGAGCATGCTACGAACTCCGTAGCAGAGGGACCCGTCCTTCTGAGACATCCTGCCGGATCTTCGCTAGCGATCATCCCACCCGTCGATCGGAAATTGTCCCTCAAGTACACCCAACGAGCTCCGTTACACTAAATACTTATCTAGATGTGCTTGATTCCACACTCTACATTGCTCACGAGGGATAAAGCAATGTTTAGGTTATCAATTGAGAATGATATAATAGTAAGGGGCGACTAGCTTCGTCGACAATGTCAATGGCTGGCGGTGATCATACCGGTTAAGAATTGAATACCGCAGTGCGCTCTGTGCTCGGTCCGCTTCTTTTCACAGTTTATGCTTTACCTCTTTCCAACGTGATCTCCAAGAGAAATTTAGGCTTTCAATTCAATGCAGATGACATTCAGTTGTACCTTCAAACCTAGCCCTCAAACGCGTCGAATTCTCTACATACCCTTGCGGCATGCATTGATGACATGCGCACATGGGTGGCTGCAAACATTCTTAAATTGAATGACGACAAAATCAACCTACCAGCTTTTTTCAGACCGGGCGTCATTCTGGAATGGGAAATAGCGCTCAAAATTGGCTTCGCCAGCGTATCATCTTTTGAATCTGCACGAAATCTATTTGCATTGTTCCAAGTGACCTTTCATTAGACGAACCTATTAGCTCCACTTTCAAGTCTGCCTACTTTCAGATACTTGACATTGCTAAAATTAGGGCTCTTTTAGACAGGGATACCACATCTCAATTATTCCTTACGTTTGTGACATCCCGTCTTGACTTCTGTAACTCACTGCTTGCTGGTCTACCGTCCTGTGCAATCAGGCGCGTACAGCTGGTGCAAAACTCTACAGCTGGGCTTGTTTGCCATGAGAGTTGCAGCTGCCACACCACACCCCTCTTCGAGATCTACACTGGCTCCCAATCATGCAACGCATCGAATTCAAGGTTTTATCACTCACATTCAGGTTCCGTCATTCTTTGGCTCCAGCCTGCCTACCAGGTCTACTCCCCCACCGGACTAAGCATCGTACAACCGGCTTCTCACAATTGAATGGTTTACCTGCACCTCGTAAATAAATAAATAAATAAATCCTAGTTGATTAAACAGCCTCTTTTTGTATAGCGACAGAAGAGCCTTTACGGCTATCACCACCGCTTGCAGTGGCGATAAAGGATCGCCCACCGCAGGATTTGAACCCACGTCCTCGGGGCCGAGGTCGTTAAAAACAACCACCTTACCTAGTGAGCCATTGCAGCTCACTATCGTACGAACCTCGAGTCCTTTTGGAGACCGTGCTTTTTGCTCGAACGCTCCCAAAGCTCGGAACTCACTATCGACGCACGCCACAACGTCCGCTGAGGTGAAGACATTTAAAAAGAAGCTTAAACACTACTATTTATTCCAGCATTTAGTGCGTCTTTATGATTCGTTCTTCGTGTGCATATGCCCGCTTACACTGTACCATCTGCTTGCGGATATAACATATTTGCCAATATGTTATATATTACCATTTACTTGGTAAGGCTTTCTATGCAGCATCTGCAAAGTGCCTTGAAAGAGATTTATTTCTCTGAGGACACTACCAATTTATTATCACTATACTAATTTATTAGCACTATACTATTGTTATTATTATTATTATTATTATTGTTATTATTATTAATCTTATCGGGAATGGCAGTGGACGCGTTAGCAGCGTCGGTGTGTGGCGATCGCTGCTATAGTAGCTCTATCAACGTTCGCTGTCCTAATGAGGGGTCTTTTAGACAAAGCACCGATGTGCTGCAGCGTAGCCTCGACGGCTTTTTGAAGCTTCGCACGCAACGCACACTTTTCTATATAAAGAGTAAAAGCTGAGCTCGCCACATCATCTGAAAGGAGAGACGGGTAACCAGGTGGACTTTGCTGGGGAAAGTAGCATAGCTCTGCGTCCAATATTGTACGCGTTCGTATGCTGTTCTCGCACAAGTGTGCAATTAAAAGTTATGAGAACACACACACACACTAACACACACACACACACACACACACACACACACACACACACACACACACACACACACACACACACACACACACACACACACACACACATATATATATATATATATAGAGAGAGAGAGAGACGGTAATCAAGTCACGTGGCCATGGAAACTGCGCCATTCTCTTTTCGCTCGGCCCTTTCCGCCCGGTGCCCGCAGTCTGAAAATCGTAGGTCAGTGCACGCATAATGCACGAACAGATGCCGGCACGGCCTGCCTCATCAGCACTGTTGGCGGCTGCACTGACTGACGCTGGCAGATCGTCGACTTGCAACCAATACATGCATGTGCCGTGCGAATCGTCTGCTGCCCATTGCCGCTCCTCCGCGTCTCGGCACAGGCGCCGAGTTTAGCCGGCGTGGAGTGGACACCCGTCGGCTGCCGGCGGCCTTGACTGCTGGCGGGACGATGCCGAGTTCTACGGAGTTCTACCTGACCCGCTCGAGAGCCTCGCGATCGACGTACGACCGCAGGCGGCGCGCTCGCGCCCACTTGCCTCAACCCACCGCCGCGAGCGCAGCTGCCGAGCGCGGCGGCCTGCGATGATTAATTGCATTCACCGGCGCCGCTTGCTAGACCGGGCCGGCTCCGCGCGTACCGGATGCTCGGTGGCTAAGAATTTCTCCGGCGGCGGCGGCGGCGCAGAGAGGCTCAAGTGCTTCATCCCACTCGGTCGGTCGAGATAAGACGTACCGCGGGTCCACAGGCGCGAGGTCAGTCGAGCGGACGTAGCGGTCGCTCGCTCGAGTGCAGTCTGCGTCGGTCCGACCTGCCGAACGAACTAGAGCGTTGAGCGGCCGCCGTAGCATCCGGTGAAGGTCGGCGGCCGGCGACTGGCGGCTAGCAGCGGCCGTGCGGCTTTGCTGTGCTCGACTCGTTAGCAGCTACGCCCGCGTGCAGCTCCGACTGGGTGGGACAGGAGGCACAACTCCGACTTGCCTAGGCGACGCCGCCGCGTTGCGGCAGCTTCTAAAGCCTGACCGAGCAACTCGGACCTTTCGCGAGCTTTGTCAAAAACGCAATTTGAGGGTGGTGAGTTTTTTCTTCGGCTCTCGTCATTCGGAGAGGTCTCAGAAGTAACATCGGCGAACATACCTTGCAGTAGGTAGTATTTTTGTCTCGAGTAGTAAAGTACATTGTCGACTGCATGAAATACAACTCTGTGCTGGCGCAAAAAGAGGATGCAGTCACAAAGTAAAAGAATTTACCCCTGGCTGTATTTTCGGGGGCTCGGCTCTCGGGGCCGCTCAGAGGTTAACCGCTGCCAAACGGAGTGGCCCGGGCAGCTATTTTAGGCCACCTTCGTTTTGCAATGCACAATCCGCATTTCGCCGATATAATCGCGAACACAATCTAGCACATCGCTTACATGTGGACAACGCACAACTGGGCTCGTGCTTTTATGCTTTTCTGCGTTTTGGCATTTCAAAACTCTCTCTCTCCCTCTCTCCCTCTCTCTCTTTCCGGTTAGCATGCATTGCAGACATTCGTACTTGGATGGCCGCCAGATTTCTGAAACTGAATGAAGATGAAACCAAATTACTAACTAAGGAAAAATCCAGAGCTACGAAAAAATTCGGAAAGCCTATCTCGAAATCAGCTGGATCGGCATATCCGCTTGAGCGTCTGCCCAAAGTCCGGTTGTTCTCTTGCAAAATGACTAGTCGCTAGACAATCAAATAGGCTCCACAGTCAAATCTGCGTACCATCACCTGCGAAACCAAAGGAGCTGAGAGAACTCGACGTGCTAGAGGACTGGGGGCGGGGTATCAAAGCAAAGGCACAATTGATTGCCACTTGCGTAGAAGGGAAAGCCTAGATTATGCTGGGTGATCGCGTCGGCAAGAGGGAGATGATAAACTATGAAAAGAACCGGAGCGAGCGCAGAGCGCCCTGCGATGCCCCATATTTCAGCGGTTCCTTGGATGCTCTTTGTTCGTTCACATCAATACCCTGAAGCCTCCGTCTGAGATACGATCTAAATCGTTAAAGTGCAGTGCCAGTGATGCCCAGGCGAGGTGAGAGGCTTATGAGAAGGGCTTGGTGATCAATAGTACCAAAAGCTGCCGAAAGATCGAGAAAAACGAGCAGAGACTCTACACAAGTCCGCTTTTTCCAGAAAGGTCGTTATACACCCAAAGCAATGCTGACTCTGAAATGATTAGCTCTTAAACTAGACTGAAACTTATTTGCCGGGTTTAAATTTTCAAATGGAGAGCTCAACTGATCTGCTACAACTCGTTCCAGTGTCTTTAATACTAACGATAGAAGGAAGACTGGGCGGATACAGTTTTTTTTGTCTAGCGTTGCTTTCTTACTTAGTGGCCTAACTACGACGTTTTTACAAAGGCAGGAACATGCACTGAAGCTACGGACAAATTTATTATGTTGGTTATGCATTTCAGCAGCAGATCTACGCATCGTAGAATCAAGACAGTGGGTATAGAGTCTAAAGGACTAGTAGCCATCTTTGATTGGGGGATGAATTACAGGATGAGGTCACTTGTGGACTCCTTGAATTCTGACATCGAGGCGCAGCAGTGAATTCAGGGAAGTAAGTCCTGCGGGGTTTGTATTGAGCGACAGGCGTCTGGAGTGAATGCTACTTCCTTAGGGATGGACTTTCGGACCTTGTCTTTCTTGCTGACCAAGAAGCTATAGAAGCGATCGCCGCGATCGTCGTGAGGATTGTGAGATAATGAGCTCATCTGGGAGTGATTAAGAAGATTGTTGCTTGTAGACATCAGCATGTTTGGATTGCGCACCTGTGATTCAACAATATGTTCATCGAAACTAGACTTAGCCTTAGCTACGATGGATTGGTCTGATTTACTTTAGTCCTAGCATGCCTATCAATAGACAGTACTAGAGAGGGAGATGGAGTAAGAAATTTAGCAAGATGGAGCAGGGAAGAGACAGAGAGAAACAGCAAGAGAGGCTAAGGGGTATGCAGAGGAAAAGAATCACCTGGGGTAAAAAAAATGAGGGACAGAGTGAGAGAGACACAAACAAAGGCTGAGACAGTGAGATAGAGAGGCACACGCAAGCCGAGAGAGAGAGAGAGAGAGAGAGAGAGAGATATATATATATATATATATATATATATATGTATATATATATATATATATATATATATATATATATATATATATATATATATATGTATATATAGGTGGAATAACTGTTTGCAAAAATTCTGAGATAATTCCGCGGATCACATCCAACGGCAAACGGAGAAGCACTGCCGAAGAAAATTTGCTGACGGAAAATGTATTGTACCTCCGTCAGTAACTCCACAAAGTCATAAAGACCATGTGGGTGTTACGCAGGAGAGTTTTGTATAGCGCACTCACAGCCTAAGTGGCTTTCGGTACGCATTCGGTACCCAACAGACTTCGTCTCACGCAACAAAGAGAAAGTGGGAAGCATAGCAGAGTTAGGAGAGCAGTTGAGGTAGTGAGTAGCATAGAAGTAGCAGTTCAGGACTGCTGAAAAAGATGTGCCATAGTCGGCAGTTGGAGATTAGATGTCGTTGCGTAAGAATTGTGGAAGCGAGTTCCACAGTCTAGGACCTGCAGAGCTCAAGCTTCTGTCGCCAACTGTCTTTAAGCGGAGGAATGGGACAGCTAATTTATTGTCCACAGAGGACCTGAGGGCGCGAACAGGCTGAAACTGATGCAGCAGTTCAGCTAGGTACGAAGGAGCCAAGCCGTGGCGGGCCTTGTGGGTCAGCGTAAGAACTTTGCTCTGTATCCTTTGCTCCACCGGCAACCATCCTAGCTCTTTCAGCAAAGGTGACACGTGCTCAAACCGCTGGGACTTGAAGACCAGCCTTGTAGCCATATTCATAGTCCGCTGTAGTGGCATAAAGTTTTATGACCTAAAAGTCTTTTGCACACCGTACGGCAATAAATCCTTTTCTTGCGTACTCATTTTGTTTTGCAGTTGTTGTTCAGAAAAAGAACCCCGTACTCCGAGTTGCGTGAATACTAGCTCCCGAGTTAGCTCTCCAAAATACGAACTCTATTTGCAATATACCCATTAAGGTGTGAGCATAACAAAGTATATCAATCGAAAGCTAACGTATTAAATGAAATTACGGACAGGCGTTGCGCGTAAGGCTGTTCAGAAGATTTTAAATGGCGTAGTTGATGGCATGGCAACTAAGCACCGATTACTGAAGCTTCGGGAAGATTTTAACTACTGAATGCACGTACACTCAGGCAAAAAACTCCTCGCATTATGGCCGCCGCTGCTGCGGCTGAAAATTTGTTCGGATGATAAGAAGAATTTCCACGATACCAGATACCAGACTTAATTTATGGGAAGCACGTGAAAATATTCATTGAAAGCCCACAGACAAACACAACACATTTGCTTTGGTGTGTATGAGTTTAGTGTGCCGTCGTCCCAACGCGGTACTTTATGACCTCAATTTGCTTGGCCACGACTAGAGGCCATCAGCTTCTGCGTTGTACCTTCTGCTGTAGCACATTCCGTTGAGCCCGAGTTTTACTGATAAGATCGGCTACCGGTGTAGGCTAAACAACCGGTTTCAGCCGCCTGTAGCAATTGCGCCATAGGCGTTTTATATAGGGTTCAGACTGGGCAACCGGCACAGAGCCACAGCAGCACCAGCACCAAACAAGGATTCGTCAACAAGTACTTCACCTGCCTGACAATCTGCTTAGGGTCGTTATCTTGCTGCGAGATTCAACGAGCCCCAAACAGTTCGAGCCTCGACATCCACTCTTGTTCTTGATCGCAATGACTTGAGTAAATTACTCTTCGATTAATCCTTGCTTGGTGCTGGTGCAGTGGCTCAGCCGGTCACGCGTTTTGAGTCCTTTAGAGTGTTACCAACTTCCCAGCGTTGATAAAACTATCAATAAATATAGCATTGCTTTATATGATGTGCTAACGTTGTAACCAACAGAGCAACCACTATAAAAAAGCCTTTTACGACATCTTGAAAGGCTTAGTACCCGATCAATTTATGTAACTGGCTTCGCACAGTTGTTGAACCTCGTAATCGCCGTCTTTCTTCCTTCAACAGAAATTCGAAGCGCATCACGTGCCATTTAAGGGAAACCTATAACCTATAACCTATAACCTCCACCAGCGGGGAAACTATATGCCGTCATGATAAGTAAAGGAGCACTTAACCCGAAACTCGATGTCGTCCCTTTTAGCCTTTCTTGGTGCTTGCTGAGTAGTATTTTGCCGGCCACACAGCGACTGACTCGAGGAGGCACTTTAGAGGCACGCATTGGAGATTTAGTGCGCGAGCAGTGCTGAGTCCATAAAACAAGTCGAGAATTATTCTGAGAGACACGTTTAAAGCATTGGCAGCTCGAGCTCTTATTAAGTTAGGAGGCACGCTAAGAAGTGTTGTGATGCATCAATGGATACGGAGAAGTCTGCGAGACATACTCAGACATATAGGATTGAATATCTTCAAGGCAAGCGTTCAGTTTATTGGTGGCTTCAGCAGATTCCAGGGGTTTGTACGAAAAATACAGCTGAATATTGTCAGCATGGAAATGATAGCCAACCCTATGGGGACGAATCGCTTTTCCCAGAGGCTTGAATGGTATAAATGGAGAACAGCAAAGGAATGAGCACTCACTCTTGTGGAGCTCCACTGATGACTACTGGTCTGCTTAATGAGTCTTGACCACAACGCGATACGTATTGAATGCGATCATACAAGTACGATTTTATCCTTGCCAGTGCCTCGCCTGCCGGACGTTAGCTTTTTTACATCCTTCAAGTAGGATGTCGCGATTAATAATGTCAAACGCAGCCGACAGATGGAGCTGTACCAGGGCAATAGCGTTACCATCGCCGTTGCCGGTTAGGATGTCGTTGGACGTACGAAGGAGAGCAGTTTCAGTCGAGGGGGGGGGGGTTGCGTAAATTCCGACAGCAATATGTCTGAAAATTAATCTTTCTCAATATGTCTTGCAAGTTGCTTAGTGATAATCATTTTGAGAATGTTTGACAATAAAGAAATAAGGAAGACTGGGTGATAGTTTGATAGAACCTCTGAATCTAATCCAGGTTCTAAAAATTAACTTAAATGATGGCCAATTTTAAAGACTTTGGAACAATCCCTTTATCCAGAGAGGCATAAAAAACTTAATTATGGTTGGAGTAAGTGGGTCTGCTAGTGAAGGATACAGAGGGTATGGCAGAGGTTCTTCCTAGAGGAGATGAGCTCTTTTTACTAGACTTGGTTTATTCCCTTCTTATTCAGAAACCATACACAATCTCTTAAGTAAGTTCACATAATGCAGCTCAACACTTGCTTTAGTTTGAGGTATCTTTACGGAGGCACGCAGTTTTGTCAACGAAGAAGGCCAAGGAATTATCGGCCTAACAGTCAACACCCGAGTAGTGTGACCACTCAGAGTTGTATAGCAAACAATTCGCGGTCTTTTAAAGTCATTTTAAATCCAACGAGCAATGAGCATTCAGTTTTCGAGTGAAAAAATAAGCTCTGGTGGCTTTCCAAAGCTTCCAGATGCAGAGACAAACCATCGCAACTAGCAAAGATCGCAGCTCCTCTCCGGCCTGGCTTTTCACCATGCAGCTGACTTCCAAGCGCCGTTTGTCACGGTCAGGCTCTCCATTCTCTCGCCACGGCTACTCATACGAAGGCCGCACCCCTCGATGCCCACGATCGCATTCCGGTCAGCAGCTTCTCTGAATTTGGTCGATCAGCTACAGTGCTGATGCAATGAATCTCGTATCCTTTGGAGGACATACCTCCAGCTCCTAATATCCCCAAGTCTGGAACTTGCCACCAAGTGGCATCGTGATATTTCCTGGCTCGACTAGACAATTTTTAGAAAGCTGGATTCCCACAATTTCCTCGCAGCATTTTCGCAGTCCACGTGAACTGTCCTTACGTGCTGCAGCGTGCTCGCATGGTGCGCGTTAGTTCCACTCACCAGTTGAAAGAAAGGAAATCAGTTCTCGTAGTGCGCAATACAAGTTTTGAATCACCTATTTTTTTTACTCGCCCTGCGTAACTCTGCTGTTAACGAAGTCTTTGGGCTAGGCGGAATGAGCCAACTCTGCATTCCGGTAATGTTGACATGTAGCAAAGAAGAGGTCACAGACCTTGTCTACTCCTTGCTCAACGGTTAACCGCTGGGAAGGCCCGCAATGACGTCGTAGTGTAGGCGAGGTTTTAACCTCGTGCTTGTAGCTCGATACTTTCAGGCAGCAGAAAGAAGAAGAGAACGAGCAAGGGGAGGCGTACTAAGCGCAACGGACGAAAGCCCATGCCCCAGTCTGTCTAAGATTGCACGCCTTGTGCTTTCATCTTGTGCTTTCGCCTCGTTCTGGCCTGGAGGAAAGGAATGGTCAGCATCAGTGGTGATGCCCGAACGAGATATGCAACGCCCGCGGAGGCAACGCCGTCAGCTGCCAAATGATCCGTATCGGATCCTGCCACGATTGGCCGAGCGGTCCGTAGAAGTAGACAACTAAGTGGTTTAACGAAATGCGCTCGGCAGATCTTGGCAAGCTCCCTTACGCATCATTTGGCAGCTGACGTTACAGCTGCGAACGCTGCCTATAGCTGGTGCGGCATTCCCATTAATGCCACAGCAGCCCCGTCCTTCAGCTTGGCGTGAGGCGAAATCGCTATTCTAACAGATTATTGCATTTGCTCAACCACTCAAGACGTGAAGCTCCCGCAAGATCGAAGTAGCGTAAAGCTTGCAGCATGGCTGCTGCGACTGACCAAGCAAGCACACACTCAGACGATGCGATGAATCAGATGAGCATTCAGTCAGTCTGGTAGACGCTGCAGTGCTCCATTACTTGAGCTGCCTTTTTAACTGGCAAGAAAGCAGCTGGAATGAGCTTGGCATACAGCATTTCTGTCCAGCATGCCTACGATGACGTCTAGAATAGCACACAAAACGCCACAATGGCTGCTCGTTGCGTGGATAAACCAAGAGCACCTACGCGGTCCAGAGCGCTTCACTAGTCTGGTCAATCCGCCTTCGGCATGGCCACAGATTGCTTCGCTGGTATAATGGATCTGCCACCCCACCCCCGGTGTGGCACCACCTGCTTCACTAGCATAATGACTACGACTTCCCATTAGACGATGAGTGGCCGAGACCCGACGAGCGCCGCACGAGGTAACTACTGAGGAAACAGACGACCCTTTACTTCCCAGGCACCAACTACCGAATCGCCTGCAGCCAAAATGTCTGAGCTAAAAAGGTCCGTGGTCAATCAGTTTGGCTTTCGGACGAGACACAGTTCTCTGTTCTGTTGACCCGTGGCTGAGTGATTGGGGCTGAGCTAGAGATGAGCTGTCGGAACCAGAGAAAGACCAATCGCTGCAGCAGCAGCACCTATCAGAGACAGGAAATTGAAGGCAGAAGCAGCCATCTCACTTGCAGCCAAGTTAAGCTAGTTAGCAGCCCCACATCAGGCTACCACATGGTCTTGGTGAACTTTAGGTATGCTTGGGTTGACGGCCATGTCGTGTGACCACAGCCCTGGAATGTAAAGAACTGACCTTGGTTTCCATGGCTTAAAGTGCTGCAGCCGTAGAAAGCACCTCTATTGAAAGGGAAGGAGACGTAGAAAGCGAATTACCTCCAACTAGGTTAAGTAGACACATATGGTCTTTGCACCTTGCATCACCTAGCCGTCTGCAGCCGGGTAGGCACCCGTTGCTAGACCAAACTCTTGGCACGATTAACCTGGAGTAGCACGCAAGCACGATAACATCGCTAGAAAAAGGACTTGAGACATATGCGCTTTACATTCACGTGAATGATGATAACATCTGGTGCTTAGCCTAGTGGTGAGGTGCTCGAACCTTACGATCCAGGTCTTGGTTTCGAGTCCGGCAGCAGGCATTTCTTACTTTCGCACTGCAAGTGGAAGCGATAGCCACCGCTATGGCCATTCTAACTGCTTTATAAACGAGTCAGCTGTCGAATCAGCTGACCTTTACCTTACTTCGACGGCGTCCAAAAACGCGCTAAAAATATGTAGCTGACATGATCCCATCTCAGCATGACTGCTAAAAGGTTAGGCCGGTTGCAGGTGTAAAGTCCTTCACATTAGCGATTGTATAGGCGAATGTCAGATGGCGCATCGACCCGCCATGAGTACTTCAGGCGCGAGTGCACCAAGCAAACGCCAGACAGACGTGGCCTTTAAAAGCAACGCCCCGGCTGAATTCCAAGGATTCGTCGTTACCCCACGCTAGCACTGGAATACGTCAGCATTAGCAATTAGCCCTCACGTCCGCAGTTCTGCCTTCCAAGTTCGCGAGCCTTTCCCGGCTCCTACCACCGAATAGACTCGATTACCCTTGCTACTAGCTAGATAAGGCCCAGCGTTCGGGAGAAGGTAATCAATATCTCTGCCATTATAGCATATATTTTCCGCTATTTACCGGCTAAACTTAAGCTGGCTGAATCCTCACAATAATTTGGGCATCACCCTTGCACTTCTACAGAGCCTCGACTGCTACGAGCGCCCATTTATAACTTCTTCTTCCGGTGGCTTGGTCTCAAGCCATCGTATCCGGTTGATTGTGCCACTGATTGGCCTGCACACTTGATTTGGGTAACGAATCCCAGAATTCATTTAAATAAAATAAGTTGAAAAATTGAAAACGTAGCCACGTTTTAAGAGGCTTCTCTAGCATTGCTGAAGTGCACATTTCTATGCACCCTTTAGAAAAATAAGGACTGTGATGGAGTGCGCTGAAAACAAAAGACATTGGTGGCGTTCACCTAAAATTTAATTGAAACTTGCAAAGATAGTCTGCATGGAGAGTCATACAGATATGCTGTTGGTGGAATTTTTCTCGGCTAAGTCATTGCCCTTTTGATAGTTACTGTTTAACTTCCACTGACGATAAATCAAAGCTCCTGTTCGAATCGAGCGCTACAAAGTCTCTGCAGGCTATAATAGAGACGAGCTGCCTCTAAATAAAACAAAACAATATTGCTTGTGATTGTATTGCATTTTCACCCATTTCCCCCATTTTCATAATTTTTTAATTTATGAGGTAATTTAAATAGATGGATTTATGATCTAACCAATATAAAAATTGGTTCTATTTACATTGAAGTGGACTCTAAGCGAAAGCTCGTATTAATGGCTAGTTGTTCTTTTTATAGTCAGTGTCTTCGGCAACATTTCCTCACGAATTACTTGGCAAATTTACTATGGATTCCTCTAACAAAGTAATGGACAAACCGTTGAGCCTGCCAAGAATGCAGCATTTAGATGCAAATGCTCCAGATAGACTGGTCGCAGTCGGTCGCTCACTGATTAGATGATTGGCGGCCTTTGAGTTTCACTTTGCTTGTATCATGAAATAATCGTTCGATCAAAACTTCAAAACTGCGATTATTTGTGTATTATTTCTGAAGCACCGGTGGAAGATTCTCTCTTATTTCATGCACTCTATTTGAAGAAAATGGAATGGTAAGCACCATTGACATTTGTAGTGTGCACGTGTTTTTGAGGAGAATGCAGACAAGCTCACCTTGCCACCATTGAAGCAATATATCATTTAGTAAGGAGACACTCCTGCTGCCGACTATGGCTCATCCTTTGCAGCGGTCCTTAGCTACTACTTCCATGCTACTCTCTACCTCAACTGCTCTCCTGACTCTGCTATGCTTTGCAATTTCTCTTGTTGCGTGAGATGAAGTCTGTTGGCTACCGAATGCGTACTGAATGCCGCTCAGGCTGTGAGTGCGCTATACAAAACTCTCCTGCGTAACACCCGCTTAGACTTTATGGCTCTGTGGAGTTATAGACGGAGATACATTATATTAAATTACTCATCCTCAGGATCGGCGAGCTATCCAGATTCACTCTCCTTAGCATTCTCTTGCAGATATTTTTCTTCTGTCCTTCTATGTTGGCTTGACTCAGTACAGTTCTTCAAATTGTCATTGAGATGGGAAGATTAGCTGATTTACTAGCCTCAATTATTTATCGGCAGAATAGCCCTTATGGTTATCACTAGCGCTTGCAACTTGACCGTTGGCTAAGTCACGTCTATAAAAATTGCTATCTCTACCGGTCTTCTGCCTGGAAGTAGGTACTTAAAGGCCGTGATAGTTCAAGAGGTCACGTGCTCGTTTTTCACGAGCGAGGTCGTGGGTTCAAATCCTCAAGTAGGCGATTCTTTGGTGCCAACTGCAAGCGGTGGTGATAACCGTTATGGCTCTTCCACCACTATTCCAATGAGGCGGTTAAATCTGCTAATATTTATTTTACCAATTATGCGATACCTCAAGTATCCAGGCATTATTAATAGCACCTTACCTCATGGGCTTAGAACTAGGGGCTAACTCTCAGTCAATGCACCAAGAAGGTGCGCCGATGGCCGCCTCATGCCCACACTTTACTGCTCAATAAATCTTTCAGTCTTGCCTGGTTCTTTTGAAGTTTTTTTTACCCCCTTGACTTAAGGAGAAGAGTTGCAGATGCATTTTCTGACGCGAAATTCTAGGAAGAATTTGGCCCTAGCATCGCTCCCTTGGCCTAGGCGTCACTGGGTTTTCGCGAAAAAATATATAAATGCAGTATCATTCGTAAGTTTTCATTTTTTGTGAAGCTCAAAAATGTCTCTGCTCAGACCTCGGTGGAAAAACTCAACTGCCATTGATCATTGGGCATCGTATCAGTGGAATCCAGACTAAAGAAGCCGTGCACAGCCACCGCATAGCTCTGCAGCTTGTTTGCCAGCAACCCCCTTATTACACTCTTTTCAAATCAATTTCATATGACAAGTAATGTATCTAATATTGACATCCGTAATCGAGTGCCTAAAAGAAAGGCTGTCCTAAGACCTAAATTTAGTTTATCAATCAGCACCTGCAGGTTCTGATATTTTCAATTACAAATGCAGCAGGGTATCGTCAGCATAGAAGTAGTGTTAGCCGATTAGCCCCCACCAAGACAGCCTCAGCATCTCCACCAGTGTAATCGTATACCTGCCTTCTTCACCTGTTTTTTGTCTATTCCTGTGACATCATGCCGACAATTTCCTCGGCATTCAGGTCAAATTTAAAAGACTACCTTCTGAAGTCTGGTTTCGCTCGTGATAAGGCTGCCAGTTCCGAGAAAACGAGTTCCAGGCTGGCGTGTTATGAAACCCTCCACCGACCTGCAATAAGTTCTTACAGGCTTTCTGGGATGAAATATTAAATTAAAATAACAGCTATCAGACAGCAACTACGGCGGTGCTGCCCAGTTTTCCTGGGAACCATGTGCTTCTGCCTAGCCAGAATCGTCAAAGTTTCTCGCTGATTAATCAAAAAATGATCAGTGTCAGTTTGGTGCTTAACCATTTAAGGATAAATCCGGACAGTTTTTCGCTCTTTTTTTTGTCGATCAGGATGATAAGCGCGATCGCCCAGGTCGAAAGCGAGATTTTCGGATTGCTAAATCGGTCAGAACGCATGCCAAAACCAAAAAGTTTGATTAACGCTGTACGCTTTACACATTGTACGATGAATTCTCATCCGCTTGCTGTGCTCACAGTCAGCCATTGCACCACAAGTTCATATCTATTTTTGGTCCATGACCCAAATCGAATAATTAAAAGATACACATTTAGAGCAGAAAAATTATCCGCCAGATGGGAGTCGCTAAGCTACAGTCGAATGGGCTTAGGGAGCATGCAAACTAAAGGTACGTTCCCCCAATGAATTTGAGGTTCGTCCGAGGTATAGCTGAGCGATTTGAGTCACAACAGCGGGTGGTACTGTGCTTAACCTAGTCGGAGTTAGTTATGATGGTTGGCTGGAGCCAGAGAAGGAAGGGACTTAAAAGTAAGTGATAAACTTGAAGTCCACAGGCTGCTTACTTGGGAGCCAGTGCATGTCGGCGAGAAGTGTTTTTGATCTGGCAACCGAAATAATTAAGACAGACAAGCCTAGCTGCTGAGTTTGTAAAGGCTGTAGTCGCCTGATTGCACAGGCTGGTAGACCAGCAAGTAGTAAGTGGCAGAAGTCGAGACGGGCGAAAGTGGAAATAATTGACTGTGGAGCTAATGAGGTCATCTAGTGAAAGGTCTCTGGAAAACGATACGAGTTAATGCGGGTGCAGCAGGAGAGATGCTGGCGGAGCCTATTTTGAGCACTAATCTTTCCAGTTTATGAGTCACACTTAGTTTCCCATAGCTAGTAAGTTAGTTTTGTCGTCGTTTAGCTTGAAAAAGTTTACAGCCATCCATATTCATATGTCAGAAATGTGTGTCATATACATAGAATTGAAAGCTTAGATCATGCTTAGCAATCACATCTGAGAAGTGAAGAGTATACACTGTGAACAGTATCAGACCAAAGACAGGGCCTGACGTACCTCATACTTGAATGGCTTCGTATGCACTTTTACAGCTAACATCAATACTTTGGAGCTGACCCTGAGACAGGATCTAAACCATTGCACTGCAGTGCAGGTGATATCCAGGCGAGATGAGAGGCACTCAAGAAAGACTAGGTAATCAATTGTACCAAGCGCTACCGAAAGATAATAAAAAACAAGCAGAGAGGCTGTACCTAAGTCCGCATTCATGAGAAAAAATAATTCATTCGTATAGCGCTCTAAGAGAACTCAATCTCTATTCATGCCCTTCACATACGCCACGGGGCTCGAGCCCAGGACCTCGGCCAGCTTCGATCGGGCGCGAGCACGTTAACTACTGGGCCATTATAGACACTAAGCAATGCTGAATCCATGCCGTGATTAGCTCTAAATCTAGACTGAAACTTACTTGTCAGGCTTGAGGTTTCAATAAGAAAATTAAGTTAGAAGGCCACAACCAGTTCCAGTGTCTTTGATAGGAGCGGTAGAAGGGAAACTGGCTGAAGCTGCTCAAGTTTTTGCTGTCTAGTGTATCTGCCTTAATTGTTTAGTGGCCTAAAAACAGCCTTTTTGAAAGGTGCAGGAACTTAACCTGAGGCTAAGGGGATATATTTATTGTGTACGTTATGCATGGCAGCGGAATATCTGTACATCGTAGATGCAGGGCATACATTTAAATAGGGCGTAAAGGACTAGCACTAACCACATTTGCATGCTTACCCTGTGCATGTCACCCATAACCATGTTATTCATGTTTATCAAGTCACGATATTACTCACGATTCAATCGCGTTTCCCTTTGCCGCAAATGTGAAACGCCTAGAAAGAGATTGAGTTCTCCGAGGGCGCTTTATCAAGTGCATGATTATTATTATTTTTATTAGGAGTAGTAGCAACCTTCTTTCACTCGGAGAGGCATTTCCGAATAAGGTCACTCGCGGGATTCGTGATTGTAGACATTGATGTAATGCACGAAATTGAGGGGTAGGAGTCGTGTGTTGATGTCGTTGAGTGACAGGAGTCCAGAGGGATGCCGCTACCTTAAGGATGGTCTCTCTGTTTTTATCCATCGCACCGAGAAAGAAGCCATAAGGAACGCTACTCAAGGAGCTAACTTGAAAGCGATTAAGGAGACTGTTTGTGGTGGACATTAGCAATTTTCGATTGTGAATCTGCGAATGATTAATATGTTTGTAGAAGCTAGATTGGTCTTTGCAAGGATCGATTGGCATGATCTATAGTAGTCTTCGTATGACTGACGATGGCCGGTCCTGGTCTTTTGCATGCTTTCTCAAGCTTGAGCTTTGTCGGCCAAGCTATTTTAAGGTCTGAGGTAAACCATAGGCCGTCTGGGCGAGGGAGAGAGTGTCGCTTAGTCAGAGGTTTAAACTTGTAAGGCACGTTAGAAAATTCCGCGTTTTAGCATTCTGCAAATGATGAGCAGAAGGAGCGAAGAAGATATTTTCGGTCGACAGAATCGATTTAAAGGTTCTTGAGGTTTGCGATATTCAGGCACGATTGTGCATCCCGAGGAGGGCATCCACTGTAGACTGAGAGAGATTTGCATGCGATCGGATGAGCAGAATTTGGTAAGAATGGGGGACGATAGCATACACTTATGGGAGAAAATTGCATCGAGTGTGTGACACTTGTTCTGAGTTGGATCATGCACATGAGCCGCAAAAAAAGGAATCAGTTAGTGAATACAACTAATTTTGCATGTATAGCATCATTTAAGTCGTCAAAATGAATGTTATAATCACCCATAACGAGTAAAGATCGATGTCTTGCATGCTGATTTGAAATGAGATAACAAAAATCTGAGATCGAGAAGGACTTGGCACCAGGATTTGGCATCTGGCCGGGCGATAGATCCCTGTCAAATTGGCAGCTTGTTGTCGGATGAACTGTTGTCGGAGGAACAACAGATTTAAAAGTCTGGTTCAAGGGACACCGCTAGTGGTTTGTAATAGAGAATTGGAGTGCAACAATTGCGACTCCGCTACTAGCTTTAATTGGTCTAACGATATGAAAGATTGAGAAACCTGTCGGGGTTGCGTTTGCCACGATCGAAAAATTTATATTGGTTATGCTTGTTGATTACAGTTAGGTCTCGGTTAAATAGAACATGTCAAGACCGGCATCAACAATCATCTAATGTACTGTTAGGGGATTACAGCCCACTGAGCTAGCATTCCAAGGACAAGCGCTCAGATTGGCCGCCGGAGTTTTAGGAGGCCTGATGAGCACTAAGTTCGAGAGCGATTCGTAGCAGCTCTGTGGTGTGGGAGATCGACCCTCAGCGGCCTAAGATTGGACCGAGCTGGATACCGAACGAGCGGAGCTTTCGGCCACCTCAGTGGCTACACGTAGGGCTGTCTTTTGGATTAATTTAATTCCCGAACCCTAGAAACAGAAGCTGCATCAAGTAAAGCATTGGATACCGATACCGAAATGATAATAGGCACGCACGATCATACCTAATAGACATGCTCTTAACAGTCAGCGAATCTAAAGCCGATGCCAACTTGTCGGGTGCGGCATGAAGCTTTATGCATCAACGCATAAATAGGCACTTCGATGCTTAAGCTCTGCGGTCCAGCAGCAAACAGATACGCTTTGAACAGGTCTTAGCTATATCTTTCTCTGTATGCGATGTTCGCAAACAATTTAGAAGAGAATCCTGCGACGGAGAGGAAATGTTATTAGCATTTGGTGCAGGGCGGCGATAGATGGCAGAGAACTTGTGTTATGTTATTGTATATGTTATTCTGGTGCTCACCCTCAGAAAACGCTCTTGCATATTAGCTGATCTTAATGAAAGATCAAGCCATTAAGCAAAGTCAAAATACAGCTTCTTCACTAGCCTGGTGTACTAGCCTCTAGGTGTCCAGCCACATCGACACTCAACTCTTGAGCTGACACTGAGTGGCTTAACCTTTATTGGAAGCACTTGACCACACGAGCCTCAATCTGTGAACACATTCTCAATGTGCCATCAGATGTAGAGTGTTCTAGCGATCAAACCACCGAAATGTATCGAGCACGACGATAGCTCGGCAGAACGGCCTTCCTGTCATCTGCTGGATCCAGCCCGCTCGCTTCTAATACTTCGCTGTAGCAATGGCGAGTAGGGCTGTGCATTCCAAAAGCAGCAGTTCACCATATTTTATTATAATCATATTATTTATTACAATATATATTATATTTAAATATTAAATATTATATCATTATATTATTATTTATTATTCTATTTTATCATCATTTTCATTATGCTATTACCAGATTATATTGCTGCGCCCGAAGATCGTAGCGGAAAGGCAGCAGAGTGAGAAGGAATGGCGATCGGCCTCTGGAATGGCGATTGCCTGCCGATCCGAAGGAATGGCCATCGGCCGGTCTCACGAGGCTGCTGCTTTAGAGCAGCTGCAGAGCTGCAGCCGGTTATTAATTACTAAATTTCAGTGTGCTTTAGTTTTACTTGTCAGTCGTACGCGAGGCTCCGGTCCACTTCGGTGACTGTTGAAACTTTTTCTGGCGAACTCGATTGAGCCAGCAGGGGCATGCAACAATCTATGCCACAGGTTTTCGGTGAGTGTCGGTTTGCGGCCAGTGAGCCTAAGTTACTACCGGTGCCCAGGCCGTAGGCCAAGGAACAATCTCTGCTAGATGAAGTCGCCACTGCTCTGTGTCCTACTGCTAAGTGGGAGTCTTAGGTAACCTGAGACACTGTGCATAACTGCCCCTTTGGCAGTTTATGTAGACTTGTAGTTTGTATGTACGTTTGTATGCATGTATTGTATACCGGCTCCTCTGACGAGCCTGTGATGTGGCGTGGACACAGGCCAGTAACCCGCTGGTGGGGAGATGGTGGACTGGAGAGTGGAGGAGTGGGGAGTCGTGTGAGAATAGGGGCCGAAGGGAGCCGTGCGCTCTTTGGCTCCGTGCGTTGGCATTACACTGTCGGTGTTGGGGCATCGGCTGGCTCTCTGCTGTGCGACCAAACTACAAGCTATTTCTCGGCGGGAGCGACCGTGGCCCGTGTAAACAGGCTGCTGAACTTTGAGAGGGAGACCAAGAAAAGTGGCTATGAACCAAGTGAGTGGCACTTGTATTTGCTCCTTGCGAAGCAGCGGCGTTGTGCGAGGCAACAGACAGTGAGACTGCGCACGGAGGAGGGCGACGGCGTCCTCGGTGATGGCGGCAGCGTCCTCAAGGAAGGCGGCGGCGTCCTCGAGGAGGGCGGCGGCGTCCGCGTGGAAGGCGGTGGCGTCCGCATGGAAGGCGGCGGCGTCCGCGTGGAAGGCGGTGGCGTTCGCGTGGAAGGCGGCGGCGTTCGCGTGGAAGGCGGCGGCGTCCGCGTGGAAGGCGGCGGCGTACGACAAGACCAGCTGCCAAGCATGACTCTTGAGCAGCGACGAGCTTTGCCCAGCCGTAAACCTTCCATGAAGGATGGAAGTTTTCTAATAGAGAGCCTCTGTGAGAGCTGAAACCAAGAATATGCTTGATCAAAGTGTTTTAAAGTATTAGATCGAAACTGACGCAGACCCTGGTAAATAAAAGACACTTAGTCATTGGACACAAATGCTCACGAGAAAGCATTTCGGCTACGGAATGCTGGCCATGAATAGTTTGACTGCCGACGGGCTGTTCCGGCAGCGAGCCAGAGCCGAGGAGTGTGGCTTTCTGACATATGGCGAGGTCACGTTCACGGCCATAATGTCGACAGCCAAATTGCCAAGCGTCGAAATGTCAGTCGCTAAAATATATGTTGCAGCATTGTGCAGTTGCTATGTCAGCAGCATCAGAGCAGCGCCGTAGGCAACGCCTGTATTTACGATAGCTTCTGCTGAAAAGTCCTGCATCCCGCGGTGTCGGCATTTTGTCATTTTGTGCATAATGTCTGGTGACAGGCTTGGCAGACAGATCTTGTCAGTGGCCCCTGCCAGCGACCGACAGGCTGGCCTCTGTCAGCAGATTAACCACTTCTCGCCGAGCTGGTTTGGCCAAGTGGTTAATGTGCTCACCCGCGGCCAAGGTCTAGCCGAGGCCGTGGGCTCGAGCCCCGATGCATGTGTGAAGCACCCAAGTAAAGATCAATTCTCTAAGAGTGCCGTACGAATGAATTATATTTTTTCTTATTGTCGTTGACCATTGACCTACAGACCAGCACAGCGAAGTTTGATAAAGAAAAAGAGAGTAGTGCTTCGGAGGTTTAGGATTAATTTCTAGATCGTCGATATGAAGGCGATCCACGCCATCGTTCATAAAAATAAGCCGATCAGTGTGTGCAGCTATAGTCACTGCAATATTCCTCAAAGGATGCAGTTTGCATTGACACTTGCTTTCGCATAAACGAGCTGGGCACCGAAAACACGATTGCACCTGATCATCTTTTTTAGCATAGGATTTTCGCTAGCTGTTGTACACAAAGTAAGCTATGAGTCACTGCTGTGTGGTGCCCAGATTGACAACCAACATTTGCAGTCGCGGATTTAGTTAACGCGAACCTGCCACGACACTCACGCAACATGCCCACGCAATTGTTCTTATGCGATCAATTCTTCAGCTCCGTAGCTAGCTAATTCTCCAGCTCCTTAACCAGCGAATGTATTCAGTGGACTATTCGATATCTTGACAACCATACGCACGTGCCTTTTGTATGTAAGGATACATGTAGAATTTTTATATACGAATGTAGAATTTATATATATATATGTAGAATTTTTATATATGAATATTCAACAGAAATGGCTCCTACTCCCAAGCTGTCACGACTGACAATCCGCAGGCACAGGCAAGTCTCAAGCCGAAGCTTCAGGTACTATCCATTGCTTCACTATCTGAATTTTAGGCTCTCAATTTGTTTGAAAATGTCCATGACGCCATTTCAAACTACGGATGTTTTTTCTTTTATGATCGGATAGGTATGACGATTTTTATAAGAATTCAGTTTTTATACACAGTCAATAACAATAATAATGTCAGCTAAATGTCGATTTGTTTGCTTGCCTGCTATCAATCAGAGGCAGCCACACACTAGAATCTGAGAAAACCTTCGGGGCGAGTAGGCCTGTAAACACTGGAAACCAAGCTGCCTCTTGCACCAGGCTATCCATTTAAATATACTGCAGTAAAACCACAGTAGATACATACTGGACGTCAGGAGGCGGGCAAAATGAGCTCATACCGCTTGGAGCTCTTCTGGGACCGGTTAAGTCACGTGACCAACAGTCGGACTCTGACCTGCATGGTTATGTAGGCACACACGTGCTAGCTAACTTGAACGAGGGAGCTAGCCTTTCCAGCCTTTGGCCAGCTGCGGCAGTTTGGCTGTCCACCTGTTTGTGTCCGCTAAGCATGCATGTCGTCTATGAAAGCAGGTGACAAAGAGGTTAGTTTTTTGTAGCGTTATACTCCTGCTTTGCCAGACTGCGTTACATAAACAAAATAGTCTATGAGCCGGCAATGCAGCAATTAAGGTAAAAGCTACTCCCCCTAACACAGCCACAATTTTAATGGCAGCACGTACGGAACATGGCCTGGTTTGTTCTGGCTTTGTGTTGCAAGATGTTTTCTGCAGGATTTTGAGCTTCATCTAAATTGACCACCGAATAAAAGTTGCCAGACCACTGAACAGTACCCGATACTCGGAGTGCGCGGTACAGCACTGCTACTTCACTCTCATTGCTTTATTATCGGAGCCTAACTGTAAAGTCACTTCCTGAAAACCGTGTCTTGCCTGTCACTTGGCTACCTGCTCAGGATTTTGTGCTCACATCCTGCATAGATGATAACAGAGATTTTTATCAACCTTCGGACACCTTCACTGCGAAAAATGTGTGATTGAATATTAACCCGCTAACTTTATCTTTATCTATAATTATATATATATATATTTATAATTATATATACCAACATTTCATTTTACAAAATACACACATATACATATGTATATTATATATATATATATATATGTATATATTTAGGAATAATAATAATGCATTTGATAAAGCGCCCTCAAATAACTCAATCTCTTTCTAGGGGATTTTCATTTGCTGCAAAGGGAAACTCGATTGAATGGTGAGTAATATCATGCTTGATAAACAACATGAATAGCATGGTTAGGGGTGACATGCACAGGGTCAGCTTGCTAGTGTGGTTAGTAGCAGCATGCACAGTGTCAGAACGCATAAGCACATGAAGGATATATATATATATATATATATATATATATATATATATATATATATATATATATATATATATATATATACATATATATATATATATATATATATATATATATATATATATATATATATATATATATATATATATACATACATACATACATACATACATACATCAATGTCAACAAAAATTAACATGCAGTGCAATAATTTGTTTAGGGCATTAGATAGCAAAAATTTATCGGCCTGAAGAAGCTGGTCTATGAGTGTGACGATATACAGGCCTCAAAAGTCTTGATCTACCCCATGTGCTGAAGCCTGCTTTTATCCGGCTGATGCTTTTAATTTAGCTCATAGAAGAAACCATGAACAATTTCTGCGTAATATATTTTCGCGTACATGCATGCTCAATGTCTCGTGCAAGTAAACGTATCATATGCGTGAACAATAAAATAACAGTCGGTTGAGCCTCCATATTTTTACTAACCCGTCTTATACGCCGTGGCGCTGAAGCCGCCAACCTCTTACAAGTCTCTGTAGTGTATTATCCCAGTAGTAATAAAATATAGCTCTAACCTATCCCAAAGATGATAAGAATTTATATGCGGTGGCTGACTGAGCTTGCTCACAAGACTCTGACAGCTGCTCCAACGAAATCCTTTTTTAGAAAGAAAATGCTATTGCTGTGTTTTCGTGACATTGTCCGACTGTAGTCAAACGCACTCGTTCATCAGAAGAGCACTTGGAATTCCATAGTTTTTTTTTACCAAATCGATTTATAGATGTTAGCCAATACGTCCGTTACTACGTTGCAGAATTCCGACCCGGCAGGTGCAGAAGCAATCCCAAACTTTGGCATTTCCACGATCGAATAATCATCGGCAGGTGACGGTCGGGAGGTAATCTAATCTTTTCGCCGACTTTTTGGGGTTCTCCATTTGCTGTTGGTAGAACGCATGCATTATGACTCGAGGGTCGATTCAACTCGACTCCGGTCGTTCACCGACTCGTCGGCGTGATCCCGAAGGGCCCATCTGAGAGATCTATTGTGAATGACTCGGTAAGCGAACGTTTGCGTTTGGCGACGACGCTTCTCAGGGGATTTGGACATTTCCCCCCCCCCCCGACATTCCCCCCTGGGCAAGGGCATTTTCTCCCCTCCCGTATGGAAATGCCATGATATAAACTATCTTTTTAACATATCTTGTAAAAACATGATATAGTATACAATATATAACGGGTCGACCTGAGTTTGTTCTGCTGGCCTATATTGTAGGGCATTGGCAGCTTTGTGCGATCGTCACTCGCCGGTCATTCACTGGTTTTAGGAGTGCCCTTCGTGGTTGCTTGGGCTCATTTCATGCGCTAGGCCCGCAATCGCCACGCGGTCGCGCTATCGAGCGGTGACCTTCTTGGCACGATGGCACCGGGCATCAAAATGCGGCTCCAAGAAGCCAGCTCTCCGACAGCGGGTACGGACAATACTCCCCTCAAGCCCACAGCGCTAAAAAGCTCACATGGAGCAAAGGGCAAGCGAGCAAATGTGAACTTGTCAGTCCCTGAAAATGCCGCATTGAGACAACCACAATCCTCTGCAACCGGAAGACGGGCTTTCTCGCAGCTTTAAAGCAGGCAACGCACTTAGCAACGAGCGACAGCTATTCTAATTCGACAGCAGCAGTCGCGGTTTCCCGGATTCGGCGGCCAAGGTTAGATCTCAGGGGTGTTTCTCAATGGTATTTGGTACATTTGACCAGTTTTTGCATTCGTAGTTGAGGGCGTGGGACACGTGACTAGTGTACAGATAGAATGTGTGCGAATAGATGGTGTGAGCCCATAGATTTGCATTAAAAGCTACACGAAATACACTGTTAAATCTCGCACACTGTTCTAGCTATACGTTGACTTAGTTAAAAGCACGCAATGAGGAGCACTCCTGCAAACATCGAGCCATCACTGCCCGTAGCCTGCTTCCCCATATAATGCTCGTCACGACTAACAATTGTTACAGCTGCCGAACAAATAGTGCGACTGCATGATTGCATGCAGGACAGAAAGGGGGATTCGTGCTGGAAAAAAGCTACAGAAGCTTGCGAAATTGAGCTTGCAGAAGTAAAGGATCCCATTCTGGAGCTCAGTTTAAGCTATAAAAATCGTCCACTGAAAAAACACGTCACTATGCAAGTCTGCAGTAAACGTCATAGCTGCCAACTTTCTCACCGATCTGCTTTGACACTTTTAGGTCTCTTTATTTACTGTACCTTCCTACCTATCATGACTACTTTCCTCTAGGACTTGGGCATTGCACCACAAAATTATCTGACGTGTCTTTGAGCTGTGGCTAAAACTAATTGTAATAGCACATTTGTATAGCGCATCCAGAGAACGAAATCTCCTTTTGGCACCTTTACTTATGCTGTACAGAAAACACATCAGTACGGTTAATGAAAACATGCACAGTGTCAGCTTGCACAAGCTTGTAAAGGACAATCGCGAGGACCAAGCAAATGCTGTGAGGAACGGGTGCATTTATAGCTTCTGTTTAAAAGTCGTTATATCAGGGAATGTCGCAATGTCAGTCGGGAGTGAGCTCCAGGCTTCAGGAGAAAATGAACTAAAGGTAATGTCGCTAAAAATTTTTAGGTCAGTTCGAGGCACTGCCAAACTTCTTGAGTCAGAAGAACGAGCGGTTCGCTGAAAAGCCTAATTAGAAAGCACCCAGGTCTCACTCTCGAGGCTATACGCTCACACTCAACGAGCCAGTTCACGAGTTGGACTCCTGATACAGACCATCCGGCATTGCTGCCTGCTGCTGCAGGCCGAGTGAGAGCTCCACGGGCTCTTCTGCCGCCATGTAAATGCGGGTGGGTGGATCTGCGGATTCATACTGTTTGGAAAGGCAGGACCGAGCGGGAGAACTAAGGAATCTGTAAGTATGTGATCAACATAAAGCTGAAGTCGATACTCTGCTTGATGGAAAGCAAGTGCTCATCGGTAAGCAGTGGCTCAATGTAAGCAGTCACGACTTTCACAAAGACAAGTCTGGCATAAGAGTTATGCAACACCTGCAAACTTTTCATTTCGCTTTAAAAGAATAAATACAACAATAAATAAATATTATTCATCTGTACACGTCCATAGGAGAATTCATCTATGCAGGCACTTCCCATATGCACCGGGGCTCTAGAGAAAGAGCACGGTCATCAAATAACTTCACCTTGACCTTGGTTAGAGGCGAGAACATTAGCTGCAGGGCCCAACCAGCTGGGACTGCACCGAGTTAGTTCTGTCGACAGAAGCTAGAGCTCACTGCCCGTGGTTGCTTCACTGAATCATAGCAGAATTACGCGTCTTTAACAGGTCACTCCCAGACGCCATGGACGCCATCTTGAAGCGTGACGGAGGGAAGGACGGACAGACCTCGCTTTAATGAGTAGAGATCAATTGCTGCTAGTAATTAAGTTTAAGCAAAAGCTTAGAGCTACCAAGTACAGCAAATAATTGAAGAGTAATCATAACCGAGGGCTGCGAAGCCCCACGTGAAGACGACGTGTTCTATTGTACGAGAAAGACCCGAACGCTCAAGCTCAAGGAATGCCATCACCAGCCCAAGTTTGGAGAAATATACAGGTGTTTCCTCAACTGTTAGTAAGGCCACACGGATTAATGCTACTCGATTTATTATTTTAGACATTCAAATGAGTCGGCGAACCAAAGATTCACTTTATTACTAACCACATGGTTGTAAGAGGTCTTGTGATGGTAATTAAAAGATGACTTGTTATTGTAAAGCCTAATAGATCCTAGAAGCAATCTCAGGTACTTTTTCTACCCTCCCTAAAAAGTGCTACATTCTATGTGTCTGCCCACTGCCAGTTTCCTTTCTATTTTTTAGGTTTTTATCTATGTGCACGCCTGTGCGGCTACATTGATTCGCACTGCCTTGCCACAAACAGTAGTAGCATAGTGTTACAAACGTGGTGTTGCAGCAGCTGGACAAGTTGTACTAACGTAGCGAACAAAGCACTGCCTCGCACTGTCTCGTACTGTCCTTGCCGACGCCTTACAAATACTGGTGACGAGCCTCTGCCTCGACGAGCAAAGGCCGACGGTAGCAGAACACTGCAGCAATGAAGAACGACGCCCGTAACCTAAGATAATGAGTCCGTATCCACAGTGTAGAGATGTCACAGCCGCAGAGAGTTACTGGCGTTCATCGTCGGCCGTAATTGCTTAAAAAACTCGTACGGGGCCTCGATTGGTCTACTCAATTGGTCAACTCGTGGTCTAGCGTGCAAGTGACTGAGCATTACGTGACTTCGGCTGCCAGGGTTCGGCCCGACGATAGATTACGAAATAACCAGTTCGCAATAAATCAGGAATCGTAAATAATATCACGACAGTCATAGGTTCCCGCCCTGACCAAGATCAAGGTGACTTTAAAGTCTTGAACCCAGTGGCAAGTGTGAAGCGCCTGAAGAGAGATTGGTTGTCTTAGGGCACTACGCACGCACGCACACACATATATATACATGCATACTATGGCTACTGTAGAACGCCAATGGTTCAATACTAGTGACTACAGCAGTCATGTCTACCTAAAGGTGCCTACACTCTTTTTTTTAGTATAGAAGTGTCTGCAGGATTCTCAGCTAGACAAACTGCTTTGTTCTTAGTGTTAGTATTTTTAGGCAAGGTATTTGCAGTTTCTTGGGACGCGCCCATAATAATAATAATAATAATAATAATAATGTACTCGATAAAACGCCCTCAGAGAACTCAATCTCTTTCTAGGCGCTTTACATTTGCTGCAAAGGGAAATGCAATTAAATGGTAAGTAAAACCATGCATGAAAAACAAACAAAATGAATAACATGATTGTGTTTACCTAACCATTAATTTATTTTGCTACACAGTAGCTGCCCAGCTAGAGAAACCTGTATAATCCAGCAGTCTAAAAGTGGTCACCGGCTAACGAGTGCACAAGCAACCTCCATGAGCCATAGCGCTGGCTGGAAATCGTCACTGGTTTTGCAGTTCAATGGCTGGGCTATTAAAATGAGGGGGGATATAACAGCAAAACGCAGCTCTTGTCACAAGAGTCGGCACTTATTCGGGTTCTGAAGCAGAGCACCCTCATCTCTTGTATAAAGTGCCTCTGATCGAAGTCCTAGTATGCTATGCAGTCAAGCTTCGTGTATGCGAGCCAGCCACAGACACGACAAATATTAATGCTTATGCTTGCTGACACTGAGCATGCTGCCACTAACCACATTTGCACGGTGACCCTCTGTGCAAGTCACCTCTAACCACGGTGAGCCGTGATGGCACACTAGGTAAGGCGGTTGCTTCTCACGACCTCGGTCCCGAGGTCGTGGGTTCGATTCCTGCAGTGGGCGATTCTTTATCGCCACTGCAAGCGGTGGTAATAGCCATAAAGGCTCTTCTGTCGCTATACAAAAAGAGGCTGCTAAATCAGCTAGGATTTATTTTATTTATTTATGTTAAGCTTGCTGCTCATTGAGCATGCTACCATTAACCATTCGATCGTGCTTCCTTTGCAGCAAATGCAGAGTGCCTAGAAAGAGAACGAGATTGAGTTCTCTGAGATCGCTATAAAAACGTATTATTATTATTATTAGTGCACTTCTAACGCGACTAGAAGATGTCAAGAAGATGGCGGCAATGTCAGATTGCGTAACGCTTTCAGCAGCACCGGCCGGCTACTTTACAAAGAGGTATTTGGCACCCAGCCGGGCTCAAACGATGCCCCTATCGGCTCCACATACTTGCATTTACTAAAAACGGTCCTGCTTGGTGCACTGTTCACACATATCATAGCCTGGCCAGGAGTTTTAATTTCGCCTATTCTTCCCGGCTTTTCTAGAGCCAGATTGCTTGTCTAACGTTGCTGTCACCGGAGGTCGTGGCTGCTTTTCAGCCACAGAGGCCATGTAGGTTTTTGCCGAAGAGGACATCGCAGGTCACCAATTAATTTGCTTTGACAAGCCCCGAACATTCTTTGTCTGTCAACCCAGCCACTATTGGGCAGCAGCTACGAAAATCACGAACATGCTAACTGAGCGATGGATCTACGTGGCATGCCTGAAGGACATCGTGACACAAGAAAGACAAGAGAACGTGTTTTGCTGTCTTAACATTTCCTCTTCATGGCCGACGTAGCCACTTCGTTGAATAATGTTTTGATTTCTCGATATTATATAAGTCTAGATATACACCCAAGCTATAAATATGACTGCTATCTGTTTTGGGAGCATATGTATCAAAGATCAAAGCAAGATCAACGTAACCATAACACAAAGCACTAAGTAAGTGAAAGAATGCCGATGATGAGCATCTAAAACGTTTATTACAAATTCTGCAATATAGTGTCCAGGCTAGTTCGTTTTCCGAATTTCTGCGCTTGCCATTTTAATTGCAGTGCATAGAGTAGCGGGTAGGACGGAGTTGCTTCTCAGGCACAGCCTTGCACCTTCTCCCAGCCAGAAACGATTACGTACAGCCTAAGTGGGTCGGTGTATGGGGAGTATGTCCACAACAGACATTCTGGCTAACAAAAGCACACCACACTTTAAACGTTTCTTGACAGTTCAGCTGCGAGCTCAGATGCTAACAGCACGTCAGCCCCATAAGAGCTCAAATTGGTTAGTTGTTTGGGATGCTATGGTTGCACAAAAATGGCATTTACAAGCCACACTGCCAGTGCACCCCACACTTAAAAACCTGGTCAGCCACCTCCTTGTCCAGAACATGATCAACAAGAGCATGGTAGCCACCAAAGCGTTTTTTTCTGAAGAGATGGAGATTATGTATCTCACATGACAAGCATGCTGGATATTTGCTGATTTTTGATGCAGCTACAAATAATGAAATAGATAATTATGACCAGCAGAGGGTGCACCCACACATTTCGATCTGACGGAAACCTAAGAAATATGTCAGAAAAAGATTTGTGCATTTATTTACTGGCAGAAAGACGATGTTATACGCTGACACGAATGATAATGAACTGCACATTTATATTTTCTGAGACCAAGCATTTGAGCTAAGGCCAGATGTCTTGACCAGACATCTTGCTTCATGAGACCAAAGTCAATAATAATAATAATAATAATAATAATAATGCACTTGATAAAGCGCCCTCAGAGAACTTAATCTCTCTCTAGGCACCTTACATTTGCTGCAAAGGGAAATGCAATTGAATGGTGAGTAATATCATGCTTGATAAACAAGCAACATGAATAACATTGTTTGGGGTGACATGCACAGGGTCAGCATGCAAATGTGGTTAGTGGCAGCATGCACAGTGGCAGCATGCACAGTGTCAGCACGCATAAGCACATCCAGGACGAATCACAGGGACCCACTAATGCTGTCCTAAATAGGTGTGCTTTTAAGTTCCTTTTAAATGTGGTCAGGTCAGGGGATGTTCCGACGCAAGTCGGGAGTGAGTTCCAGGCTTTGGGAGCACACGAACTAAATGCACGGTCTCCAGAGGATTTGAGGCTTGTATGGGGTATTTCTAGACTGTTGGATTCCGAAAAGCGGGTGGTACGATGCTTGGCCTGATGGGGTAGTATATCTGAGAGATAGGCTGGAGCCAAAGAATGAAGGGACCTAAAAGGGAGCGACAAAACCGTGAAGTCAATGCGTTAATTGACTGGTAGCCAGTACATGTCGGTGAGAAGTGGTGTAATGTGGCAACTGCAAAGCTCACGACAGACAAGCCTAGCTGCGGAGGTTTGCACCAGCTGCAATCGCCTGATCGCACATGCTGGTAGGCCAGAAAGCAAAGAGTGGCAGAAGTCGAGACGGGATGTCACGAATACATGGACCAACTTGGACGTGGTATCCTTATCTAAACAAGCCCGAATTTTAACAATGTCATGAAGCTGAAAATAGGCAGGTTTGACTGTGGAGCTGATATGGTCGTCTAACGAGAGGTCGCTTTGGAATATGACACCTAGATTTCGAATATTAACCAAAGATCGCAGCACTTGTCACGATTAAAAATATCTGCTACATCCATATCTACATGCATTCAGCCGACCCCAAAGTCAAATAAGATGCCACAAATAACTGTCACTAAAATTCTCATGGTGTAGAATGACAAGGGAAATTTACCAGTCTAACTTTGATGTGGATACCACTCCACTAAAACTGCATTCCTTCGTGTAAAAGATACTAATGCAAGTAGCAACGATGACGGTACCGTCACTGCCTTGGTACTGTTGGATCCGTTGGCAGCTGTCAAAAAAATTGATCACAAGATATTAATCTAGAGCGACAGAGAAAACCGATCAACTTGAGCAATACGGCTCTGGGGTAGATCGAACAGACGTAGTCAGTGCTGTGTGGAGGTGAAGTCTCATCCGCTGAATCTGTCAATTGTGGATTTCCAAGTGTGCTTGTACTTTAGTAGTACTTTAACTATTGCTAGACAATTAAAAGATACATTAAGAAGACCCCCTCCACAGCTAGTCTTCATGTTCTATCGCAGTGCACATTAAGGGCCACCTACCACAGTGGCTGGCCAAATGTAATGTAATGTATCTCCATCAGTAACTCCACAAAGTCATAAAGACCATGTGGGCGTTACACGGGAGAGTTTTGTATAGCACACTCACGGCCTAAGCGGCTTTCGGTACGCATTCGGTAGCCAACAGACTTCGTCTCACGCAACAAAGAGAAAGTGGAAAGCATAGCAGAGTTAGGAGAGCAGTTGAGGTAGTGAGTAGCATAGAAGTAGCAGTTCAGGACCGCTGAAAAAGATGTGCCATAGTCGGCAGTTGGAGAGTAGATGTCGTTGCGTAAGAATTGTGGAAGCGAGTTCCACAGTCTAGGACCTGCAGAGCTAAAGCTTCTCTTGGCCAAAGATCTAACTAGCTCCTGGGTCCTGTTTAAACTAAACAACCGTAATTCAGTATAGACAGGGCTAACAAGAAAAACCGTTAAGACACTCTAGTGGATGATGCATGCAACGTCACAGGCTTTGAATAAAGAAATTTTGTGAGTTATCAATGCGATGGCCTTTGGTTAACTAACAGATGCAAATAAAAATGCTCACCTGGATCTAAAAGGCCTGCCACGGCTAGGCTTATCCATATGTAGCTGATCTTCTAGATCAGCGCTAGCTTCTTCGAGCCCTCAGGTCATCTAAGGACAATACATTAGCAGTACTATTCTATTACTTTAAACACATTTGGCAAAAGAGGCTACTGCTCTGGAGGTCCTAGATTTGAGAATACACTACCAATATTCTTAGGCAACGACATCCTTTCTTCTGCTGCTGACTCTGCCACACCATTTCCAGCCACTTGCTGCACTGCTACTTCTGTGCCATTCACTTCCTCACTGACTGTCCTTCTTCCGACTCAGCTATATATATTTATGCCCTTATATCTATGCATGAACTGAAGTCTGTAACAACAAAATATGCACTAAAAGCAGCCGGGCTTAGAATTAGCTCCAGAAAATGCTAGTATACATCAACTGGGTCTTTAGGATACTGCAGACTGAGTACACAAATATGTAATCAAAATTATAGCAGTGCTGATCCACTGCCATTTCGTTGATAAACTAACCAGAATTTCAAGCAAAGAACTTGATGAAAAATCTACTTCGTAAGATCTTTAACAACTAAAAATTGATTATTTTATTGGCATACTGTTCCTAACGTTGGTCTGGGTTGCAGCACTATTTCCATTTTCACATCCCAACATTGAAAAGGCATCACTGAGCACTAGAATGCAGCACGAGCAAGAAAGCAACAAAACAATGCAATCCAAAAGATTAGAACATATAATCACACGGAGCCAGAAACCGTGACATTGACCACAAAGCTATCGAGACACTGACCCCATAGCCACCACGGCAGCGCTGGGGAGGAGGGGAGGTCTTGCACCTAATGCTGAGCTTTTTCACTAACCGGCTCTAATGTCACTTTGATACTATTCCAGACAAAGAGTACTCATGGCAAGGAGAATGGTGAAAATGACCTCGATAAGCTATTCTTTCACTGCCAAGAGCTATTTATGGTCTTGTGCCGGCAGAACAAAAGAAACTGCAATCAGCAATCCTGAAAAACCAATCAGCAGCAAAATTGATGACCATCTAGCTAACTTACAAGTCCAAGACTCAAACACCAACAATGAAAGTTCAACTGATTGCCAACGGTTTTCTTGATGCCTTTTGTAGGCAGTGATAGCAGTACTTTTAAGGATATCAGAGTTTGAGCCTCAGAAGCTGTTAATTGACCTGTCTCTGGGAGGCTGGCCACAAGTGACACTCTCAGCTCAGGCACACCCAGATGACCACTTCTCTTTACGAACATTGTGACTACCTCCTGCCAAGATTCAGTGCTGACATTCATATGCCGAGTGCAATGGCTGATGCCTACCTGGCAAAAGCACAAAGCTAACCTGGACGTTCTTGTTGTGCACACCGAGCCTCCAGCAGCCAAACGGATAAGAAATTGGCATGATCCGTATATTCTCTGGTCCTGTCTTCTCATCCTGCTAGCTGTGACCAAGTGATTTTCGGCTGCACACAGGTTCAATGCTGCTCAGCTTGTCTCCTGCAATACAGATAAGCCAGCTAAAACAGCAACCCTTTTTTGTACAGCAGCATTGCACAGCCTGCATAAGACCCACATAGTCTTTGTGCCTTTGTGGAGTTACAGAACGAGATACATTCCTTTACACAGTGGAGGTCCACTGTGGGGGGGGGGGGTGCTGGCTTAACTGCTTTGTCTGCCAGAAGCTATGAAGTTCAGCAGATCAGCTATATTTCGGGCCAAAGCACTGGGTAATGCTGCCAGGATTGAGCCTCGGTCAACTCGGCTTGCCCTTTCACGAATAAAGTGAAGGTGGTTTGTTTGCCAATCGCACATTCGGTCGTTCTCAAATCTCCCGACAAGGTGAAATGGCAGATGATTGCTCTAGATCAATGATGCTTCTGGATGCATCATTAAAATTTTGAAACTCGTGTTGTAGTGTGGACACGGGCGTGCACACAAGCACACATGCATTGAGGACTAATCCTTCTGTGACTGCTGATACAGCACACATAAGAAAACTCCAACAGCAGACCGTATGTGGGGATTTCCCAGCCACTTTCAAGTGACTGTCTTGTGTACAGCACGATCAAGTGAAACTGCTCTGTTATCGACATGTCTTGTGCACGAAGAGCATTTGAATCATAAGTCCACAGTGTATGCATGATCACTAGTGCACCTGCCCTTTATCTACGCGACGGATTGATTATTGATAAGTACACTAGTCTAAGGATTGATCCAGCCCAACAGGCTATTAGTTGGCTGGTCATGAAGCTATTGTCCAAGGTTCAATAGGTGGCTGTCACACACGGTGCTAGCTGGCAGGGTACGCTGGCCGATCGTTCTTAAATGTGTGCCCCAATTTTCTCGTATAAAAATAGTCAATCTTCTTCCATTTATAAGCCTGCCTCCCAGATCCTGCACCTGCCTTAGGCTGCGGGAGTACAAAACAAAGGTCACCTGATTCAAGAGGGTCATTAATACAGCAGAAGAATAGCTTTAGGAACAATCACTACCCCTGCAGCTGAAAGAAGTATTACTTACTACGTGAATCGAACCTCCGACCATGGTCGCAGGTTTGAGCACCATAACCACGAGCAACGACTCATGGGCAGATCGCTCAATACATGAGCTGACTCCACTTTTTCAGCAATTTCATCTCTGCAATAGTTTGCAAACCATCACGTGGTTTTGCTCTTTTTCACTCTGTCTTCACTGGTGTGTTATTGTAAGCTACTTGCGAGTGTCCTACTTAAGCCTTAGCCATGCAATATGGAAGCTGGTCACAGCCCCGTGGTGTATCAGTTTTGCCTTGTGACAGCAGCATTCAATCACCACAGCAGACTGCACTTAGGGGGCTGACCACCAAGTGTCATGGCTGGGGGTTTGGCACCAGAACTCGAACACCAACGTCAGTGGTTGTTGTGGTTGCCCTGCCAGGATTTTGGCAGGGCCCCAATGTCCTGCCGAGCTGCACAGCAATGTAGTGCAAGGAATTGACAATGAATGGTGCCAGTACAATAGACATGCAGCACGGCTTGCCTGATTGGAGCTAGCAAGCAGCAGTCTCACGGGCTGCTACGGTCCATACTCTAGTCCACGTGCAGATTAGACGCATACTTCTGCTGTCATCATCGTTATTGCTGAGCTTGCTCAAGTTTTTTCCTACAGCAGTGGCATCAAGCACCAGTTCATTGCTAAAGACACACTGACAGCAATCAATCCAACACCCCAGACAACTCTCATTCTCAAATCAGCACCATCGGCAGCACGAGCTTTCCAAATGCCAGACAGGCAGCTTAAGCCTGGTCATATTTCACTTTGCTTCACGTTGCACCGAGTTGCATCTCGAATGAGAAGACTTCGGAGAGGCTTCGAGGTGAGAGAGCTAAGACGATTTAAGAGAGTGCTCCGTGGAGAGCTCGGCAGTGGATGAGATGGCAGGTAACGGTAATGTAATGTAATGTATCTCCGTCTGTAACTCCACAAAATTAATAAAGACTATGTGTGTGTTGCGCAGGAGAGTTTTGAATAGCTCACTCACAGCCTAAGCGGCTTTCGGTACGAATTCGGTAGCCAACAGACTTCGTCTCACACAGCAAAGAGAAAGTGGGAAGCATAACACAGTCAGGAGAGCAGTTGAGGCAGTGAGTAGCATGGAAGTAGCAGCTCAGGACCGCTGTAAAGGATGACCCATAGTCGGCAGTAGGAGAGTAACGGTGCAATCAGTCGGCTCATATAAGCACTGTACAAGTATGTTCCACTACAGATACACTTCCACTGGGATGAACTACGAGAAGAAACAATTATTGCTATCAAAATTATAACTGATCTGTTACTAACAATTATGCACAGATGACTTTACCTCCAGCTGTGATCCCACAATGCCACAAGGAGAGTATTCTATACCAGACGAGACTTTAGCTTTTGGTGGGCATACATAAGCCAACAGACGTCATCTCACACAGCAGAGAGAAACATAAGAGGTACAGCTGAATCAGGCCAGTCGAGAAAATGAACAGCACAGATACTGAACTTCTTGAAAGGATGCACTCAATTCGGCAGCAGGAGAGTAGATGTCGTTGTACAAGAATTTTGGGAGTTAGTTATACAGTCAAGGACCGGCAGAGCAGCAGCTTCTGTCGACACCAACCTTTGAGCACAAGCACGGTACAGCTCATTCCTTGCCCTCAGAGAGCCTTGGGACATATGGAGGAAAAACCGATGACATAAGTCAGCAAAAATATTGGGTAGCCAAGCCATCTGGGTCAAGGTGCGAATTTTGCTAGGCATCAACTGATATACAGGTGGCCATCTCAGCTCCTTTGCCAAAAGAGTCATGCAGCCAAATGTTTGCTGACTTTAAGACATAGTTATCGCCTGAGCTCCACATGTCGAGGCTTAATGGCTGTTTGGGCTGCCCAGCCAGTACTGAGGTACTCAGTTATAGTACTAACAATAAGAATAGTGATATTAACAATGACATTTGCATAGCACACCAGGAGAACCAAATTTCTCCCTAGGTGCTTATCTATGCAGCAAAGCAAGCATGTCCGTTGGTCAGTGATAACACGTACAGTGTCAGCGTGCACTTCTGCACAAAGAATGATTTTCACGGTCCCAGCAAATGCATCGAGGACCAGACGGCTATTCGGCTTCTTTTTCAATGTCAGATGAGATGTGGTGACTTCATTCAGGAGTGAGTTCCCGGCTTGAAACCAGACAAACTCAAGGTAAGGACCTAAAACAGATTTGAGGTTAGTTTAGAGGCACACACATAAACGACTCGAGTTAGAAGAGCAAGTGGTGCAATGCTAAGCCTGAAGTACTTGCAAAAGGTTGGTTGAGGAGAATGAAAGAACCTAAAAGTGTGCGACGACGAAACATTGAAGTCGCTACGCTGCTAGAGCAAGGGAGTGAGTCCAGATTGGTCAGAGGACGTATAATGTGGCACGAAGGACCTTCATTACAAGCAAACCGAGCAGCCAAGTTAGGTGCCAACTGTAAGCGCTTTATTGCACCGGCCGCCGGAAAACCTGCGAGTAGACAGTTACAGAGGTCGCGAAAAGTTATCGCAAATACATGACTAAATTGGATGCAGTACCACTGTCCAAGCAGCGGGCATACATTTTGGGCCGGTTACTGCTACGTCTGGGTAAGTGACGAGAGCAGTCACACACACCAGAATACTGTGGAGACAACATGGCCGTTGAATACAATTACCAAGAAGCCAGTGGCCATTCTGGCCATATCTAGCCGTGGAGAGTGTGAAAGCCTCGAATGGGCTCGCTTTTCTTCGGAAGAGGCTTCCATCGGAATAAGAAGTCCCCATGGTAAATCCAGCACACCCAACAGCTCCTAAACTAAAAAGAAAGTCGACTTGACTGCGGATCGGATGTGGTCGTTTTGAGAAATTTCCCTTTGGAACAGGACATCCAAATCGAACGCAGATGCTAAATGAGATAAGCTGATCGACGCCATATTGCGCGGGGAGGTTTCCAATTTCTAAGCAGCAATTGGTTTGCCGATAACTAGTAATTTGGTTGATCAGCCATTCAATTTGAGAAGGTTTACTGCCTATCAAGTGCAAATGTCAGCAGTGCATTCAGCAAAGGAGTTACAGGGGTTAAGCTGACCCAGTGTGTCGCGCTAAAGGACAAGTTGAATTCTGAGACCAACGCACATGCATGATCATAAGTGACTTCATGACCACGGTTACAGGACGATCGCTGCTGGCTAACTTTCACATGCTTTTTTATAGCTCCATACCAGTCATTGGGGTGCTACGATGAGCTTATTACGGTCAATGGGCAAGCAGTACGTTTGTGTGACTTTGTAGCTGCTGCATCAGCAAGTGCGAGAAGCTAGCTATAGTACCATTGCTTTTTCATTCTCATGCGCGTTTGATGATGTGTGGGACAACCTGCAGTGAAAAGCAGATTAGACTGCTCTTATTAGTCGACAGTTTAGATCGGAAGCAGACTGAACTAAGCCGGAAGCCTTCATTCCACCGGCAGCCAAGTCAGTCACTCCACAAGATCATTACACTCCAAGGTCAGCCACTCGCCAAGGTCATTCGATTTCCAAGGTCAGCCACTCTCCAAGGTCAGTCACTCTCCATGGTCGTCATTCCACATTGAAATCTGGAACTCCCCATTGAAATCAGGCACTGCTGCAGAGGTCAGTATCTAAAGAAAGGCTGCTGTAGGATCGACTTGGGACTCTGTCATTAAAAAAACAAACCTTAACAAGACCACATTATAATCTACACAAGCAATCCAGGCTTTTGTGCAACGTGTGATGCAAATGCTTTCCACTAGCTGTGGTATTAAACAATGCTAGTCTCTAAATAATAATAATAATAATAATAATAATAATGATATATTTGATATTATCAGAGAACTCAACCTCTTTCTAGGCACTTTACATTTGCTGCAAAGGAAGTACGATCGAATGGTTAGTAGTAGCATGCTCCATAAACAAGAATAACACAGTTAGGGGTGACAAGCACAGGGTCAGCATGAAAGCATGGTTAGTGGCAGCACGTATAAGCACATAGAAGACGAATCACAGGAATCCAGTAAATGCTGTCTTAAATAAATGTGGTTTTAGTTTCATCTTAAATGTGGTCAAGTCAGGAGACGTCGTGACACAAGTCGGAAGTGAGTTCCAGGCTTTGGATGCCAACAAACTAAAGGCAAAGTCTCCAAAGAATTTGAGATTTGCATGAGGTGTGGGTAAACAATTATATTCCGAAAAGCAGGTGGTACGACGCTTAGCCTGGTGGGGGAGTAGATCTGACAGATAGGCTGGAGACAAAGAATGAAGGGACTTAAATGTGAGTGAAAAAACCTTAAAAAATGCATGGACTAATGTAGATGTGGTATCCCTGTCTTAACAAGCCCGAATTTTAGCAATGCTATGTGTCTGAAAGTAGGTATACTTGATTGTGAAGCAGATTTTGTCGTCTAATGAAAGGTTAATTTGGAGCATGACACCTAGATTTCGTGCAGATTCAGCAGGAGATATGCTAGAAGAGCTGATCTTGAGCATCGATCTGATCTTTAGCCTTCTTAATATCTGAATCACACTTGGTCCACCTAAAACTAGTAAGTTGGTTTTATCATCATTCATTTTAAGAAAGTTTGCTACCATCTACGTATGGATGTCATCAATACATGCATCAGATTGTCAGTCTGAATCACATATCCTCGTACAAACCTCAAATCCTTTGGAGACCGTGCATTTAGTTCGTACGCTCCCAAAGCCTGGAACTCACTCCCGACTTGCGTCAGAACGCCACCTGACTTGACCACATTTAAAAAGAACTTGAAAACACACCTATTTAGGACAGCCTTTTGGTTGGGTCCCTGTGATTCGGCCTTCATGTGCTAATGCGTGCTGATACTATGCAAGCTGCCACTAACTACATTTGCATGCTGACCCTGTGCATGTCACCCCTAACCATGTTATTCATGTTGTTTATCAAGCCTGATATTACTCACTATTCAATCGCGTTTCCCTTTGCAGCAAATGTAAAGCGCCTAGAACGAGATTGAGTTCTCTGAGAACGCTTTATCAAGTTCATTATTATTATTATTATTATATTAACACTACTATTTTTATCAAGGCTTAACACTGTGTCATTTTAGCCCCAGGGACATCCCCAGAATCGCAGTGGCTGCTGGTAAATTCCCTCACAACCTTTCACTCGATAACAAGTGCGGATTTATGTGATTGATTCCATGTAGTTGAACCGATTGCCATGGGTTCTTGTCTGGTTTGACCCAATGGATAAGGTACCTGCCTTTAACGACCGTGGTCAAAGTGAACGTATTTGATGACCGAGGTCGTCGGCTTGAGCCCTGTAGCCTCCTGTACTCAACCTCTGCCAACCTAAGGGCCTGCTACCACCGAGCTCTTTTCGCAGAGTGCAACGAGGGCACATTACATTCAAAGCAGAGCATTTATAGCAACGAGCTGAGCATTTGTGTACCACCCTTCTTTCACAGGCAAGGAAAGACCAGCTTTTAGAATGCTGCCACGGGTGGCGTTTCTACGAGCGAAAGCTGACACAATATACTTGGAAGAAAGTGAAATAAGGTTCACTTGGACCATTAGAGCAACACTAGGTAGCTCAAACCCTTTATTGTCAGCACTGACAGAGGGCTGTCCACCGTGACAGCTACCGACAGTGGCTCCGGTTCGTGTGACGATGAAGTGTATCCTGGTTGTTGCTCTTGCCGTTTCACAGGAAAACGCCGACCATCGATATGCTGCTCGTACTGCATATAATGTATCGATAGCTGCATGTAATGTAATGTATCTCCGTCTGTAACTCCACAAAGCCATAAAGACTAAGTGGGTGTTATGCAGGAGAGTTTTGTATAGCGCACTCACAGCCTAAGCCGCTTTCGGTACGCATTCGGTGGCCAACAGACTTCGTCTCACGCAACAAAGAGAAAGTGGGAAGCATAGCAGAGTCAGGAGAGCAGTTGAGGTAGTGAGTAGCATAGAAGTAGCAGCTCAGGACTGCTGAAAAGAATGAGCCATAGTCGGCAGCAGGAGAGTAGTTGTCGTTGCATAAGAATCGTGGAGGCGAGTTCCACAGTCTAGGACCTGCAGAGCTATAGATTTTTTCACCAACAGTCTTTAAGCAGAGGAATTGAACAGCTAATTTATAGTCTATATAGGATCTGAGGGTGAGAAGAGGCTGAAACTGGTGCAACAGTTCATCTAACTAGGCAAGGGCCAAGCCGTGGCGGGCCTTGTGGGTCAGCGTAAGAATTTTGCTCTGTAGTTCGTGGAGTTTATTGTGTGGCAGCCGGCTATTCAGTTAACAAAATCATGTCTTCGTTGCCTGCTTGCCTATAACAGTTGCTTCGTCAGTAACAAGATTCAATAAATGACCTGCTTTGAGCTGGATGCACACATATTTCTTTTCTCAGTTGCTTCGTCCCCTACAAAAGAGTGGTGAGATGATATTGGTCGAACGCAGCATAAAAGCTGAGTAATTGTTGAGATAACCTGATTCGAGTAACTAATATATATATATATATATATATATATATATATATATGAAAAATAATACATAGATATATGTGTGTGTGTGTGTGTGTGTGTGTGTGTGTGTGTGTGTGTGTGTGTGTGTGTGTGTGTGTGTGTGTGTGTGTGTCCAGAGGCAGAGGAGCCTTAGCAGCTTCCATTCCGACTTGCAGCCGGCCATAAAGAATTACCTGCTGCAGCACTTGAACTCGCGACCGGGTTGCTACAAGGTCGTCACTGCACTGCTTAGACCCAGTGACGACATTCAGACATTTTTAGACAACTCCCATTTCTTTAAATGGTTACACAAAAGCCAGTATTTGCAGCCCGACTGGCCTGTACACTTCAGTAAAGGACCGTGTTGAACTGGATGTTGGGGGATAAGTGCAGGTGTGGCAGAAAGTCGTTAAACAGGATGCCGACTGCATCGCAGTAGCAGCATGGTGGCACATCTTAGTCGGCTGTGAGGGACCGACAGCAAAAATTCAAATGCCGATATATAATTGAATGTAATTCCTGTGCATAGCGCCTAAGAGAACTTAACCTGTAACTAGGCACTTCACATATGCCCCAGGCTCGATCCAACGACCTCGGTCATCAATGCATTCACCTTGACCTCGGTCGCAAGGGTGAGAACCTTAACCCCCCCCCCCAAACCAGAGTGGCACGATGAGGGCGAGTCCACGGGTGCCAGCACGTAGGTAGGACACATTCAGGACCACAGATGGCTTTGTCAGAACTCTGGCTGAGTTAACAGCAAAATCCCCATGCTCGGCCAGCTCAGCTTGTGACCAGTCAAACCTGGGCTGTCTGCTATTTCACGGCTAACGGCGCTGCAGTGCCTGCCCGGCGAGCGAGTTGCTATTGCTGCAGCACAGCTCACAGCGGCTTTTGCTACTTGCTGTAAAGTGTCATTCTGTCGGTAGCTAATGCAGTCGATCGGACGTTTGCCACGGCTGCGACGTAGGTGATGCCGCTCTGAGCAGTTTCCGGTCACAAGTCCGAATCGAGAGGTCTGGCCAATTGCTCGAATCTTTGCTGTCAACCGACGCCGAGAGCTTCATCTTCACTTCTGTCTCAGTGATGAGACAGAAGACGCTCGAAATACACTCGAGGACGTTGCTCCGCGCTGCGCTGCTGCGGACAAAGAATGCCTGACGTGTGAAAAAGAAGGCACCGCAGTAGCTAGTCGCAGCCAGCTAGGCGTCTTGTCGAATTTGAGCGCGACTCCGCCCGGCGGAGCGTCGGGGTGGGCGACTCGCCGAGGGACTCTGCCGTTTTGCATCTGGCGCGGCAGCAGCAGCAAAACGCCGGAGGCAGTCGTGCTACTGCACAAGCACAAATCCCCGAGTCGTGCTAGTGCAGTGCTCCTTTGGCGTCGAGCCCTCACCGTGACACGCGACTCTGTGAAGCTCATCCGGGCGAAGCCGACGAAGGTGCTCAGTTGCGTCAGCTGCAAGCAGAAGATTTTACGTGATACCAGCGCTGCTGCAGCGAAAGGCAGGTTTGTGGCTCATGCATTTTCTCACAGCTAAAGCAAGACCTCGTACGGAGAAGCTTACGTCAAGACAACAAGCACTGCTCCAGAGAATCCCAGCACCCAAATCCTCCGAATCCTCCCCAACTCACCACCGACAAGCATACAAGCACTTTGAAGCATCTGCAGCCGGTCTGCAGACTAGGCATGTTGACATGGGCCTACAGCAATAAAGAGCGAGCATGGCATACAATGCTCACTCAGTGAAGTTAACTCAAACCGCGCTGCTCAGGCCACACCACTGGCGTAGCTTTTGAAGTGGTACACACAGTGCTCATGGGCCGAAGGATATCGAGTCACGTGTCTCACTCGAGGGCCGGGTGAGTTTTTTTTCGGGCGACACCTACAAGAAGAAGCTTCGCCAGAGAATGGGAGGACGACGAAGTGTGAGCCTCTGAGAAGAAGAAGCGAGACGATAGAGAGGATGACACTTTCCGCTGCAAGGGCTTAACTCGCTATAACGATACTAATAATAATAATAACAAAAACAATCGATCGTCTGTACAGCACTTCAAGGGAGCTACATTCGCATCCAGGCACTTTATAATTTCCTGCTTCAGAACGAATAGCCAAGGGTTAATGATACGCACGGCATCCTACTTGGAAAGGCGTGCAAGCATAGCATACAGTTCTCGAGCTTAGTTAGGCCAGCATGCTAAAGCAAGCTAGGACTCGGGCACGCCGTGGCACGCGGGCCCATGACAGAAGTAGCATGCACTGAATCTCGCAGCACAGGCTTCGAGTCGTGTGCAGCGAAGAATAGTAAGAAGGCAGCACTTGCTGCTGGTCTTAATGCCGCAGCATAGCAGGAAAGAGGCATCTAGACATCACCAAATGCCGAGAAGCCCTAATCACTAACTCTGGTCCAAAGAGAGCGTGAGTAACAAAACCACAGCCAGCAACAAACCCTTCAGACGAAATGAGCAACGAAGACGACGTGAGCGAATACACAAAGAGATGAATTGCTATTTTAAAAGTGAATGGAAGAGAGTATGGAGAAAGAGAGAGAGGGAGGGAGAAAGAGAGATTGCGAGAGAGAGAGAGAGAGCGAGAGAGAGTGGGAGGGGGGATGGTGGGAGGGAGGGAGGGAGAGACAGAGAGGGAGGGAGGGAGGGTGTGAGGAAGGGAGAACGAGAGAGAGAGAGCGAGAGAGAGAGAGAGAGAGAGAGAGAGAGAAAGAAAGAGAAAGAGAGAGAGAGAGAGAGAGAGAGAGAGAGAGAGAGAGAGAGAGAGAGGATGAGATGGGCTAAAAGAGATGAGAGTGGGGTATTCGCAAGGAACTAGGAGGTAAGAGTAGGTGAGCAGGCCAGGGGCCTGTAAGTAGTTCGCTTCCGGCGCATGCACACGCCCTGCCTGGTCCGACTCCCGAGAGCAGGGCAAGGCATCGTATTCTCGGCTCTGGCGAAGTACAGAGCTTGCCGAAATTAGCAGCAGCCGAAACCGCAAGCAGGTAGTACCAGATCGGTTACCGGCTGCTTGAGCAGCCGGCTAGTCGATAGTTACCATTCGTTCGTTCGCCGACGGTCGAAGACGGCGCACCGTGCACGATAACCGAGCAGCGATGCGTCAGCTGGCGGTCTTCAGTCGAACATTAGGTGCAGATAGCCCGGTCTCACGGCCAGCCAACACTGCCTCGATAGGTCGGCCTGGCAGGTCGAGGACGATCGAGCTGACCTGTGGGCTACTGCAGCCGCCATCTCCTATTGGCCAGCTGCAATGATTACAGGAGCTGGGTAGATTGATCGAAGCCGGTCTAGCTGCGAGGCAGGGGGTGTAGGAGGTCCAGGCATGGCTGCACCGCTGGCCGGCCGCTGAAAGCTCAGAATGGCCTTAAAGTCACACCCTCGGCGCAAGCGTTCGTCGCCACTTCCGTAATTTAGCGCCACGCACAAGACTACCGGCGACGGCTACAGCGACTCACGGCGCACGGACCGCTGAGGGAGCGCGAAACCTAGCGACGGGAACCCCCCCCCCCCGCGCCAACTTTCCCCATGACGTCCGTCCGCATTTGGTCAGCTGACCGCTACCGCAACGTACCCTAGGGCAACGCCATCTCTGCGCGCGCGCGCTTTCTCAGACGACAGTGGACAGTAAGTCAATGTACCCCAAACGCCGTGCAGGATTGTTGAACGCGCTCTTGCGGCGGACAGGTGGGCCGGCGGCGCGCGAGTTGCGCATCGTGATGTAATTTGCGGTCGAGCCGGGCGCCCGCCGGCGCCAGGTCACAGGGCGAACGCTAATGATTGACAGCTAAGATTTATTTGTCCGCCAATAGAAGCGAGCCCGTCCGCATCGACGTCATTCGCTCCGCGAATGGATGCGCGAATAGCCGTCACGTGAGACTCTGCCCGCCTCCTTCTCGAAAAACCAAAACAAACCAGTCTCGTTGACCGGCATAGCCGTATGCGTCGGTGCCGGCTCTTCGCCGCCAACGGAGCGTCGCACGAACGCGAAGCAGCTCGCGCGGCCAGCCACCCATGCGCGTGACGCCGCGCTGGGAACTATGCTGAGCCAGACGACGAGGACCGGACGAAGGACTCCGCTAGGCTCTCGCGTCGCCGCCCCGCGCTCCGACGGCTACTACCGCTGCGGCTGCATCGACGCGGTGCACGAGAACCCGGTCAAAGGGCGAACGGTAACCGTTCGGTTCGATGACGGCCTGTCGAGGGAGTACGAAGAGGACAGCGTCGTTGTCGGACCGGGATTCCTTACTACGTCAGACGTCATGCTGCGAGCCGGCCAGGCGGTGTACGTAGTGCGCGGTGGGCGTGAAGTGCGGTGCCAGTACCTTCGCGCCAACATGTCGGGAGAGGCTGTCCTCCTCGACGGTACACTCGAGGTGATCTGTCGACCCGAGGACGTGCGCCTGGTCGACAGTCGCCGGCCGGCACGACCGAGCGACTTGGCTTACGAAGTCGACCAGCGGCCAGCAGCTGGCCAGATTGCATCGGCCGCCGTCTCCCCGTACGACGCGAGGCGGAAGACCGCAACACCCGGCATCGACGTGCCTACGCGCAGCAGGTGCGTCTCGGTTCGCCAGCGGCGGCGGCGGCAGCAGCAGCAGCGCTGCGTCCAGTCGAAACAGCAGGCAGCCGTCCGTCCGTCGGCGTCTACGTCGCGGCGACCGTGGCTCGGTGCCTTCGCTAGCTGCCCTGGCCGCCGCAGCTGCCGCCTTCGCTAGCTGCCCTGGCCGCCGGCTTCTCATTCGCTCGCCGGATCTATAGCGGATGCCGTTCGCGGCGGCTCGCTGAATGCCGCGTGTGCCATGTCTAGCTCTAGTGAACCTCTGCTCGCTTGTCTTGACGCCGTTAGAGCGCTGCCGTTGCTGCCGCTGTAGGCGACGGAAGCACGACGACGAGGATGTATCCATGGACGAGCGCATGGCTGCGCTCGTTTTGACGAGTATGTCATGCAGCCCTGCTTCGCCCCAGTACGGCGGTAGGTTACCGGCCAACCGGCCGGTGCGTAGGCCGGCCGGCCTAGGCAAGCACGCACGCCCTATTTCGCAGCGGCCGCGGTCGCATTGGCAGATGTCGGTTCTCTTGGCTACACCGATAAGCTGATCTGACCGCTGCCTGCGTACGTCGACGCTGGTGGCAGAGCCCAGCTCGCGACTGCAGCAGTGCATTATGTCGGTGGCAGGGAACGCCGGCTAGGATGTGATGGTTGTATTCATACGCCGCCTGTAGGTCGTCGGATTGTATGCAATTCCCGTGATCACGTGCCAAGTTCTGGGCGTGGCTCGCGGCTTCCCAGGGCCTGGCCGGAGCATATGGTTGGTTGCAAGGCAGCTCCTGGCTTAGGCACAGACTTGCAATTGGGGTGCATACGTTAGTCATGACTGTGGGTTTCAGGTTGATGAACCATCTGTGCCGCAGCCACTGATCAGCTAAGTAGACTACGAAATACCTGCGAACTCGGGTACAATGCAGCAGTCCAATGCATTGTAAACAGTAGCTAAGTTGGCTGACCTCTTATCTGTGCTCCAATCAGTCTCAGCTTAAGCTGCTTCTGAAAGAAAATGGCTCTATGACGCCTGACTTCGTGCTGCGGTTCAGCAAGATGCACGTACACGGTTGTATGAACTGATACCCTGCCACCCAACGTGCGTATGCGTGCTGACCCTGTGCATGTTATGCGTGTTTATGCATGCTGACAGTGGTTGGGCCAAGTGGGAGGGGGCTGCATTTGCCCTCTCTACTCGGAAGCAACCCTAAGGTCCCCTCATCCTATTCCTAGGCCCCCTCATCCGATCGCTGCCAAAGACTGTGACCAACGACGAAATTATGTCATACTTCCGCTCGGAGCATACGCCGAGTTCGTGTCAAATACAAACTATGACTGTGCGCTTTAAGTTTCCATCACTTGCTGGTCTCCCCCCCCCCCGATAAAAATCTTGTTGGTCTTTCCTCCTTGATGAAAATCCCGGTTTTGCCTCTGCATGCTGACACTGAATGCAACAACTAACCAATTGACATGCCTCATTTGCCGAATCCTTTAAAGTGCCTAGAGAGAGAGAGAGAGAGAGAGAGAGATTTAGTTCTCTTAGAGCACATACAAATGTCTTCTTCTTCTTATTATTATTAAAATAGAGTACAGGTTTGAACTTACACTGGCATGTTGAGTATACTTTCTTGGTAAAGAGTTATCGTAGGAAATGAGGGTTGCAGTAGCGCCGTAAGCTTGTGCTCGTGCTAGTGCCGGGTTTTCGAACTTAAGCACCTGCTTTGCCTAAGGGAGCAAGATGCCTTGGTCCAGCCCAATGATCAATGATTGCTTCTAATTATTCCATCCTACTTTTGTTTCACGAGCTTAGTTGGTCTTTAGGGTTTAGTGTTTCTTCACATGGACCTATATAATGGGGCCTTAGCTCTCTGGCTGCTTACATATTTATGCATATACAATATAAATAAATATATATATATATGTATATACATATTGGAAACTGTATCTCTCCCATACAATACACACTTTGGTCAAACACTTTGCATTTGCATTGTGCATATCATTTACTCATATATATATATATATGTATTTACTTTTTAATATCATACGAGTCATCATATGCGCAATGTAAATGCAAAGTGAATGACCAAGTGTGTATTGTATGGGGAGAGATACGGTTTCCTATCCTATTGTCAACTGCTCTGCTAGTGAGACATTCAAAACTCCTGGTCCCGAGTTTGCCTGCACACAGGCGCTTGCTAGTGCCCTTGCATGGAATATTTGTAACGATGGATGCATAATTAGTTGACAGACTATTATGCTCACTCAATGTGTCAACCCATCTTAAAAAGTTTTCTTTTTGATTTTTGAAATTTTTTTTAACCCATCTTGGTCGTTGATGTGTCAGTTCTCTAAAATACTTGCTAATAACAGTGGTAGCCATACAAAGCTCGTTTGTGAATCCAGACTCCAAATGCTGCGTCCGTCTTTGCTGCCGTATGTCTTGTGACACACGTCTGGCTCATATAGCCACTCCTAGCCCTCCTGATACCAGTCGTTCTTTAAACAGAAATTTGTATTATTATTCGCTGCTTAGCCTTTATTGTACTTGGCGCATTGCCTGCCTCTTCGAGACGTTAGTGTGATCTTTGGTTGTGATGTCTTTCGCCTGGCTGGGGGCACTAGTTCAGTTCGTGAGACCTGGCAGACGTGTGACTGGCTGCATGACAGCTACGAGCAGCAAGTGTGACTTACAAGCCGCAAGCGCACAGAGTATGAAGCGGAGGCTATCGGTCGGTTTGTTGCATCGTCCTCAGCAGGATAAAAAACGTTATCCTCCAAGAAGCGTTCGTTGCTTGGCAACGAGAGAAGACTGCTTTAGGCTTTACAACTTATGCCTTGTAAGTTTAGCAACCTACACCGAAACCGTGATGTGTACTATGCTGCTGAGGGCATGTATGATGTCAAATCATGCATTTCAAGCGTTGAGTGCTGCATGGCGAAAACTCAAAGTCACTAGTCTTTACAATGAGATGATCGAGATACAGTGAAGTTGAGAGGAGACTCACACGTAAGGCTGGGCATGGAGCCTTCGTTAATCCCACTCATGGCATCTCACCTTGCTGCCACCGCGAGCCTTGCACCGTTCTGCTTGCCCTGGCAGTAAAATATAAAATACATATTAATTCAGTGGTCTGGAGCCCCGAGAGAACCAATCTTTTTCAACCCCCTCACATATGCCACGGAACGGGGCTCGAGCCCACGACCTCGACCATCAAATACATTCAGCCTAACCTTTGTCGACGCAAGCACCTTAACCACTGATTCAAACCAGCCCAGAAGTACGTCTTGGTGTGTTGAGCTTGAGGATTTGGAAGTGGTAGGGACTGAGAATTTTAAAACTTGATAAAGCTGGAACAAGGTGCGGTCTGGGCACACCCTCGCGACACCAAGCCAGGTGCAGGTCCCCACAATATTATAAAGCAATTCATAAGAGATCAAGGAAATTGATATGTATGACTGTGCACGGTGAGGGCCCTATGCACTGACCAATGAACTTTTGGGAATAGCAGGGGCCATAAGTTGCCAAGCTGACTGTTAGTACAGTAATGGGATTGACCATTCAGTTGGGAATTTGGTCATGATGTAGTACCATGGTACCCAAGGACGTGAGAAATAACTATTTTCTCTGAGACTCACTGGGTAATACTTAGTGAGTATCGTGTCTATATCTGCAAGTGTATGCATGCTTGCTCGCTTGAATTAGTCTGTATCCCCACAAAGCCAAAAAGACTGAATGATTACATGGAGTGATTTTTAGTAGCATGCTCAGAATCTAAACAGATTTTTAGTGTGCATATGGATATAAAAGACTCTGTCCTAAGAGAAAAGATAGAAGTCTATCTGACTATAAGATACTACTTTATTGCTTTTACTTGATTAATGTCGGCAGTTTTGTACAAGGTGAGAAAGGTTATGTGAGAACAAGGCACCCCAAAAGCTCCATAGTCGGCCGGCTTCACCCTACCATTAGGGGGAAAAACATCATACTAAAGTCGGTGGTGTTAAAGGACCGGTTGTTTTCCTGCGACAGAAATCGTAGAGCAGTCAATAAAGACAGGAGCACAGTGAAGTCTCAGTGAAGCAGTACCGGAAAGGTCTGACCAGAATCAGGCAGCAGCAGAGGCATCAACAGCAGGCGATGTCTTGGTTGCACAATGTAATGTAGTGTTATGTAATGTACAAGACATGTAGACATGAGTTCCCGAGCCTACGGTCCTTAGAGCACAATCTTCTGCCAGCCCCAGTCTTCAAGTGATAGAAAAGGTGTGGCTAATTGGTTGCAGTTAGTGAACCTGAGGCTAAGAGTAGGCTGAAATTGGTGCAGCAGTTTAGCTAGTTATGAAGGAGTGCAGCAGTTTAGCTAGTTATGAAGGAGCTAAGCCTGGCAGGTATTTTTTTAAGAATTTTGTTTTGTTTTTGTCTGCTGATCAACTGAGGGCACCGTTGCAGCTCCATTGGCGCAGGGTGAATTTTATTTTATTTTAAAGGTCAACCTAGTGGGCGCAGTCTTTTAATAGGCATCAATCTTAGAGGCCTAATGACTCCTTTTTCGACTGGCCTTGCCACCATGGAGTTACTGTGAGTTAGCCTTGAGAGAGCCAGACATCTCATGAGATCTTAAACTAGCCATTAGTGCAGTATGACTCTGCAAGTATGTCGCGTGCTTTTCTTATTCAATCCGGGGCTCTGGTAAGCTTGTAATTCCTGCTGTATTTTAGTCCATTGTTTTCCAGCCCATGCTGGTCGTCATTTCCAGTTGAGCCATGTGCACTGCTTTCCTAGGTGAGCTCGGCAGGAGCCCGAGGTCGTGGACAGAAGGCGCTCCAGGTTCGCCTTCTCCTCCGTCGATGCTAAGCATGTCCGCGCCACCGGTGCACTGTGTAGGATCGCCCTCGACTGATGAAGGTATCGACATCGAGGATGTTATTTGCCAAGTGGATGAGGTGTCACCGAAAAAGCGAAAAGTAAGATTGCGTCGTATGTAGCTCGCATCCAAGCTGAGCGCTCTTTATGCCGATGATACACCTTGTTCGTAGCTCTTCTGCAGTTCTCAAAGCATTGCTGATCTCACATCCATGTGTGTGAGCATAAGCCTGCGTCTGTCTGTTTGATCAAAGCGTGGTATCAGTTTTATGTCGGGTTACTCATTAGATGCCAAAGACAAGAGATTTTTACTGACTTGATTTGAAAATTAGTAGCCTTTATTTAGTCCCCATATGTGACTGGACCTGGGATGCCAGTCCTTTCGGCTAATTATTGTTGGATGCCAAAGTACGAATCGCCACATTAACGGACCAACTTATGGACAGCATACCATAAAATTGCCAAAAATGCTTTGTAAAATCTGTTACGAGCCATAATTATACTGCAAAATTACTTTGTCGAAAAAGGCCTGCCAGTCATGCCGAAAGTCACCGATCTGGCTTGGCACGTGTACTTTCAAAATGCTACTACTTTTACCGAAGAGTACGGCTTTGTATAAAGCGAGTAAGGTAATGGAAACTGGGTGTTCCAGCCACGATGGGGGGCGGGCGGCCGTGCAACGAGTAGGCAGAAAAAATGCCAGCATTAAGTTGGAGGCATTACAGGACCACAGTTTTGCTTCGGCAAAGCTGGTGCTCACCTTGAATGCTCAAGGTGTGCAAGTATCGTCCAGCAAGTGGGTTAGCAGTGACACCGCCAGAAGGCGATTATATGAGAGTGGTCTGGATTGTCTAGTCGCTTGGAGACTAATTCATTCTGCCCATGAAGAAGTAAGTCGTTCAGAGGGCCAGGGCTTCTGCTGGAGAACGTGGTAGAGTTGTGTAGAGCATTGAATACTTTTCCGGTTGAACATGCGTTCATTAGCCCGAACCCATACACACACACACACACACACACACACACACACACACACACACACACACACACACACACACACACACACACACACACACACACACACACACACACACACACACACACACACACACACACACACACACACACACACACACACACACACATATACGTGGATATATGTCGCAGGGGTTCAAGCTGCAGCTCCACTGAAACTGCTCATCTCTCTGTAGCCAACGACATCCGTTGCAGCAGCAGTGACAGGAATGGCACTGCCCTAGCGTCGCTACATCTATCACCTGCCTTTGACACTATTAATCACCATATCCTACTTGAACGATTGAGACAACGATAGGTCTGAGAGACGAAGCGCTGGCGTGGTTCAAATCTTACTTGTCTGATCGTGTTTCGATTAGTGTCACCTGGGGTTCAGGTCTCATCCACCAGACCAGTCTGTCACTTGCGGAAGACCAAAAGGTCGGTCTTCGATTCTTTGCTGTTCTCCATTTGTACTAAACCTCTGGGAAAAGTGATTCAGGCCCATGGGATAGGCTATCACTTTTATGCTGACAATACTCAGATGTATTTACAATTTAAACTGTCGGAATCGGCTACAGCAACTGATAAACTGAATGCTTGCTTTGCTGACATTCGATTCTGGATGTCGGCAAATTTCCTTAAACTGAACGACGATAAAACAGAATTGCTACTCTGAGGACACCTCAAACATGTGGCTGGGCTTTGTGCTCTTTTAATTGGTGATGCTGTTGTGCGATTGTCACCGTGTGCTCAGAATTGAGGTGTCTTCTTCGATAGCTGACCATATTTTGAATGCTCTCTTAATACGACTGCCTCCACAGCTAGCCATCATGTCCGATCCATTACTAAGATTAGGAACTGTCTTCCATTGTGGCTTGCAAACTATTCAGCTAGCTCCTTGTTACTTTCTTGGCTATATTATTACAATTCCCTTTTTGCAAGGATACCGAAAAAAGCCACCACGCTACTGCAGGTGGCAATCGATGTGGGTGCTAGGATACTTTACAAATCCAGAGGTTCTACTTTGTGTCTCCTTTGGTAAATGTCTTGATGGATGGAATGGATGGCTACCAGATAGAGAGCATAGTTCTTTCGCTGACCCACAAGGCCACCTCGGCTTGGCTCCTTCATACATAGCTGAACTGCTGCACTAATTTAAGCCTACTCGTGCCCTCGGGTCCTGTACAGACAATAAATTAGCTCTTCGATTCATTTGCCTGAAGACCGTTGGTGGCAGAAGCTTTTGCTCTGCAGGTGCACAACTTTAGAACTTGCTTCCACAATTCTTAATAATGACATCTACTGTCCTGCTGCCTATAAAATAACGCTAGCTGATTTAGCAGCCTCTTTTTTGTATAGTAGCAGAAGAGCCTTGAAGGCTTTCACCACCCGTTGCAGCAGCAATAAAGGATCATCCAACGCAGGATTCCAACCCATGACCTCTGGGCCGAGGTCGTAAAAAGCAACTACCTAGTGGGACATGACTATAGCACATTCTTTCCAGCCGTTCTGAACTGCTGGTTCCGCCTCAACTGCTCTCCTGACTCAACAATGCTTCTCACTTTCTCTTCGTTGCTTGAGCTGAAATTTGTCAGTACCGAAGGCATACCGGAAGCTGCTCAGGCTTTGAGTGCACTGCTATTAAAAACTCTCCTGAGTAACACCCAGATAGTCTTTGTAGCTTCGTGTAGTTGTAGACGGAGATACTTTACATTACATCGCCCACTGCAGGACTCAAACCACGACCCTGGTCTTAAACCAGAACGAGCACCTTACCACCCGGGCTAAAACCCAGGGTTTAAACTCCTCACCAGATCGATGATCATCACTATGTACGGATAAGAGTAGGAGGAAGTGCTTTTGCCGTCCATAGTAATCTGGCAATTTGTATTAAACAGTGATTGCTCACGTGTCCACCTCTTAGGGCAGGAAACTTCTGCCGTTAGTTATTGGCATTCACGTTTGGGGCTACGCACTTTCTTTCTGTGGCATCTAGTCGACTGATAGAAACCAGCTCCAGCCCGAACGACTCGAGCTAAAAACAGGACGTCTTTGCTGGCACACCGTGCCAGAGTGACTGGTGGATGCAACTGCAGTCGAATGCTAAATATGCAAATGCAACCTTAGGTAGATTGTGTCTGTATGTATGCTAGTTTCGATGGAATCCGAAGATGAATGCTACGTTAACCCGGATCTAGATGTATGAGTGTAAGAACTCACGCTGATAATATTGTGGCTAGCCGGTTAAGCTAGAGCAGAGAGCAGAGGAGCATATTCTATCCCTGCTGGATGGGAACAGGCCCTGCATTACGGAATCCTAGTTACGTGATTAGGATTGCAGCACGTAAGCATGCTCGGCAGCTTGGCTTTACAGCAGGCATGCCTTTCCGCACTGCTGCTCTTGCATTTTTGCGGTTTCATCTAAAGTTTTTCTCCAGTCAACACATTAGCTAGTTGTTGTTTTAGCTTCGATATGTTGCTAGTGTATGTTGCTGTGCTCAGCATATGCTAGACTCCGGGATTCCGACTAGCTACTGCTGCAGCTCTAGCACGGTCACAGCTGCTCTTTGCCCCAATATTTTTCGTTGATTACTTCGCGGTCTCTGCTCCTGAGTAGCTTCTCTCTTGTGCTGTGTTGGTGGCAATGTACATTGGTGTTTGGCCACTGATTGAGCACCAAACGTATGCCAGTGCTTTAGAGTGCTATGGAAGTAGCCTGCAAGCCGCTACTGTTTTATTCTTCGTGGCTTTACAGAGACCGATATATTTTGCATTGGTACATTTTCAAGAGCTAAAAACTGATTTTGAAAGTGTGGAAGCTAGCCTTTTGAGAGTGTGCTGTGCTTGACATCGGCTGTCGGCATTTTGTTTAGCGCTGTCATTTCATTAGTAAGTTAGTAAATGCTGGATCCCGGCTAATCTGCCTTTATCTCTGTCTGACGCCCCGCAAGATAAAATAGAGACTGGCTGAGTATCTGTAGTATCGGTTGTGATTGCTTATAATAATAATAATGCTCCAGATTTGCTGCGATACTGAAAATTTCTTTCTCGAAGAAGCCCTTAAATATAGTCCCCTATCGTGTTTTCTTTATATTTCCTGGTAACGATGTTCAAATTCTGGTATTTCCCGGGAAGCACCCGCCTGGCTCCTCGGAGTAGTCTCCCATGTTCTGCTTGGATTTCTCCACATGAGCATCAAGGATACGGGTCTTCGTGGGGCATTCTACTTTCCATTTTATCAAATTTATTTACGAGAGCCTGAACCAGCTGCTCATGGTTTTTAGCCTCGTTATGTTCAGAAAGTCACGAGCGACCGAAACGAAACAGACCGAAGCCACTTTCTCCATCCTGTTGAGCTTCTTAGCAAATTCGTCAGACTCTGCTATCTTTTTATCTATAGTTCAACGAAGATGCAAGCTTTGAAAATTGTCCTCGATAGGTGTGGAAAGACATATTGGAGGAAAGCTGCCGACTCACTGTCTAGAGCCGTAGCACATTGCTTGATGAAGCCTAACGTGATGAGCCCTGGTGGCATCTGCAGCTAACGTGATGGTGGCATCCACACCTTCCAGGGGTTTACCAGTGGCGTGACCTTGTTCTTCTCAACAGAGAACTTTGTTTGCTTTGGACAGTCTCTTTAGCTGTAGTGCTCTGAAGTGCCCCTGCTGTCCCATAGGCAAAGACAATCAGGTAACTTCTGGAAACTGCCTCGGAAGCCCATCAGGAATCTCACCCTTTGGAAGTCGGCTACTAAATTCCAGCCATAGTCACGATACTTGATGGCATTTAATAACATATGGACATTAGCACAGTCCTTTTTTGACTTATTGAGTTGCTCAGAGTCAGCCACACTGAGAGACACCTAGTTAGTTGCTCTCATTTTTGAGCATCGAAGCTTTTAGACTCTCGGGTGAATCTCTCTCTCTCTCTCTCTCTCTCTCTCTCTCTCTCTCTCTCTCTCTCTCTCTCTCTCTTACAGCTCAAGTTCTGTTGAAGGGGTGAGCAATTAAGAGGTAGCAGCATTACAAAGAGCATATAGAATCCGTTCCAGGAGCTAACTGGTGTAGATGGGTTAAAATGTGGGTCATTCACCGTCGTCAATTCTTATAGCAGGCGAAAGATATACTAATTTATTGTCTTGAGATGGGACCGGAAGAGCATTTTGCAGAGGTTGAAATTGCTGATGCAGTGGAGCTAAGCGAGGTTGGAGATAAACTAGAGAGCAGCTCGAACGAAACCAAAGAAGCAGATTTTGGCTTTGTTCTCGGATCTATTGGACGTGTTGCAGTTCTTTTAATCGAAGGATACACTTTTGCAGATTTAAAATTTGTCTTTGGGATCTTATCTCATGCCTTTAAAACGAATATTGAGCCATCTTTTCAATTCACCGTGGATCTTCTAGAGGAGCCGATTGCACAGCAAGAGTGTATGTTCTGTTTCTTGCACTTCACCATACTTTGGCACTTGGTTTTAGTCCTGCAGGTGAGAGTTCTGCATTACTTGCTGCAATGTGCCAAGGCCAGCAAATGTAAAGCGCTTAGAAAGAGATTAAGTTCTCTGAGGGCGCTTTATCAAGTACATTATTATTATTATTATTAAGGCTCTCGTGCAGCTATATCAAGGAGGCAATTGAATCAAGTTCTCTTTTCGGCCCTTGATGGTGGCCCCGACGAATTGCGGTCGCACGTAGCAGCTTAGTTCGAGTTCGAGTGTTGCAATTGGTAATCCTTTTCCTTCTGTATTCAGGGCGATAGCTACAAGGCTATTCTGCGATTTTATAAAAAAAAAAGACTGTATCGGCTGGCCACACTTTCTACCGCAATAGTGCCTGGTCAAGGACTAAAGGAACGATCGGTTTGCAAATGGGCATAAACAACAAGGGTAACCTGAGTAATATTTTGATCTAACCATAGCTGTCATACTGACCGTCTGACTACCTAGAAGTGTTAATAACAGGTCGTCAACCAAACATGGCTATCTTGCACGATCAACAGATTCTGTGCAATTCACTTAAGCTATGACAAACCCTTCAACCAATGGAAGACACTTGGCTTCCAAAACTTCCAAAAAAACATTAATCATTATTTGACATGTCAAACTTTTAAAATGTGAGCTATATCAAGTTTGAGGACATAATAGGACACGGCTAGCTATACTTAAACAACCCGCGACAAATGTGAGCTGTTTGGTTTAGCTGGGCAGGTGGGCGCAACTCATATTCCGAATTTAACGTCAATCAGAGCCTCCCCTTTTTTTATCAAGTTTTACACTGTACAATATACCAAAGACCGTTGTGGGCAAAACACTCCGAGAATGCATCTCTGTCTGCAAGTCCACAACACCACAAAAACCATATGGGTGTTAGTCGGGAGGGTTTTGTATAGCACACTTAAGACCAAAGTGACTTGCAGTACGAATTCAGCTGCCAAAAGACTTCATATCCTGCAAAATAGAGAAAGTGAGAAACGTCGCTGAGTTAGGAGAGCAGTTGAGGTAATGAGCAGCATAATAATAATTATAATAATAATAGTAACAATAATAACAATAATAATAATAATGATAATAATAATGAACTTGATGAAGCGCCCTCAGAGAACTCAATCTCTTTCTAGGCGCTTTACATTTGCTGCAAAGGGAAACACGATTGAATCTTGAGTAATATCATGCTTGATAAACAACATGAATAACATGGTTAGGGGTGGCATGCACAGGGTCAGCATGCAAGTGTGATTAGTGGCAGCATGCACAGTGTCAGCATGCATAAGCACACGAAGGAGGCATCAACGGGACCCAATAAATGCTGTCCTAAATAGGTACGTTTTTAAGTTCTTTATAAATGTGGTCAAGTCAGGGGACGTTCTGACGCAAGTCGGGAGGGAGTTCCAGGCTTTGGGAGCATACGAACTAAATGCATGGTCTCCAGAGGATTTGAGGTTTGTACGAGGTATTGGTAAACTGTTGGATTCCGAAAAGGGGGTGGTACGATGCTTAACCTGGCAGGGGAGTAGAATGGAAGTAACTAACCAGGATAGCTGGAAAGGATGTGCCATAGTTGGCAGCAGGGGAGTAGATTTCGTTGCTTAAGAATTGTGGTAGTGACTTCAACAGTCTCGGACCTGCAAAGCAAAAGTTTCTCTAGCCAACTGTCTTAAAGCTGAAGAAAGGAACAGCTAATTTACAGTTCATAGAGGACCTGAGGACACGACGAGACTGAAACTGGTGCACTAGTGTAGCTAGGTATGAAAGAGCCAAGCCTTGGCAGGCTCTGTGGGTCAGTGTAAGAACTTTGCCCTGTATCTGCTGACCAACTGGCAGCCATCCTAACTCTTTTAGCAAAGGAGATACATGGTCAAACCTCTGGGATTTTTCAACTAACCTTGCAGCCATATTCATAGCCAGCTGCAGTGGCCTAGTCACTTTTTTGGTTGCCCAGCCAAGAGGGGATTACAATAATCTAACCGAGACAAAGCTAAGGAGCTACTTAAATGTTTTGCCAGCCATCGTGGAAGACATTTCCTAATCTCAGATAGGGATCAGACGTGATGGCTAGTTGTGGAAGCAGTCTTCTTAAGGAAGCTTTTACAATTTAGGCAGCTGTCGATAACGACACCTACATTCTAAGCAGTTTAGTAAAATAAGCTCGTCTTCTTGATTTGACCTTTTAATATGCTCTCCGAGGGCTTCCCCAGCAGACAAATTAGCTGAGCAATAACAGCTGAGCTTTGTAATGCTACTCAGGAAAAGGGAGGTTTTACTCAAGGCAGTAAACATCGGCCGTCGTTAGGCCAATACGTTTATTAGATTCAGATGTGGATGAGATTTACAAGTCCTTGCAAACTATCGCCAAGTTTTCTTTTATTTCTATAGTGCCAAAGATTCTTGAAGAAATTGTGGCTAAGCAGTTGACAGCCCACATTGAAAGTAACCCAATTATAAAAAACTTCAGTGTGCTTAAGTGCAGCACTCCATTGAAACTGCTCTCCTCCGTGTAACCAATGGCATCCAATGCAGCAACGATGATGGGAATGGCACTGCCCCATCAAAAAAGAAAATACCACAGCGATCAGATGCCTTCGACACTATTGATCACGATACCCTTGTTGAACGATAGAGACACTGATCGGTCTGGCACACGAGGAACAGGCAGAATTCAAATCATATTTGTTCGATCGTTTTCAATACGTGCCGTTTGGGCGGTCAGGTCTCTTCCACCAGACCAATCACCTGTAGAGTCCCACAACGGTCTGCCCAAGGTCCTTCGTTGTTCTCCATTTGTACTCAACCTCTTGGAAATGTGATTTGGGTTCATGGAATAGGCTATCGCTTTTATGCTGACGATACTCGGCTGTATTTGCCATTTAAACAGTCGGGACCTGTTGCAGCAACTGATAAACTGAATGCTTGCCTTGCCGAAATTCGATCATGGATGTCGGCCAATTTCCTTAAACCAAGCGCCGATAAAACTGAACTGCTGCTTATAGGACTCCCCAAGCGTGCGGCTGGACTAAAAAGGCTTTGCTCTTCTAGCAGGTGATGATGCTGTCGTTCGGCCATCACCATAACTTTATGAAGGTAGCCACTTAGCCTGCATTGTTTTGCTTGAAGGTGGCTTTGTGGACACACGAATGTGCACACGGTGAAGAGGGCTGAAAACCTGTTGCTCGAGCAGTTAATATATGGAGAGCGAGACCTATCGGAATTCGCTAGCAAATTGTCTACCGCCTTATAAATGTTTTTATTTGGTCTGACTAGCAGGATTTCTTTTGCAAAGCAAAAAAAGAAGCGCTTGCTTTTTTTTGAGCAAACAAGAATACAAGGGAAGATGTAAAAGCGTGCAAACGTTTGGCGAAAAAGACCGTGCTACTTGGTTTACTTTCATGCAAGTTTGAAGCATATATCAAGGATAGTGTGCCTCAAAATTTGTTTGACGATCATATTGATACTAGCCTATCTGTGACGTTTTGTTAGACAAATAAGCTGCAAGATGACAGCGGCTTAATATGAAAAATACAGCCAGGTCTTTATCACATTCGGTTTGTCTACTAAGGTCCAATATGCAAGAGAAATAAATGGCTGGAATGTTATGTAAGGACAATCACACATTCAATATTCCAAGTTTATTGGTTAAATATTATCACCGATATGCTGTCTGCAAGATGCAACTGACTGAATTCAGCGTGGAGGCTTAGGTAAAAATGTATGCTAGAGCCGTGAATTGCATACACAAGAAATAGGTAACTACACACCTTAGGACTTGGTCAACCTTACAAGGCACTCAGGAATCAGCATCCAACTTGCAAGCATATGGTACCTTGGCAGTACACTGGCTGTGGTTATCGGGCAGGCTCGGGTCTACGGTGCTTTCGTCTAAACATATCGCAGCTATAAGCAGCAAAAGTAAAAAGTTGAAATCAGCTTTTCCCCATGATTAAAATTGAATTAACATTTGCTGCAGGATTGCGAGTAGACGAAGGGATTCTTAGAACAACGACGTGCTCAGAACAGTCTGGCTTGGTGGCAGCCACCACTGCCACCAACGTTTTACGAATAGCACTAGATGCTGAAACCGAATCCGACAGAACAGGATTCAATAGGTTCGGTGGTAATGGACTCCATAGTTACCCCTGCCCCGGCGGCAGCAAATTACATTATCCGTATTGGTAGTGTATTTGCTTAACGGCGCAGAGCACAACGTTACCTGACATGACGCCGTGTAAAAAGAAGATTTAAACACCTGTTTATTACAGCATTTTGTTGGTCTTTGTCATTCGTCCTTCGTGTGTATATGCCTGCTTACACTGTACCTGCTGCTTGCAGGTATTACCACCAATTATTTGGTAATACTTTCTATACAGCATCTGCAAAGTGCTCGATAGATATTCGGTTCTCTGGGGCTCCCATCCAAATGTATTATTATTATTATTGCGATAGCCACTTCCGGTTAACCTGCCTAGAAGGAGCATACCACGAGAGTAAACATATGTATGGCAAGTAAATTAAAGAATGAATAGAGGGGGATCATGAGCTCATCACTGAAAAATGGGCTGAAAACCGCCGAACCCCTTTCCCCAAATGGCATAGCCATTACCTCTTTGATTTAATAATAATAATAATAATGATAGCAAAAATATGTTTGTATAGCACCCTCAGATAACTTAATCTCTGTCTAGGTGCTTTATATATGCTGTAAAGGAAGCATTGGTAACATACACAATGCCAACAAGCATAACATGCAGGGTTAGGGTGACATGCACAGTATCAACTCGTAAACGTTGTTAGTTGCAGCATGCACAGTGTCAGCATGCAGAGGCACATATAGGACAATCACAAGGAACCAGCAAGTGCTGTCAAAAACAGGCACGTTTTAGCTTCCTTTTAATTATCGTCAAGTAGGGGAATGTCGTGACGTCAGTCGAGAGTGAGGTCCAGGTTTCGGCAGCATAGGAACTCAAGGCACGGTCTCCAAAAGATTTGATGCTAGGACGAGATATAGCTACATGATTTGATTCAGTAAAGTTGGTGGCAAGACGCCTAGTCTGGTGGGGGAGTAGATCTTATAGGTGGGCTGGAGCTAGAGAATAAAGGAACCTAAAAGTGAGTGACAGAACTTTGAAGTCGATGTGCTGCTGGATTGGGAGCCAGTGCTAGTCGGCGAGAGGTGGTGTGACGTGGCAGGTGCAATGCACACGACAAACGACCCTAGCTGCAGAGTTTTGCACCAGCTATTAAGCACCTGATCGCACAGGCCGGTAGATCGGCAAGCAGTGAGTTGAAGAAGTCGAGTTGAGAAGTTGCAAATGCATCTCTGTCTAAACAAGCCCAAATTTTAGCTATGCTAAGTAGGTGAAAATAACAGGCTATTCCTTGGAGTTGACGTGATCATCTTGGAACACGACAGCTATTCCGTGCAGATGCAACTGCATGTATGCTGGCAGAGTCGATTTTTTGCTCCTATGCAGATGACACTTATTTGTACTAATGTGTTGATCCGTCCCAGCTCTACAGCACGTCGAATTCTCTCAACTCCCCTGCAGCATGTATTGATGACATCTGTACAGGGATGGATTCAAACTTTCTTGAATTGAATGATGATAAAACCAACCTACTATTTTTGGGCAAACCAAGTGTGACTCAGATATTGTAAAGGCTAATGGTCAAAATCGGCTCTGCCAGCTTATCTCCTGTTGAATTTGCACGAACTCTAGGGGTCTTGTTCCAAAGTGACCTGTCACTAGACGACCTCATCAGCTCCACAGCCAAGTCTACTTATTTTCAGCTACACAACCTTGCTAAAAAATTTGGGCTTGTTTAGATAGGCATACCACATCTACATTGGTCCATGCATTTGTGACATCAAGTCTTGACTTCTGTAACTCACTGCTTGCTGGTCTACCGGCCTGAGCAATCAGGCTCCTACAGCTGGTGTGAAACTCGGCAGCTATGTTCGTCTATCGTGAGCCTCGCCATTGCCACATCTCACCACTTCTCGCCGACCTGCACTGTCTCACAGTCAAGCAATGCATCGACTTAAAGGTTTTGTCACTCACTGGTGAGCCGTGATGGGGCACTGGGTAAGGCGACTGCTTTCACGACCTTGGACCCGAGGTCGTGGGCTCGAATCCTGCAATGGACGATCCTTTATTGGCACTGCCAACGGTGGTGATAGCCGTAAAGGCTCTACTGATGCTATATAAAAGAGGCTGTTGAATCAGCTAGTATTTTTTTATTTTTAGGTCCCTTCATTCTTGAGTTCCAGCCCACCTATCAGATCTACTCCCCCACCAGGCTAAGCATCGTACAACCTGCTTTTTGAATGTTTGTTTACCTCCTACAAACCTCAAATCCTTTGGAAACCGTGCCTTGAGTTCGTATGCTCTCAAAGCCTGGAACTCACTGCCGACTTGCATCACGACATCTCCTGACTTGGCCACATTTAAAAAGAGCTAAAACATATCTATTTATCATAGCATTTAGTTGGTCTCTGTGATTCGTCCTTTACGTGCTTATGTGTGCTAACACTGCTTACTGCCACTAACCATACTTGCATGCTGACCCCCCCCCCGTGCACGTCACCCCCTAACCATGTTATTCTTGTTGATTATTGAGCATGCTACTACTGACCATTCGATTCTACTTCATTTGCAGCATACGTAAAGCGTCCAGAAAGAGATTGAATTATCTGAGGGTGCTATATATAAGATATTATTATTATATTTATCACTAATTTGTATTTTAATCGGCAAACTTCCAAAAACGTCAACGTGTCGCCCATCATTTCGGATGTTTTGCCTGATTAATGTGTCTGTGCTGCAAAGATATGTCGCTAGCACCTAGCTCTCTGGTAAGGCAATCTCCTGTGAGCCAGCAATATAGCAAAAGTTTGTCATTTTTATCCGCGATCAGCTTGTAACGTTCGTATAATTTTTCGAACGGCTGTCTTCCTTGTTTATTCTTAACCTCTGGGGTAGCCGAAAGGTTAGCATGCTATGCCCACATATGATCCAACCCTCTATCTTTCTAGAGTGCAAGTCCTGCAAGAACCACTTACGTCTGCACATGGAAAGGTTGCGGCTTTATGGAAGCTGACTGCACCACTATGGAGCGGCACGTCAGAGAGGCACATCTGGGGTAAGGGCCGTCTAAAAGAAAAGGAAACTTTGCTGTCAGCATGCGTACCTTCTGGGCTGCATCATGTTGATTTGTTTTTATGACCTTCGCTTGCCCAGTCAGTTGTAGTGCTATCAGGCCTGTGTGTGTGTTTGATAAGGCATTGCGACTCTTTCACACTGGATCGATCACCTAGAGCTTGCTGAGCCTCCACTCTGGATGGTAGCGATGTAGACGTGCAAGGTAAAAGTACCACAGAGAGTATTAGCATGCAACGAGTATGTATGTATGTATGTATGTATGTATGTATGTATGTATGTATGTATGTATGTATGTATGTATGTATGTATGCAGGTATCTCCATCTGTAACTCCACAAAGGCCACAAAGACTATGCGGATGTTACACGGAAGAGTTTTGTAGTGCTCACCCACAGCCTAAGAGGCATTTGGTGCGCATCCCGTAGGCAACAGACTTCATCTCACAGACAAAGATAATGTGTGAAGCACAGCTGAGTCGGGAGAGCAGTTGAGGTAGTGAGTAGCATAGAAGTAGCCGCAGCTCACGACGGCTGGATAGGATGTGCTGTAGTTGGCAGCAGGAGAATAGTTGTCGTTGCCTAAGAATTGTGGAAGTGAGTTCCACAGTCTAGGACCTGCAGAGCAAAAGCTTCTGTCACCAGGGGTCTTTGACTGGAGGAATGGAACTGCTAAGTTATGGTCCTTACAGGACCTGGGGCACGAAGAGGCTAAAACTAGATGCCGCAGTGTATGGAGGAGCCAAATCGTGGCTGACCTTGTGGGTCAGTGTAAGAACTTTGCTCTGTATCTGCTGACCAACCGGCAGTCATCCTAGCTCTTTTAGGATAGGAGACACGTAGTTGAACCTCTTCGATTGCAAACTAGCCTTGCAGCAATATTCAAAGCCAGCTGCAGCGGTCTAGTGGCTTTTGCTGTAGCCCAGACAAAAGGCAATTACAATAGTCTAGCCGAGATAGAACTAACGAGCTAGTTGTTTCTTTGTAAGCCCCAGTGAAAGACAGCTCCTAATCTTAAATGGGGACCGGACGTGATGGCTGGCTGTGGAAGCAGTCTTCTTAATGAAGCTTTCACAATTTAGGCAGCAATCGAAGACGACACCTAAATGCCGTGCAGACGGTGATGGTCGTACAACATCACCTATTAAAAGAGCAAAGCCTTCTAGTCCAGCCATAAGCTAAAGGTATCCTATGAGCAGCAGTTCAGTTTTATCGTCATTTACTTAGGAAATTTGCCGACATCCAGGATTGAATGTCGGGCAGGCACAAATTTAGTTTATCAGTTGCTGCAGCAGATTCTGACGGTTTTAATGACAAATACAGCTGAGTATCGTCAGCATTAATGTGATATCATTTTCTATGTTCGTGAATCCATTTTCGTAGAGGTTGAGCATAAATGGAGAACAGCAAAGGATCAAGTTCGGACTCTTGAGGGACTCCAGAGATGACTAGTCTGGTAGATGAGACATGACACCCACACGACATGGATTTAACAAGATCATACAAGTGCGATTCAAACCACGCCAGTGCCTCGTGTGCCAGACCTGTCGTTATTCTCAATCGTTCAAGGAGGATGTCATAATCAAATGTTGTTGAAGCAGCTGATAGATCTAGCAGAGCTAGGGCAGTGAAATTCCGTCATCGTTGGTGCATGGATGTCATTAGTTACACGGGGATGAGCAGTTTCAGTGTAGTGCCGCCGCTTGAAATTTGACTGAAATTTTTCTGAGGTTTCAATCTTTTCAACGCAAGCTACCAGGTGCTTAGCGACAATTTTGTCAAGAATCTTACAAAAAAAAGAGGAAGGGAAACTGGCGATAGTTTGCAAGGACCTGTGTACGTAATCCAGGCTTTTTAAGTATCGGTCTTACGATGGCCGATTTGAAGGACTCTGACTAAAGCGATTGCTGAATCGCAACCTGTGACCTTCCTTAAAAGACTTCCCTAGGTTTCTGCATGTATTTGGCTCCCTTAATAAGGTCTGATGAAAGCTCGTCTTCTGAAGACCCCATACCATCATCTGTGGCCTTCACAGCCTAGCAGACCAAATTAGGCAGCCTAACTGAGATTTTAAATGCTTATCTAAAAAAATGAGGCTTTATGAAGGCCCGAATGAGCTCAATGTTTTCACCGGCCGAGCCGTTAATACCTTTGGAGTGAGAACTCTTCTGGCTAGCAAATTGTTTATCGTCTTCTAAATCTGTGTTGGGTCTGACTGGGAGGACTTTGGTTTTCGAATGAAGCCCTGGCTTTTTTAAGCTTCCAGGTGTAGACTCGAAAAAGTCTTTGGCATTGACTGCATCTTCTTCAGGCCCAGACTTCTTTAAACGGCGTTCAAGCATTGCACCTTAACACGGCACACCCGTTGAAGTTTCTTTGTAAATCGAAAGGAATCTCCACAGCTCTGCTGTACACGGGTAGACTGTAAGGGGGATGCTTTGTCGAGAGCGCCCAAAGTGTTTTATCACAAGCCACCCCTTTAGGCAGCGGTATCGTAGCTATGAGCGCCTAGTCGCTGAGATATGCAGTCCAATAGAAAAGGCTAGGCAACCAAACTGGTGTCTTTTTCCTCCGAAGGTAGGTTTGTTTCTTGCTTGTTTTTTTTACTCATCCCTTTTGTCGTGTCAGTCTGTGTTAGTAAAGTCTGTCTGATACGTGCGAGTTCACCGGTTTGTAGTGCAAGGGCAAGTCGTAGATCTGTAAGCAACTGCCCATGACTTGCATGCTTATGGGTTTCAGTTTCGGGGAGCATGGCATAGGGTCTGGTGACTAGAGTGCATCCATAAGGCAGCGATTCAGCACAGAGTAGGCTACCGCCTCTCAATTGCTTTCGGAGAACAGTTTTTGCTTCCAAGTTTTAGTGTATCACAGCGTCTCTCAGAAAACCATTCCTCTTGCCTGATTAGAAATGCAGATCGATAGCTAGCTCCAATGCTATAGTATTTGTGGTCAGGCAGGATTCAGCCAGTGGTCACTTTTTCTTCTTTAGCGATACTACATATCCCACATAGCTTCAGTGATAAATATGGCTGTGAGATCAGCCATACATGTATGTATATTTGCATGATGCACTAATAGTATCTGCTAGCATTTCCAGTATGAATGTCTTGCCCCGTTTTTCGTGCTGGTTCATACGTTTCAAAGGAGAAACAGCTTCAGCTAAAAGCGCACAGCTCACATTCCCATTCTATCTCTAGAACTGATCTTATCTGATGTGCAGGTAGCCATTTCTGTTCTTTGCTGGAAGAGTTCTGTTGTCTGACTAGCCCGTGCACAGCGACAGATCACGTGGTTCATTTGCTGACTAAATGGTTTCGGCAACACCGAGATAAATACGTGCTTGCTTGCAGCTGCTCGGGTTCCTTTTCTTAAATTGCAGGAGAGTAGGGTGTGGATAGTCATTGCATGAGGTTATGGATCTTTCATGTGAGCACATGTGTCTGATGCACTGCAAATATCTCCTCATATGACTTGTACATAGCGACAGCAAAAGATTATCTACTCTGGGATTTAGTCGAAGCATTCCCTTACTGTTGTTTGATGGCTAGTAGATGCTAGAAGCAACCGCCCTGCCTGTCATTTCTGTTCTCTGCTTGCCATCTGATTAGTAAGAGTGTAGTGGCAAACTTAAGACTTCCAGGCGAGCACTTTGGAGCTCGGCTTGTGGTTCAGCTGGAGGCTCTTCATTCGTTTGCCTCTTTTCACGAGCTAGGCAGCAGTCGGCTAGTCAGCAGTTAAGGGCAGCAGTCGGCTAGTCAGCAGTTAGGGGCAGCAGTCGGCTAGCGATGGGAGCTCTATTAGCCTACGTATATCCCCGATTGAACATGTGCGTTTCAATAGGCCTCGTGTCGATTCGGACTCGTCCGACCACGAAGAGGAATTCTACTACACCGAGCTGGAGACGGCTGATGTCGACGTCGTCGGCGATACAGATTGTCCAGCCGTCGGAGCAGCAGCCGCTTGTTCGTCTAGTGTACCGGCTGCCTTGGCCCATGTGCAGCCGTACGACCACGATTACCAGCGGAAGGAGTCTAAAAAGGAGCCACGAGAGCAGCAGCGTGGCAGCAGCAGTGGCAACAGTGGCAGCAGCATGGGAACGCCTCCCATCTCCATTCCTCTTCAGGCCAGCACGCACTATTTCCCGATGGTACGTACGGTCTGCATTATGTGTGAGTGTGTGCGCGTGCGTGTGTGTGTGTGTGTGTGTATGTGTGTGTGTGTGTGTGTGTGTGTGTGTGTGTGTTTGCATGCGCGCTGGCGAGTCCGTGCCGGCCAAAGCAGTACCCTTAGTGACTATGCACCCGCCCGGCAGCTGCTTGGCTCGGTCGGCTTAGCACGCGTGTCTCCTCCATTTAATTTAGCAGTGCACGTTGGCACAACATCAATCATTGGTATTTCGGCTGTAGAACTCGCCATACGGTCGATCGCCCAAGACGATGAGCCCAGCACTGTCATCACCAACCGGCATCCATGCCAAGATGGCCACAGCAGCTTTCCTGCACTCCTCGTCGGCTTCGCCGAGGAAGCAGCGGAGTGAGGTGAAGAAGTGCCGCAAAGTGTACGGCATGGAGAACCGCGAGCTGTGGTGCACGCAGTGCAAATGGAAGAAAGCGTGCACGCGCTTCCACAACGAGTAGCGAGAGCCACCGTCGCAGTTAACAGTACACGCGACTGGACCTACCCGACTCAACTCACAGAATTTCTTTTTTTTCTCTCTCGCCCATTCAGAGCTGATGCAATTCTGCCAGCCTTGCAGCTGCCGGTTCGCCATAGCGTGACAGCGTGCTTATTCCACCTCTCCTACCTCCGTCGTTCGGTTCTTTCCTTCGGTAGCAAGTACCTGCCGAGCAACCAGTCAGCCCTAGGCTGGCTGGTTGCTTGTTGTAAAAGGCTGTAAAAGGCGTTCTTGGCAGATGGGGGAGTGGTGGCAGTGCGCGTCGTCGAGGATGATTTCGCTCATTCGGCGGCCTTCGACCGCGTGAAGAATGTGGGTTCTACCTGTGGCAGCCCGATGCCGACCAAGATGCCCGCCACCGTGCTGCTCGCGGCTCTCTGCCTGAGCTCCCTGCCGTGATCTACTTGCGTCTGTCCTTCGTTCGAGACAAGCTCAAAGCTCGCTCGAATCCCTCGCAAGTGCTGCTCGACGTGCAATCGTGCTGTGCGACTTTGCCGATCAAAGGCAGGCTACAGGAGCGATGGCCGTGGCAGCAGGGCGGATGAATAAGAGCTCTGCTTGCCGCTGGCCAGCTTTACTTCCTTGCTTCCTGACCTTCCTTCTCCTCCCAGCCCTTCCGAATAGGCGTGGCTGCAGCTGGCATATAGCATTTCATTACTCGTTTCTTTAATCGCCAACCGGCAAAGAGACTGTGCGCAATCGTCTGGCTCCGGGGTGAAGTGAAATGCAGTCACAGAGAAGGCATTATTTTCATTAGCAGAAAAGAGAGACAGTTGCGTGCCAACCTTCGAATCCTGAGGAGTCTTCAAGTAATAATATTATTATAAAATACATGTGCATTTAATATATACAAACATACAATGTATACCTATATTCTACTACAAGGGCAGTGTCATAACTGACATCACGGTCGTTCAGTTAGACATTGCTATTGCATTACTATTTATTCCGTTGCCATTTGCTTCTGGCCAGTCTGACGGGCAGTCTGTGTGTGTTCTCTGGGAAAGTCTGCCGGTCGCTCAAGGTGTTGCCACATGGCCGTAAACCGATGGAGCTCGTGTCAATGGCAATGGCCTGGTTTCGTCACTTTTTCTAAGCTGCCCTCTTCAGCTGCCATCTTCTTCTGCGATTGCCCTCATCCTGGGCGTGTGCAGCTTTTGCCGGGAAGCTGCATCGAATTGCGTGCCCCTGCTATGGTAAAGTTTGTGCACAGGTCATATGACTTCAGTTGCTTGTCATGTGATTGACTACAGAGATCTGCGCATTGCAGTGCTTGCGCCTATATCTGGATCAGAGGGCACCTTTGTAACAGAGCCCAACAAGTGTGCAGTATATTTGTGCTTGTGCAAAATATTCATCTATAATGAAATTACTGTCATGTAAAACACGCGAGCTATTCTTGCCTGGCGCATCTAAGCTTACCTTTGTGTGCCACTGCCTTCGTTGCCAGTTGGTATACTGGACAAGTTGAGCGGACCAGTAGTTGCTGACTTCTGCTATAGAGAAGATTAAGGGCACGAATGAACGTTGCTACATATGTGGTGTGCGGCTTCCGTGTTACGTGAGAACCAGGCAGCAAACACAGCGCTGGCAATGGTGCTAATCTCAGCCCACTCACCACGAATACTGGTGACGCCTGAACCATGTAGCACGGCTAGCTACTTATAGGTGCTGCACAAAGGCACGCCGGCTGTAGCAAGAACACGGCAGCGACGAAGAGCACTCATACATGAACATACGAAGTCGGTATCCATAACGTAGACAAGTCTATTTGGCCGAAGCAGAGAGTTACAGGCGTTCAACAGCAGCCATGACGTACACCAACGGCTTCGTGGCCTAGATATCAAATCAGCTCAAATACCGAGTCTAGAATCCCAACAGCCTATCTCATGGCACTGTCTTTTATGTACCCTCGGCCAGAGATTATCGCATAATCGGTTTCTCGTTGTCAAAATTCAGGAAGCACGAGTAATGACTGATATCAGTCATAATCTGACTGGCTTAGCTCGAAGCTGTTTCACTGCCTCCTTATATAAAGACCGTCCTCAGCCGTAGTAAAAATAACCCTAGAGCCAGCTATGGTAGGTGTCAACTTATAGCTTTGCTACCTCGGCAGGCTCTAACCGAAATGGCTACCGAGAATTTTTCGGGCGCCGTCTTCTAAGTTGCTATATCCGATGGCTTCTTTGCTAAAACAGTGGTCACTGAACCCGGATTATGCTGGGGGAAATTCGCCATTGATGGTATTTGTGCAAGGAATCGGTGTTGAAATATGCACGGAATCTGTCTTGGTCGGTTTCACTGTACCAGAGGGCCCCAGTAGCACAGGTCGATTGGCAATAAGCTCCAGCTGCCCCACCCCATGCACTCGAATCGTGTAAGACTAGCTGAAAAAGTGAGCTGCAGTAAGATTATGGCAAATAAGTTGCTCAGAGAAAAAGGGTTAAGATCAGCAGTATGTCGGTGGGAATGTAGTAACTGTTTGTTTGTTATCGTTGTCCGACTCACAAGATCACCTCAAGACTCTGTTTGCTTGCGCACGAACACTCGCTGGCACGAATTCATGCGAGCTCACATGCACACTCACACACACACACACACACACACACACACACACACACACACACACACACACACACACACACACACACATATATATATATATATATGTATATATATATATACACACCTATTACCTGTTTTTGAATATATTTGTATTTACATCTTTTGTCGAATGAAATGTAATGTAAATGGATACTAAAGCAGTGAATGCTGGACAGGAGTCAGGCTTCTCAGTTTGATGAGCTCAGTTTAATAATCTAGTTAAGCAAATCTGTGCTTGAACTCGATGCAGTAATTTTCATGGTATATCGTTATAAATGCTGTTAACTTATGAAAGGCTTTAGATGACCAATCATTTAGGTACCTAACCAACAGTACTGCTTGAGCGATAGAGCTTCGTCTAGGGCTGCTTCAATCCTGGTGGCTATGAGAATTTTTATGTACCTTAGGTTAGCTTTTCATAGTCTTTTAATTGCTTCTTTTTGAATTGAGTCAGATGGCAGGCGATGACACAATGTCAGTCAGTATTGAGCTCCAGGCTTTTTGAGGCTAGTTACTGAGGGCACTGTCTTCGTAGTCACCATGGTCTTCAAACAAGTTAGTAAAGGCTTCTAGCAATCGACCAGAGTAAGAAGACCTTGTGGTGTGACAGGAGGTAGATGTGAAACTATTTCAGATATATCGGACAGAGCGAAAGAATGAAAGAACCTGCCAGTGAGTGACACTGCTTGGCAGGCTGCTGAATTTTTTCGGTCTGTCACAAATCAAATGTTTGAGTATATTTGAAGTGTACGGCAGTGGGGGAGACGGGAAGGAAGTTGACTAAGTTTTGGTCATAGATGGCATGAGCCGAAACAGTCCTCGTACACTGTTCGATTAATAGCCAATATATTAATAGTCCTAAGATTATGCTTTTTTCAATCATCTGTTTAGCTTAGCTGGTGCACTGAACCATTGGCTATCTGAGCCAATTATGCATTTATTTTATTTAGTTTGCGGGCAAACTCGTCCAGAACATCAGAAAATTTAATGCTATATATTCATTCCACATTTGTGGGCAGATCAGATAAATTTATAACCTGAAGTGGTGGCGAAAAATATTTTCGAAAAACTTCAACAACACGACGTCGGTTTCGCGAATCGCAGATACTTTCTTTCTTATACCGAAGGTAGAATACAAGCTGCAGAGAAATGCGGATCCACGTGTAGTCAGTTGTAAAGATACTGGGAATAGTAGGAACTGACAATGTGTAGCCGAAATCCAAGGGTCGGAGGCTATTTCCTGCCAAGCCCTGGCCATGCTCAGGCCACCCGCCGCTCGCCTTGCCGATGAGCTAGGGTAAGACAAGCTGCCATCAGGTTAATCCTCTCCATAATATCGCATGCGCCAACAACAACAGGGGAACTAAACAAGCCTAAAGGGGGATCCTACACAAAGTAAACTATAGGGGCGCGAGACCACGAAGCAAACGCGAGCGAACACATTAGTTGCTCAGTCGGCTTCCGCAGTCCCGCCGTTGTACCGACTCCGTTCCTACAGTAAGAGCGTACGCCTTCAAAGATCCGGCTACCTGAGTAACTGCTTGGGTAGTCGGAGTCGACGTCTACCATAGTCGAGAGCTTCCGCCGAAAGACGCCAACTCGCGGGGGCCACGAACACGCTACAAGGGGATCGCGGAATATACAAGTCACAAAAACAAGCGTGCTATCCAGCTCTGCTCGGGCCTTGGGAACTCGTTGCCTTGCGTGCGTGGCCCCACTAGCCATAGAACGCCTGCATCCATCCAGATACATAACTCGGCGAGACCGGGAGCGTCCAAAAAACGAGCTCAGTCGGCCAACTTCAGTTACCCAAGAGCCCCGGTGACCTCTCGTCAGCGCACATCCGGCCATGCCCACAGGTTAGGTCCCGGCCTTGCCGATGATTCTTACAGCCGTCCCGTCCCAGCCAACCGAACCTAGCCTGGGTACAATATACAATTGCAGGATAATATCTGTTCAAGAATTTGACCGTTGATGTGAGCTGAGGCAAACACGTGAGCCGTAAGACAGAATTTACCAACAAGAGAGCGAAATTGAGCTCGCTCAGGAGTCACTCGGGTTGCCGAAATGAATCGATAAGTCGCGGGCATAAGGAAGTCACGGGTTCTATAAATAGAACCGAAATGAGTCCGGAAATATACGAATTAATGCATGCCTACGTATTTAGGGAGCAATAGATGACTGCCGCCATTGGTTGCTTGGAGCTAGAGAGGTGAGACGCACTGCTAAAAACTCGAAGGAGCTCTTGGAGGGAAGGGATTCAACGAATAATCGAAATCCGCTCTCATTAAGCCTGAAGTCAGCCGGAAGTTTGTGCCGGTGCATATCTTGTAATTTGAGTAAATCCTTAATGAGCCGTTGCTTGTACGTACCCAACCAATATCATGCCGTTGGCCTCGCGCGTTCTCGTGCAAATGGGCTGCAAATACCAATGCCTACACCACAATAAACAGCCATCCTTGTTAAAGTCACCTCAAATACACAAAAATTCGGCTTCGCTAAGCTCCAGCTAGTTTGACATTCAACGCAATGCCATGTTTCAAATATACCCACAGCATTTCGCGCCGCTCCGTGCATTTGCGCGTTCTCATGAAGCCCGCTAAAATATATTGCTAGGCTCCGGGCAAATACAACAGTCCACCCCTATTGACTGCATTATACTATAAAATGTGACAGAAATACTGGACGAAAAGCTTCTGTTTTCATTATGTGACAGTAAAGTCTGTGACAAGTGTCCTCTCACAATTTCACGAGCACTAGCACTGAAATTCTCTTGGAACGAGCTGCAATCGACTGTTACGGCCCAGAGAAATACCACAATCCACCACAAATATAATTAGATCGCACCAAGCTCCCGTTTTCATTGCATATTAAAGTGCTTGTGTGCTTAAGTGCCCACCCACTTACCCACAAGCCATTGCTCATCCGCGACGTTTGTCACTTCACGGCAATCGCCCAGGAAAGTCTGAGCAAAACTCAAATTCCACTCTAATCCAGTGCATATATTCCAGAAACCGGCACTTTGAAGCACAATTGATTTTGCATGCAATAGTAATAATGACTTAGTTCAAAGTGTAACAACAAAGCGTTTAGCTGCTATGCATGTGAGATCTCAGGCAATGCCCTGTAATCGACCGCAACTGCCCGGTTCTATCCTGCAATTAATGACAATCCATTGCGATCCGCCGCAAAATGACCAGAAATCGTAAACAAGCGGCTCTAATTTTTCTTGCACGCTATTCTACTCTTCGCTTATAGTATTCTTTAGAAATTTACGTGTTCATTTCTATTTCTTTGGGCAATCGCATTCAATGCGCCCTGCGGTCAACTGCAACGGCTCAGGTGAATACAGCAATGTACTGACTGCATTCCATTAAAAGATGCTCATAAACCGGTTTTTTATTTTTTGTCTTTAATTTTGAATAAATATTACAACACTCAATGCTTAAATTGCAACCATATGTCTTGAACCCATTGTACTCTTACGATCTCAGGAAAAACATGCAATCGCAAGCAACGGATAAACGCACAAAGCTACATATTCATTTACAATTCTCCGCATATCGATCAGAAATTGGCTGAACAAAGCTACAATTTTCACTGCACGCAAAATTTTACTGTTTTAAAAAAGTGCAGTCATGTAACTGTCAAGCTATTTTGCTCGCTAATTGTCGGGCACTTTCCGCCAATCGACGGCAATGGTGTGGGACGATCCCTAAATTTGTCGCCAATCACCCAGAAATAGGCCCGCCTAATTTCCGATTCTTATTTCATGTAAACGTTACGGCGTTTAAAATACACCTGCTTAATTTTAAACCAGTGTTTGCGCTTGAACTGGAGCAATATTTAGGACTCGACGGCCCGGGAAATGATGGGAGTTTATGTTAATACCTCGCAAATTTTCGAAACGTCGCTGGGTGAACCCCCAGTTTTTCTTGCTTATTAAAGCGCACTGTTTTTAAAGTGAAATCACATAATTTTAACCCACCGTGCATGTAAAATCGTGCGCGAATCATGAATGGCGATAGGAAGGAATAGCCCGGTCCAACAAATGCGGCCAGCAGCTGTAATTCACCGAAGACTGACCAGTAATTGGCTGGGAAAAGCTTCAATCCTCAGACTAAATAACATTCATCTATCTCGAAATTGAATCCAAAAACTTAAAAGCCAGTTCACATCTCAATTGTCGGGTAACGCAGAAATATTGACGGAGCCAACATGATAATCCTCTACGTGATCCCTCGAAAAACTTCCTGATTGCGGCAGGGTGAACCTCTAACTTTCTTTGCTCACTAAAGTGCATAGGATTCTCACTTCAACCCATTGCAGAGTAAAATCTTGAGCAATACATGGCAATCGACAGTGACAGCGCGGCCGTTAGCTGCATTCCATGATAATATACGGCAAATCGACTAGAAATTGTCTGCACGGAGCTCCAATTCTCATTGCATACAACATTCTACTGTATTTAAAGCGCGGCAACATAATCTTAACGTATTTTGTGCGTTCAATCATGGGCAATGCATGGCAATCGAATATATTAGCTTGGGATAATAGAGCAATCAATTATGTTATATCGCGAACGGCTTGAAAGAGGCTGTGTAAACCTAAAACTTCTCTTGTGTTAGAAAGCACAGAGTGTTTAAAATGCAATTACATCACTTAAGCATATAGGCAAGTAAATAGTTGGCAATGTATGGCAATCGGTTGTGATTGCTCGGGAGAATGCCTCAGTCCATTACAATTCGTCGTATATCGTCCAGAAATGGACTACGAGGAGCTTCAGTATTCATTGCACACAACTTCGGACTCTCTAAAATTAATCGCAGATGTTTAAGCTATTCTGAACGTTTTTGGTCGGGAAGTGTACAGTAATCGTCTAGCTCCCATTACAATATTTTTGAGTCATAAATGCTCAATTCAAAAATTCATATGGCTTTCACCAACCATCCCTTAATCGCACACAGGTTAGCTCCTTGCCTAGTCATCCTCGATGCGATCTAGCTGACCGCTTCTCTATATTCTTTGTCAGCAATATAGACAAGTTCAAAGAATCAATCCCTAAGGTAACGGAATTTCCCCTAGACTAACGTACTTCAGTATTGTCCCACAGAAGCCCTCTATGTAAATCCGTGAAGCATCAACATTTTGGTGTTAAAGTCAGCCACAAGTGACCTCATCCCGAAATTCATCTCAAAGTCAAAGAAGACTGTTCCTCGACTAGACCATGATCCCACTGTATTAATTCATCGATCTATGCATAGATCAGCTTCTGCCATGCATTACTAATATAATGAATGTCCCGACCCTTAGATCATGTCCCAACACCTTTCAAAAAGCTGAAAGTAGGCAGCTAATTAAAAAAAAGCTACACTAGATCAAGAGAATTTTAGCAACTTCCACTCAGTCTCCATATTGCCGTTCATATTCAATACACTGGAACGAGTAATAGCAGACAGAATAAACTCATACATTAAAACATTCAGCGAGAAAAATATAAATTTAAATCGTGTTGTAGAACACTCAATAGAGTCAGTATTGTCGCGTATAAACCGACGCTCTTAGGAAGGCAGATTTAAGTAAAGTCTCTCCGCTTGTTTTGCTTTAACTATTGGCAGCGTTTCATAATATTGATCACAAAGTCCTTGTCGAGCGCACCTTATCTCGCCTGGGCATCGTGGGCACTGGACTGCAATGAGTCAGGTTTTATCTCAGAGGGAGACTCCCGAGTGTTGATGGAAACCGATCAAGATTATACGAAGGCACCACTGAAGTCCTGGGGTACCTCAGAGCTCTGCACTTGGTCCGCTTCTTTTCGCAGCTCATTTTCTCCCTCTTGCAGAGGTGTTCGTCGTGCGCAATCTACGCTATTACTTCTACGATGCTGATACGCAAGTGTACCTATGCTTTAATCCCCACCACTCCCGCGAAGTCGAACTCTCTCAATAGCCCTTGCTGTGCTTTCGTTTAATTAATGGCACTGCCTCCGATCGTTGTATGCCTGGGCTGTGACACTAGATGTGGCATGCTGTCGGGATGTGCTGTTGGTGATTTTTGTGACAAGGTAGTCGCACGCACTCCGGTGGGGACTCCGGTGGGCAAGAGAGTATAAGAAAATTGTGCTCCATCCTTCTGCTCCAGTGCGTAGTGGAATAAACTGGTGGTGTTGCTCGTCGGCTGGCGTTCTGTGCTGTGAGCGACGGCAACCAAACTGCACTTACTGTATGTATTGCTAACATCAACACAAGAAAGGCAGGTAACTTTCCCATATTGAAGGATAACAGAAAGTTTTAAGATAAGGGTAAACCAAGTGTGACTCGGAAATTTGAATGCTTTACGCGAAAAACATTTATACCTTTGCTTTGATCCCTCCCAGCCTTCGAGCACCTCAAATTCTCTCAACTCACTTGCTGCATGTATTGATGACATCCAAACGTGGGTGGCATCAACTTTTCAAAAGCTAAACGATGATATAACTAACTTACTAGTTATGGGCAAACCCAGTGTGATTCAGAAATTGGAAAGGCTGACGCCTAAATTCGGCTCTGCCAGCATATCTCCTGTTGAATCAGCTCGAAATCTAGGTGTCATGTTCCAAAGTGACCTCTCGTTAGACGACCACATCAGCTCCACAGTCAAGTCTGCCAACTTTCAGCTACATAACATTGCTAAAATTAGGGGTTGTTTACATAAGGATACCACGTCCAAGTTGGTCCATGCATTTGTGACATCCCGTCTTGACTTCTATAACTCACTGCTTGCTGGCCTACCGGCATGTACAATCAGGCGATTACAGCTGATGCAAAACTCCGCAGCTAGGCTTGTCTGTCGTGAGCGCAGCAGTTTCCACATCACACCACTACTCGCCGACATGCACTGGCTACCAGTCAAGCAAAGGATCGAATATAAGGTTTTGTCGCTCTCTTTTAGGTCTCTTCATTCTTTGGCTCCAGCCTATGTCTCATATCTATTCCCCCACCAGGCCAAGCATCGTACCACCCGCTTTTCGGACTCCAACAGTTTATCGCTACCTCGTACAAACCTCAAATCCTTTGGAGACCGTGCATTTAGTTCGTATGCTCCCAAAGCCTGGAACTCCCCCGCCCCGCGACTTGCGTCACAACATCCCCTTACTTGACCACATTTATACAGAACCTAAAACACACACCTATTTAGGACAGTATTTAGTGGGTCCCTGTGATTCGTCCTTGATGTGCTTATGCGTGCTGACACTGTGCATGCTGTCACTAACCACATTTGCATGCTGACCCTGTGCATGTCACCCCTAACCATGTTATTCACGTTGTTTATCAAGCAGGATATTACTCACAATTCAATCGCGTTTCCCTTTGCAGAAAATGTAAGGTGCCTAGAAAGAGACGGAGTTCTCTGTGGGCGCTTTATCAAGTGCATTATTATTATTATTATTAGTATTATTATTAAACCACCTCTGACAGTGTATCTCCTATTATATTTGCACGAAGTCTGGGTGTCCCGTTTCAAAGTGATTAATTACTAGACGACCACATAAGCTCCATTGTCGACTCTGCCTACCTCCAGCTACGGAACTTTGCAGCAACCCTGGTCTACTTAGGCAGGGACAATATATCCAAATTTGTTCGTATATTTGTGACATCCCTTCTCGACTTCTATAGCTCACTGCTTGCTGGTCTCCCGGCGTGTGCAATCCGGTGCTAACAGTTGGCACACATCTCCGAAGCTTTATGTTTCCGGGTTTTATGTCACGACCTTCGAAATTTCGACATCGCAGCGACGTCTAGCGATCTGCATTGGCTCTTAATCAAGCAGCGGATCATTTTCAAGGTTCTTTCACTCAATTTTAGATCCCTTAGTCCTCTGGCTCCCGACTAGCTATCATAAGTACTCTCTAAACAGCCTAGGCATCTTAACACTTACTTTTCTGATTCAAGTCACTTCGATATTCCTTAAACTAACGTAAAATCCTCTGTAGACCACACCTTTATTACTCATGCTCCCAAATCCTGGAACTCACTTCCGATTGAAGTCACGACATTCCCTGACTTACGACGTTTAAAACGAAGCTAAAGACGTACCTATTTCTCGCTGCCTTCGATGGGTACTTTTTATTTGTCTCGTGCGTGCTAATGTGTGCTCATCCCGTGTATGCTATCATAAAGCATACATCCATGTTCACAATCAACCCTGTATGTTACCTCAATCTATAATTTACTTTTTGACGCATTGAATTTGAGAACTAGCCATTTAATCGCGCTTCATATACAACATCTTTGAAGTGCCTGGAAAGAGATTAGGCTATTTGAGGCCGCTATACAAATATATTAATCCTGTTATTGTTCATATCGTGTGTAATGACCTAGGCCAAAATCATACTCAGCTACAAATTAATTGACTCAAAATTTGATGCCAGAAACTCTAATTTTTATTTCGCAAAGTAGCTCGCTGTGTTTAAAGTGAACGTGGATAATTTTAGTCATCGAGTACGTAGAAACTGGGGAAGTGAATGGAAATCGGCAACGGTCTGTAAAATACGGCAATCTAATGTAACCCATCACAAATTGACAGAAAGTGGCTGGGCGAAGCTCCAGATTTTGTGGAGTTTGAATTAGCACTGTGTATACAAGTGAAATTACACTATAATATATATACCTTGAATGGGCACATAACTCCCCACCCCTCCCGAACTTCCATTTAAACTGCAATCACATAATGGCCACCAGTAGTGCATGCAGAGTCGCCGGTGATTCATAGTAATCTACAGCAATTGCCTGTACCAATACTGCAATGCTTTGCAAATTGACTCGAAATATGCTGCCGAAGCGCTCATTCTCACCCGATAAAACATTTCGCAATGTTTAAAATACGCCTACATTATGTTCACCCATTGTGGGCATTCAATCTGGGGGAAATGCATAGCATTAGACAGTAATGGCTCAGTCTAAAGCTGAAATCCACCAGTATCTACCGCAAATGGACGGGAAATTGATGATTTTAAGCTCCACATATCATCGTGCTTTAAATTGCATTGTATAAAGAACAATCAATAAGTTTAAACCAATGTGCGGAAATTGCCCGGATACTGCAATCTAATAGGATCTCTCAAAAATGGACACAAGATTGGTTGTGTGTAGCCGCAATTTAGATTTATTGATGCTACATACTCAATTTACATTGTAATCTGCTAGCACACAAAGTTTTTTCTCGAACACTGCGTTGCAAACTAGTGCAAAATCCCAGGCGTATACCTGAATAAATTGCAATCCGTTTTAAAAATCTACAAGGAATTTGATGTTGGAGCTCCAATTTTCGTTCCACATTGAAGCATGTCCTATTTCAACTGCATCAACATCATTATGACCCATTGGGCACGTGTAATCAAGTACAAATGTCAAACTTAGCAAGTTCGGAGATGAACAACCACCAAACAGGTGTACAGCGAGCACAAGCTGCCGTCTACCGTTCGCCAAATACCCAAGTAGCCTTCGATGATTACGGCAAACTTCTTTAAGATTGCCTCATCGCTTCGATGGACTCCAACCAAAGTAAGTGAAATCGCGTGTTTTAAAGCTGAATGCTGTTGGTCGTTGCTCAGCACGCAGGTCGTAAGCGTCGCAACTTATTATTTTTCAAGCTAGCAAGTGGCCACTAGCAGGTGTGTGAATAAGCCACTCTGTCGAGGTTTCCAGAATCCCAGCAATCGACGTTCATGGCGCTCTGTAGCAATACATGGAAGAGACTCCAGCAACTGATAACAATCATATGGTCACCCCAAACAAGTTGCTTCTGCAGACTTTGGTAGTTACTACATTGAGGAGCTTATTACTGTTCGCGACGTCAAAGGAGACCCCCTGAGCCACATGATGTTGGTGAGCCGTGATGGCACACTAGGTAAGGCGGTTGCTTTCACGACCTCGGGACCAAGGTCGTGGGTTCGATTCTTGTGGTGGGTGATTCTTTACTGCCGTATGTAAGCGGTGGTGATAACCGCAAAGGTTCTCCTGTCGATATACAAAAAGAGGCTGTTTAATCGGCCACGATTTTTCTTTTTTGTGAACACTATACACAGCAAAGGCCCGCAAGCTGACACTGTTCAACTTCCGCTTTCGAGGACACGCAGTATGTACGCGCTAGCAAACTGGCGTCGGAGTCCGACAACTCGGAAGCCGTCGGACAAGCCAGTGGCCACTTGACCTTTCCGGCGGTCGCCGACGAATGGCACGATGAAGCAGCAGCAGCAGCAGCCGTTCGCAGAGCGACCGGCTGATAAACTGGCTCGAGCGCACGTGAAGCATGAACCTCAAAGGCACGCATCTTTGTTCTTCGACTTGAAGCATGATTACGCAGCTAATACGGCGTCTTTTTTTGGCTTACAGCTAGGCTCATTTCTGCTGTGAGCGAAGAGCCCATAGAAGGATGCCAACCGTGCTCACAAGCGTCTGTTTATTTCTGTATAAAATAAAAAGAGTTTTTAAGAGCTATTCTTTTTAACTTTATAGCTTGTGATTTTGGTCTAGTCTTTAGGGATGCATGTTTTGGGGCTTACGGTTTAGGGCTTTGTGGTTAGATTTGTAATTTGTTGTGTTTTAGTTTTGGGTTTATGTTTTGGGTTTTACGGTTCACTGATTAGGTTTTAGAGAAAAACTCTTGACAGAAAAGATGTCTCAAAACATGTGAAACCGAGCTTATTGAAGCCAAAAAAAATGCAAAACACCGTACGAAACGCGTCTGCACAAGTCTCTTTGTCAACAAAGGCCTCAAAGGTGTATTACAAAAGCACTCTCACTAGAGCCGACACGCTATAACAAACTACCTTAGCACTCTTTCTTCGGCTTTTTATATACAAACCCTCATACCAGGCCACATCAATAAATGCAGAGCAAAGGACCATACAATAGGTCACAAGGTCTTAAAAAGACAAAGGCAAACTAGGTGTGGTTAACATATTAAAAAATCTAACGCTCAAACGCGGCTGCGCCAGCATATTTTTCCTGCTGAATTTGCACGAAAGAATGACGTCCTGTTCTAACGTGATCTTTCATTAGAAGATCAAATCAGCTCCACCGTTGCGTGTGTAGACTTCTAGCTACATAACATTGCAAACATTCAGGCTCGCTTAGACAGGGAAACTACATTTTAATTGGTCCGTGCATCTGTGACATCCCGTCTTGCATTCTGTAGCTCACTGCTTGCTGGTCTACTGGCCTGTGCCACCAAGAGCTTACAATTGGTACAAAAATAAGCAGCTACGCTTGTCTGACGTGAGCGACACAGTAGCCACATCGCAACACTGCTCGCCAAACTGCACTGGCTCCAGGTCAAATAGCACGTCGACCTCGAAGGTCCTGTCACTCTGACTTCTAGAAAGCTCTTTCCTTCTTCGGCTCCAGCCTACCTAGCAGATCTACTGCTCCTGCATGCTTAGCATCGTACGATAAGCTTTTCTGAATCTAATAGCTTAACTGCACCTCATACGAATCTCAAATCCTTGGAAGACCGTGCGTTCAGGTCGTAGGCTTCCAAAGCCAGGAACTCACTTCCGACTTGCGTCACGACATGTCTGAGTTTTTTACGACATTAAAAAAAACGCTAAAGCAAAAATATTTATCATAGCAGTTAGCGAGTCCATGCGATCCGTCCTTTGTGTGCTTACGCGTTCTGACGCTGTGCATGCTGCCACTAATCACATTTGCACGCTGACCCTGCGCATATCACCTCTAACCATGCTACGCTTGTTAAAATTGAGCTTCAACCATTTATCATTTGGTAATGCTTACTTTGAAGCACATTAAAGTGCATGGAACAAAATTAATTTCATGGGGGCGTTGTTTAAATGTATATTTATTATTATTAAAAGTAGTCGCCCTAATCAAACGCCATCGTTTAGCGGCTCGTCCACGAGCAGACATTAAATGGTCGTAAAAAGAACTAAAAGCATGTTACGTAGAGCCACGTGTTGCGTAGAGCCACGTGTTGCGTAGAGCCACGTGTTGCGTAGAGCCTCGTGTTGCGTAGAGCCTCGTGTTGCGTAGAGCCACGTGTTGCGTAGAGCCACGTGTTGCGTAGAGCCACGTGTTGCGTAGAGCCACGTGTTGCGTTAAGCCACACAGCTAGTCCGAAAACCGGGTAACTGAATATCAGATTGAAGCCGAGCATATTGTAGCTGCGTCAATAATTACGCGGTAGTTCACTGCAAACGGGGCTCCTCAACTTGTCTTGTTCGGAAATCCCCTAATTGGCGGTATCGTAGACCTGCTGCAGTGATTTTTATGACGTTGTTGCATGCGTGACGTGCAACTTCCAAGTCCGGTCAGAACGAGGCCGCAAACGCAGCGCCCGCAGCGGAGCTGGTCTCAGCCGAAGCGTAAACAAATGCCGGTGGCGCCTGAACCTTGCGTAGCGGCTAGCTACTAGGCAGCGGGCTGGAACCAATTCAAGCACGTAGTACGTAGTACGCAGTAGGAGGGACGAGCGGCAGCGACGACAAACCGCCATACCTTAGCATATCGAGTCCGTATCCACCATGTCGACAAGTCTATTTTACCGTAGTGGACGGTTACAGGCGTTCAACAGCGGTCACGACGCACGCCAACGGCTGTAGGCGCAGATGCCAATGCCGAGTCTGGAATCCTTGTTGCCTGACTATTTCACGTTGCAGGCTTCATACGGCCCCTGCCTTAGATTATCACATATTCTCGGATAATCTCGGATACTGATTATCATCCACACTCTGTCTGGTTTAGCTAGCTGACTAGCTAGCTGACAGGCCGTTACTGATTGCTTGAAACTTCAATATTTACGTTGAAAACCCTATCAATAGCAAATTACGCTCATTTCTTGACTGTCTAGATAATTTTGGTTTGGTCCAACGCGTTAATCATACCACTAACGTTGGTGGCTATATCCTCGATCTCGTTATCATTAAGGATGTCTGCCCCACTGACCTTAAAGTGTGGCCACTGACCTTTTCGTATCATTGCTCGGTCTCGTTAGCTGTTCCTGCTCCCTTATACGTAAAGGGTAATGTCGAACTTTTCCAGCGAAGTAACTTGAGCATTGACATGGATGCATTTTTGAAATATGTTTGTGATGCAGGGCATATCGATCTGCACCCAGACTCGACCGGCAGTCTCGATACCCTCACTGATGCAGTAAACATGACACTTAGGAGTGCTCTTGACAAGCATGCTCCCGTCCATTCTATCCATGTACAGAGTCACGGAGACTCCTTTCAAATTAAAAAAAACTTCAAAAGATGCACATTTTTAAGCGCAGGCTTGAACATTGCTTTAATAAATCGGGTCTGATGCAGATCTAGCCAATTTCAAAGAATGCCTTTGAGTTTACGCCCGTAAGATTAAAAAAGCCAGGGCTTATTTTTCCACTCGAAAACTTAATTCCTGCTTGTCAGACCCAAAAAAGATTTATAAGAAAGTAAAGAATTTACTGGCCGATGCTGAGAGGTCTGACTCCCCAGATATTAAAGGCTCAGCCAAAACGTTCTTCTCTTCCTTCTTCTTCTCCTCCTTCTCCTCCTTCTTCTTTTTTACTAAATAACTGCACATCCGTACCTTCGTAAAGCCCCCTCCGAGTAAAGCAATCGCGGAATCACTACATGTGACGCTTCTTGAAAGATTTTCCTTGGTTTCCGCAAGCGATGTGGCTACCTTAATATGGTCAAGTAAAAAGAGCTCGTCTCCTGAAACCCTATACCTGTGGCAGACCAACTTGGTCCTGCCATAACCAAAACTTTTAATGCTTCTTTTGCAAAAAAGGTCGTACCCAAGTCCTTCAAATCGGCAATCGTTAGACCCCGTACTTAAAAAGCCTAAATTAGACACAGAGGTCCATGCAAACTATCGCCCAGTTTCCCTTCTTCCTTTTCTGTCAAAGATTCTTGAACGAATGGTCGCTAAGCAGCTGGTAGAACGTATCAAAAAAATGAAATGTCAGAAAAATTTCGGGGTTTAAGAGGCAGCACTCCACTGAACTTCTCCCATCCGTGTTAACAATGGCATTCTACGAGGCAACGATGAGGGGAGTGTCGCTGCCGAGCTCTGCTAGATCTATCAGCTGGCTTCGATGCCATTGATCGCTATATCCTACTTGAAAGATTGAGAACAACGATCGGTCTAGCAGACGAGGCACTAGCAAGATTTAAATCGTACTAGTCTGATCATGTTCAATCCGTTTCGTGTGGGGGTCAGGTCTCACTCACGAAACTGGTCACCTGTGGAGTCCCTCAAGAGTTTGTCCTCGATCACTTGCTGTTCTCCACTAATAGTCAACCTCTGGGAAAGTGATTAAGGCCCGCGGAATATGACATACAATTAAAACTGACGCTACTAAGCTGCATTTGTCATTCAAACCATCGGAATTAGCTGCAGCAGTTGATAAACTGAATGCTTGCCTTGCCGAAATTTGATCCTGGATGTCGGAAAATGTCTTGAAACTAATCGACGATCAAGCTGAACTGCTTCTCATATCTGCACCGAGATCGTAAGTGTGACAGCCTGCTGATGAGTTTGTATGTCATCAGGCTCTGAAAAATAAGTCCGTGAACACAAACTTGAATTTTATTAACTGAGGGCAATCTGTCAACGTCCAATGATATAAGAATCCACACGGGGAAGCCGAACAATAAGAACAACTCTTTTGCCTGTTCAATGGCAGCTCAGTGGAATGCTGCAGGCAAGCATGGCAGGGCTACCTACACTGGCTAGGCAGACTGTAGCTACCAGAAAGCCTTCAGGAGCCTCTTACCGTTAAAGATGATCGACTCTCAGCAAGAAGTCCTACAATTTGGATTCCAGTGGTAAATGCATAGCCACTGTCGAAATCTGCCCTCTCCCTCCATCCTTCACCCGTGCATCAGATGGGGATCGTTGATAATCAATAAAGGCCCAAAGGGCTTTATAAGAGAGTGTCTATGATAAGCTGACTTAAACGAGTTAGAGAGCTTTGCTATTCTAACAGTTGATGCTGTTGCGCGACCATCACCACGTGTCAGAAATTTAGGCGTAATTCGACAGCTGCTTAAATTTTAAAAGCATCATTCAGAAGGCTGCTTCTACAGCCAGCCATTACGCCCGACCCCTATCTAAGCTAAATAGCTGTCTTCAACGGTGGCTTGTGTAGTTTGGTTGCACAGTAGAGAGCCAGCCGATGCCTAACACCGACAGTTTATTCCCAGCACACGGAGCCCCAGAGCGCACGGCTTCCCTCAGCCCCTGCCCTCACACGACTGCCCTCCCCTGGTCGACTCCGACGACTCATCGACCACAACTGTGCACCGGCCAACCCTGATGGTGAATCCACCATCTGGCCACCAGCTGGTCCATGCCACATCAAAGGCGGATCACAGCAGTGCACTGGCCGACCCTGATGGTGAATCCACCATCTGGCCACCAGCTGGTTACTGGCCTCTGTCCATACCACATCACAGGCGGACCCCAGCTGTGCACCGGCCCCTCTCGGTGGTGCTTCTAACAGCTCACCAGTAGCTTATCAGAGGAGCCTGCATATGATACATACATGCGAACTACAAGCTCCCTTGACCTTACGGTCACAAGTCAGGAGCCGGCATACAATACATACATACAAACGTACATACGAACTACACGCACCCTTGACCTTAAGGTCACAAGTTTGCAGCACCAACACATGTAGCTGCAAGGTACAGAGCAGCAATGAGCAAGTCTATCCGGTCAGGACATAATCGTCGTACCGGCGGGGAAGTGCCACAAAGCGCCTGGGCCGCTGTACTGGTTCAGCTCTGTCTCCTTCAGGTGCAGGGGGCGCCTCTTGCTGCCCTGGTACGAGGCGCAAGTCGGACACGTGGCGACGCACACCGTCGATCTCGATTCCCACGCCCTGCCCCTCACTTGTTACCGTGCCCTCGGGCCACTCGGTCGTACAACGAGCGCCGGCAGGCTTCGCAAAGACTCGCTGGCCGACAGCATATTGAGTAGTCCTCGGGCCCTGATCTGTCTGTGCTCTGAAGAGGGGGCTTTTCCACTCATAGGAGAACAGCCTTCTGCAGGGCACTGATTCCTCGTGCAACCCGGCTGTTGGCGAGATGTTGTACCAATACACCATCATCAGGACGTTCTTGCCCGTGCGAGCCGCCATTCCCTTGATGGTCCTGTGGTTTTCGCTCAACGATGCCGTTGCCGGAGGGTTTATAGGCGCAACGGTATATGGGCTCCACGCCCCAGCGGTCGCAAAGACTGCGAAGAGCTGTTGAGCGAAAGCTCGCACCGTTGTCCATGAGCAGCTGCTGCGGAGGGCCACGCTCCCTAAAAATTTCTTCCAGATTTTGCACCAATGTGTTTTCTCCCTCGTCGGGTATTCGCCTCCAAATAGCGAAACGGCTTGGTCCGCAATCTACCACGGTCAGATATTTTTGGCCCTTGAAATGCGTTACGTCGCAGGCCAGGCGCTGCCAATTCTCGCTTACATCCAGCACGCCTGCACTCCATGCGACTGGTGCAGGATCGATCGACTTGCAACGAGGGCAAGCCTTCACGACGGCTTCGACGTCCTTCCGCCGGATAGTAGCTTTCGGGTGGCACATTCTGGCAAGGTACAGTGTCCTGTCAACTCCAAAGTGGTGAAGGCTGTGGAAACTCTTTAGGTCGACGACGCCGACCGCCGGCGAAGACGCCTGCTCTGGAACAGCGAGACAGCTTACATTCGCCCTCGTCCATTTCTGAGAGACGCGGGTCAGCTGGTCGGCTTTATTGTTGGATGATCGCACTAGGACTACGGAAGCCTTCAGTCCACACTCTGACACCGTGTCGGCTATCAGTGCTAGCCTGCGTTTGATAAGCGCCTCTCCCATGCCGTGGGCTCGTACAGGCTTATCTCCAACCAGCAGTGACTGTAGCCATCCGTGAACAGTTGCTGAATCTGTCCGAATCTCTACCTGCCGTAATGACCAAGCAATGGCCAGATTGAGGCCCTTGATGATAGCCTCCAGCTCCGCAAGATTGATGTGGGCTACGTCGTCCGCTTTTCGCAGCCAGGAGGCATCCTCGACGATTCTTCCTCCTATATCCAGACATGTGCCGATAGCAAGGCTGCTGGCATCACACCAGAGGATGCCACTATCCAGATTCGGCACATTCCAAATGCCTGAAACTGGATCGTCGGCATGCAATCGCTGCATCAACTCACCCGCCATGGCTATGACATTTTCACCAACGACTGAGTCCCAACCGACATCGCCAGCAGCTCGCTTTAGGTAACTGCAGGCCGGGCGAAGCCAGCCTGCGATTGGGAAATGCCCGATCAGCTGCCCGCACCACGAAAACAACTGGCGTCGCGATGGGGCGTTAGGCAATGCGCTCACCACGTTATCGCGGCGCCAACGAAGCTCCTCACCTTTGTTTGGCCTGCATACTCGAAGGCCAAGGACCCTTCCGCCAGCGAGGCTTTCTGGCGGCTTAGCCTCCAAACCAAATGTTCGTAGCAAGTCGATTACATCACCATTCGAGACAACGCTGTTATTGACAACAATATCGTCAACAAACAAATCGGTACCAGCACGAACTCGCTCATCCATGGACAAGACCTTTGTCAGAATCGCGGTCATTATTTTCGGGGCGACATTAAGTCCGAAACCTAGTCGTGTGAGGCAGTACCGACGGCCTTTGTACTCCACGACCTGATATTGCCAGAGAGCGGGATCAACATGCACCTGCAAGTATGCTTTTCGCAGGTCAATTATGCTCACGCTCTCGCCCAGCCGTCGCCACGCTCTGAGCTTAGTGCTACACACATCGCCACCAGCCGTGTGACTCGATACAAACTGATTAAGTTCTCGGTAGTCCATCACGGGCCTCACTTTGCCTTTACTTGCCTGTACGACGGCCATTAGAGGGATAGGCCACCACAATGACCAGCGAACGGCTGCAACCAGCCTTCCTTGATCCACTCTTCCACCTCCTTTTCGTAGTCGGCACGAATTTCCTCTCCCACATGATATGAAGCGACATGGTTCGTCAATTGGGGGACGACACAACGATTCGTCCACTCCCACTTGACTGACCAGCGCCCCCGATGGAAAACTGCCTTAAAGTCCTTGTCCTCAATCAGTACGTCAGCGGCCGACGATGCTACAGCACGTTTGACACTAGGAGACGCCACTACTGCTGCCTCGGAACGGTGTGCTGGCTCTGGAACTCTCCTTTGGCACATGAACTCAACATGACCAGCGGAAGGACCGATAATCACGCCGCCAAGGAGTTCAATGGCATCCATACCGAGTAGTAACCCGAAACCAGGAAGAACATCTGACACAAGGCAGTCCAGCACTATGGTTCGTCCGCAGAGGGCTACCGTAGCGACGCACGTGGACTTGCAGACAGCCGTGGCTCCATTCATCATTACGACTTCCTCGCACGCTCGCCTCACCCTCGCAGGGTCCGCAAGCGTCGCCGAAATGATGGACCTCGAGCACCCAGTATCCACGAGCGCAGACGCCTCGGAGTTTTCGATGAGGACACGTACCGAAGGAAGGCGCACCATAACGGAGGGGAAGCACCGGCGCAGTAATGCGTGCTCTCCCCTACTCGTTTTTTGGCCAGTTTGGTACGACCGCCCGATCCGAGCAGTTAGCAGCGAGATGTTGAATGCTCCCACAGACGTAACAGTGCCTCCCGCGACCACGGCGCGCCGCTTTAGAAGGACAATCACGGCGTAAGTGCCCGATCGCCTTGCATAGGAAACACACAACATCTCTGTTATTCGGTGCCTGGGGAGGCCATCCCGAACGAGAACCGGATGCGAAGCAACTTTCTGCCGCCTTCGGAATGCTGACGCTTGCCTTCACTATGACCCGAGCCTTCTCGACAAGAACATCCGCAGGCATTTCCGCGAGGTTGCATGAGGCTTGGAGGTGCCTCTTTGCGGCCTTCGGCAGCCCAGCAACAAAGGCGCATTTGACAAAATCACCGGCCACCAGCCTAGCCAACCGATTCAAGTCCGCCCAAAAGCCATCCACATTTTCACCTTCAGCAAGGCGACGCGAGGCGAATTCCTCGTAGGCATCGAAGCGATTCGGCAAGACTGCTGCCAGCAGCGCTTTTCTTACCGTGGCGTAGTCTTCCTTAGCCGCCTCGGGGACGCCATCGTATACGGCGTATGCCACACGTGTAAGGAATAGCGGCAGGAAATTATGCAATTCATCAACCCCTTGCATCTTGGCCAATCTTTCGAACCGATTTAGCCATTCAGCGAAGTCTCCGCTGCCGTCGAATTGCGAAATTTTTCCTTCCATTAGTTGTACTTTCAGACTCATCGTTATACGGACCACACAGTCGCTCCCGCCGAGAAATAGCTTGTAGTTTGGTTGCACAGTAGAGAGCCAGCCGATGCCTAACACCGACAGTTTATTCCCAGCACACGGAGCCCCAGAGCACACGGCTTCTCTCAGCCCCTGCCCTCACACGATTGCCCTCCCCTGGTCGACTCCGATGACTCATCGACCACAACTGTGCACCGGCCAACCCTGATGGTGAATCCACCATCTGGCCACCAGCTGGTCCATGCCACATCAAAGGCGGATCACAGCAGTGCACTGGCCGACCCTGATCGTGAATCCACCATCTGGCCACCAGCTGGTTACTGGCCTCTGTCCATACCACATCACAGGCGGACCCCAGCTGTGCACCGGCCCCTCTCGGTGGTGCTTCTAACAGCTCACCAGTAGCTTATCAGAGGAGCCTGCATACGATACATACATGCGAACTACACGCTCCCTTGACCTTACGGTCACAAGTCAGGAGCCGGCATACAATAAATACATACAAACGTACATGCGAACTACAGCTTGCACAAAATTTAACTATCTCCTCAGTTCTGTTTCACCTTGATTATTTTAATTTTCTTTTGGCTGGGCTACAAAAAAGCAACTAGAGCACTACAAACGGCTATGAATATGGCTGCAAGGCTAATTTTATAGTCCCAGAGTTTTGACTACGTGCGTCCTTTGTAAAAGAGCTAGGATGGCTGCCGGTTGATCAACGGATACAGAGCAAAGTTCATGTGCTGACCCGCAAGGCCTGCTACGGCTTAGCTCCTCCATACCTAGCTGAACTAATTTCAGCCTCCTCGTGCCCTCAGGTCCTGTATGTACAATAAATTACCTGTTTCATTTGTCCGCTTAAAGACAGTTGGCGACAGATGCTTTAGCTCAGTAGGTCCTAGACTGTAGAACTCGCTTCCACGATTATGAGGCAACGACAACTACTCTCCTGCTGCCGACTATGGCTCATCCTTTCTAGCGGTCCTGAGCTGCTACTTCCGTGCCACTCACTACCTCAACTGCTCTCCTGACTCTGCTATGCTTCCTACTTTCTCTTTGCTGCGTGACATGAAGTCGGTTTGCTACCGAATGCGTACCGAAAGCCGCTTAGGCTGTGAGTGGGCTACACAAAACTCTCCTGCGTTTCTCGTTCTCGCCGACCTGCACTGGCTACCAGTCCAGCAGCGGATTGACTTCAAGGTTTTGTCGCTCACTTTTAGGTCACTTCATTCTTTGGCTGCAGCCTATCTCTCAGATATACTCCCCCACCGGGCCAAGCATCGTATTACCCGCTTTTCGGAATCCAACAGTTTACCACTACCTCGTACAAACCTCAAATCCTTTGGCGCATTTAGTTCGTATGCTCCCAAAGCCTGGAACTCCGTCTCGACTTGAGTCAGAACATCTCCTGACTAGACCACATTTAAAAGGAACTTAAAAACACACCTATTTAGGACAGCATTTAGTGGGTCCCTGTGATTCGTCCTTCATGTGCTTATGCGTGCTGACACTGTACATGCTGCCACTAACTACATTTGCATGCTGACCTTGAGCATGTCACCCCTAACCATGTTATTCATGTTGTTTATCAAGCATGATATTACTCACCATTCAATTGTGTTTTCCTTTGTAGCAGATGTAAAGCGCCTAGAAAGAGATTGAGTTCTCTGAGGACGCTTTATCCAGTGCATTATTATTATTATTGCTGATAGAACCCGCATGCGGCAGGCATGGTGTAAGCAGGTGGATGCACACGAAGGACTAATCACAAAGCTCCACCAAAATGCGGTTATATACAGGTGCGTTGTAAGCTTATTTTTAAATGCCATGTCATGTCCTCCTAAGCATACTCACTAATGTGACCGCGGGCAGTTTTCAGACATTAACGTACCGACGACAATGTAATTTCCGGCCAAGAAAGACGGAAATTCGACCTTGCCAGTTGTGACGTGTATTAATGGGCCGAACGGGCGCTCCGGCCCTGTCAACTGGCGGCCTGGCCGACCGATTTTGATTAGGTCCAACGGCCAAGTTTATCTGGTCCCGTGGTTGTACTAACATTAGGTTAATCTTTCGCTTCAACATTGCGACGTCTTAAAAGACCAGAAAACTAACGGGACAGATTCAAAGCTGCTTAATCACATCCGTTTGCCATTACGATTTTTGGGATTTTGACGAGACTGTCGTTTCTTTATCCCGTCATGTTCACTGCGTGACGGTCGGCGTCTTCGCCTAAAATTGAAGCGGCCAGTTAACGATCGTGGCGAATAAAATTCAGGTGCAATGCACTCATCGGCGACCGCTCACGGTTTAGTAGCAAACGAGGCTGGAGACGGAAGCAAAAGTGCCAGGCGCTCAAAATAGATCAGTCACGATTTGGATCCGGAGGAAGACCTAGCGTTTCCAGCAGCTTGGCGTGCAGCAGGAACTGGTGCCTGCTCCGGCAAGTTCTTTTAGCTAGCTTCCTCGGTCTATTGCAGCCATTCACAGCTAACCCGCACAGCCCTGTATGGGCTGACAGATCGAGTAGCCGTAGCTATGGCTACTCAGACTACCCGCTGAATTGCGGGCCCTTTACAAGCACTGCTGCAAATGTCCTTTAACTAAACAACGATAAAACCGAACCTCTCTTTTCATAGGACACCACAAGCGCATGGCTTGACTAGGAGGTTTTGCTCTTCTAATCGCCAATGCGTGCGACCTTCGCTCGGAATTTAAATGCCGTCTTCGGCAGCTGCTTTAATTTCGAAAGCTTTGTTGAGAAGAGTGCTTCCACAGCTAACCATCACGTCCGATCCTTATCTAAGATTAGAAACAGTCTTTTACTGTGGCACATATCAAATTTAACTAGCTTCTTGGTTCCGTCTCGGCTAGATTATTGTAATTAATGTTTGGCTGGGCTACCGAAAATGAGCCTCTAGATAGCTGCAGCTGGTGAGAAGTATGGCTGCAGGGCTCGATTGTCTGACACTGCACTTTCTGTGATGGCTTATTTCCATGAGAATAAGAGTGGCACTAGAAAAGGTTGCCTGCTAGAGACAGAGAGAGATACATACAGACAGACTGACAGACAGACAGACAGACAGACAGACAGACAGACAGATAGACAGACAGACTGAGAGCGAGACACAGAGAGACAGCCGGAGAGAGAGAGAGAGAGACAGACAGACAGAGATGGAGGAAGAGAGAGAGAGAGAGAGAGATGGAGGAAGAGAGAGAGACGGAGAGAGACACACAGAGAGAGAGAGAGAGAGAGAGAGAGAGAGAGAGAGAGAGAGAGAGAGAGACAGAGACAGAGAGACAGACAGAGATGGAGGTAGAGAGATAGAGAGAGAGAGAGAGAGAGAGAGAGAGAGGATGGAGGAAGAGAGAGAGAGAGAGAGACAGAGAGAGAGACAGAGAAAGACAGAGACAGAGACAGAGACAGAGACAGACAGAGAGAGACAGAGAGAGACAGAGAGAGAGAGAGAGAGAGAGAGGGAGAGGGAGAGATAGAGAGATAGAGAGAGAGAGAGAGAGAGAGAGAGAGAGAGAGAGAGAGAGAGAGAGAGAGAGAGAGGGAGGCGGAGATCCTCTTAATGCTGCTTCGAACGGACTGTAGCGGCTTCAGCACTATATAGTTTAGCCTACAAGCACAGCGCACGCAGCGCAGCCGTGTCCTTGCAGATGCGTTCTTGTAAGGCAGGCGCCACGAATTGCGGAAGGCTAGTGATTCGCAGACGGTTCCTCGATGCGTGGGCAACCACGCCTTCGGTAGAAAGAGCGCGTTGGCGATGACGAACGCGTCAGCTGTTACGTTGGAATGACAATGACAAGTCTACAGCGCTAATGCAGACCAGTATACTCAATGTCCGAAGAAGAGAGGTATTCGATTAAAGCACCGGCCGTAGCATTCAATTTGCAGCGATACCCAATGTGAAGCTGCCCGGCGCGATCGCACGAGCCAAGACTCACCGACTATCTCTCAAATTTGGCTTTTAATGCCTAAAAAAAAAAATTGCGAGACATCCGCTTGCCTCAGAATCTTGCCCGGAAACTGCCAATAGCCCCGTGCTCTGACAACCGCCTTGACGTGCCCGCGCGGGCGTGTCAACGCTTTGAAAGTGGGCTCTCGCATGTTGAGGCAAATCGAGCAACCCGTCGCATCTCGTTTTAGGGGAACGGTACAAACGCGACGTGGTGCGGCTTCTGCGATTTTCTGTTCATATGCACAGAGCTGGCAACGGCGCGCCAGTTCTGAAAGACGTGCCGCGGCAAATCCCGACGACGCCGCCCGAGCCTCGTTCAGTGGCTGGCGACATGTGGGTGCGGCATCGCAGCCACGCAGACATACCGACGGCAACGGAGCGCGAAGCAATGGAGACTACGTCGGTGCATTTGTGCAATGCATACGTGTCCGTAACGTATAGGAGTCAGTTCGGCAGCCACGGATCGCTGGGCATAACTGGTAACCGGAACCTGATCTTAGCGAGCAGCAACTCTCTGTCAGCGCCCCAGAGCTTGGCCCAGCTTGGCCCAAGTGTCCGACTTGAATCCCAGGGCGAAAGTGCACTGCCCGCCCGCCTGGTTCAAAGCCGATTGTTTCGCTTCCCCTTTGCGCCGCCTAGGCGCAGACCATGTCACACCGCCGGTCTCGAGTTGTCGCTGCAATTAAGGAACCGCGAATGATATTTCGCCAGTCGTCATGTTCCCAATATGGCGGGCCGAGGTTTCGCCCCGCCCCTCCGTAAATTAGGCCCTGCTCGGGCGCGAGAGCTAAGAAATGTATGCCAACCCGCTGCTGCAAGGTACAATGTTCGACATCACGCGTCTCTCTGTGGAGGCTAATGCAGATTATTTATTAATTGTTAATTAATTTTTAATCAATTCATATTTATTAATTTATTATTTATCAATATTATTAATTGCACAGGTTTTCGAGCGCCTTCGCTGTCGCAGCAGCAGCTGTCTTCGTTGCAGCTGCCGTGTCTCCATCTTCGTCACCGACGGCCGTCAAGAGCTCGGCTTCAGCACGTCCGACGCTGCTCATCATGTAATGTAATGTAATGTAATGTATCTCAGTCAGTAACTCCACAAAGTCATAAAGACCATGTGGATGTTACGCAGGAGAGTTTTGTATAGCGCACTCACAGCCTAAGCGGCTTTCGGTACGCATTCGGTAGCCAACAGACTTCGTCTCACGAAACAAAGAGAAACTGGGAAGCATAGCAGAGTCAGGAGAGCAGTTGAGGTAGTGAGTAGCATAGAAGTAGCAGTTCAGGACCGCTGAAAAAGATGTGCCATAGTCGGCAGTTGGAGAGTAGATATCGTTGCGTAAGAATTGTGGAAGCGAGTTCCACAGTCTAGGACCTGCAGAGCTAAAGCTTCTGTCGCCAACTGTCTTTAAGCGGAGGAATGGGACAGCTAATTTATTGTCCACACAGTACCTGAGGGCACAAACAGGCTGAAACTGATGCAGCAGTTCAGCTAGGTACGAAGGAGCCAAGCCGTGGCGGGCCTTGTGGGTCAGCGTAAGAACTTTGCTCTGTATCCTTTGCTCAACCGGAAACCATCCTAGCTCTTTCAGCAAAGGTGACACGTGCTCAAACCGCTGGGACTTGAAGACCAGCCTTGCAGCCATATTCATAGTCCGCTGTAGTGGCATAATAGCTTTCTTTGGTAGCCCAGCCAAAAGGGAATTACAATAATCAAGCCGAGACAGAACTAAAGAGCTAGTTAATTTTTTTTACAAGCCACTGTGGGAGACACCTCCTAATCTTGGATAGGGATCGGATGTGACGGCTAGCTGTAGAGGCAGACTTCTGAATAAAGCTTTTGAAATTGATGCAGCTGTCGAACACGACACCTAGATTACGAGCACATGGTGAAGGTCGCACAATAGCATCACCTATTAGAACAGCAAAGCCTTGTAATCCAGCCACACGCTTAGGGTGTCCTATGAGAAGCAGTTCGGTTTTATCGTCATTTAATTTCAGGAAGTTTTCCGACATCCAGGATCGAATATCGGCAAGGCTAGCATTCAGTTTCTCAGTTGCTGCAGCAGATTCCGACGGTTTAAATGACAAATACAACTGAGTATCGTCAGCATAGAAGTGATATCCTATTCCATGGGCCTTAATCACTTTTCCCAGGGGTTGCGTATAAATGGAGAACAGCAAGGGACCAAGTACAGACCCTTGAGGGACTCCACAGGTGACCCTTCTCATGTCTGAGACCTGACCCCCACACGACACGGATTGAACACGATCAGACAAGTATGATTTAAACCACGCCAGTGCTTCGTCTGCCAGACCGATCGTTGTTCTCAATCGTTCAAGCAGAACTTCGTGATCAATGGTGTCGAAGGCAGTAGACAGATCTAGCAGAGCTAAGGCAGTGACATTCCCGTCGTCGTTGCCACGTAGAATGTCATTGTTAACACGGAGGAGAGCAGTTTCAGTAGAGTGCTGCCTCTTGAAACCTGATTGAAATGTATCTGACATTCCATTATTTTCAATATGTTCAACTAGCTGCTCAGCAACAATTTTTTAAAGAATCTTTGATAAGAACGGAAGAAGGGAAACTGGACGATAGTTTGCTAGGACCTCTGTGTCTAATCCAGGCTTTTTAAGAATAGGTCTAACAATTGCCGATTTGAAGGACTTGGGGACGACCCCTTTTCCCAAGAATCATTACAAATCTTGGTTATGGCAGGGCTAAGTTGGTCTGCAAGTGAAGACCACAGAGATGAAGGTATAGGGTCTTCAGGAGACGAGCTCTTTTTGCTAGACCTTATTAAGGCAGCCACATCACAGGCAGAAACATCGGAGAACCTTTTAAGAAAGGTCACAGGTTGAGGAACGGCGATTGCTTTGGTCGGAGGGGGCTTAATGGAGGCACGAATGTGCACAATTTTTTCAGTAAAGAAGGCTGAAAACTTTTCGGCTGAGCCCTTAATATCTGGGGAGTCAGACCTGGCAGCATTAGCCAGTAAATGGTTTACTGTCTTATAAATCTGTTCAGTGTCCGACTGGCAGGAATTCAGTTTTCTAATGAAAAAAGACGCCCTGGCTTTTTTAAGCTTTCGGGTGTAAACTCGAAGGAAGTCTTTAAAATTGACTAGGTCTGCCTCAGACCCCGATTTCTTGAAATGACGTTCCAGCCTGAGCTTAACACAGCGCATCTTAATAATCCCCTCACCATCGTCGTCATCATCATCATCCTCATCCCCTCGGGCGCTCAAGCTGCTCAGCTGGCCGGAGACGGGTGAGCGCCTTCAGCTCAGTTTCAGCTCTGGTCAATAGATATCCAAGATGCTATCAAAATTAAAACGCGACTTATCCTAACGATGCAAGGTGGAGCGTACACCGATACTACCTCCGGTCACGAGCGGCTGCTGATGAGACTTATCAGGCTCATTACTCGCATTATCATGTTAATCCATTCTGGCCTGCCTAACGCCTATGTAGACAGTCTGTTGGGTATGGATGGCAGCATCCAGGAGAGCTTTTAGTAGTTGCATGCTGTAAAACTGAAAACATATTATTTAAGTGTTGATTATATATATATGTTTAGTGTGTATATATATATATATATATATATATATATATATATATATATATATATATATATATATATATATATATATATATATATATATATATATATATATATATATATATATATATATATATATATATATATATATATATATATATACAACACACACATATATATTGACTAGTATATTATGCAACCACAGACAGACATTCGAACCACAGGCAGAAATTAAGTTACTTGAAACAGAGCAAGTGGCAAAATTCGATTCAGCAACCGCAGCAAAGCTGTAGTCACAAGAAGTGGGTTGGCCATGGCCTTGCAAGAAGATCGTGGCATTGAATTCACCAAGCGGCAAACTCAACGGGATCGTGGCTGGAGAAAGTACGCAGGCATTGCCCTAGGCAAAAGAACAAGCGTCTTTTAGTCGACAAAAGCACTACGACGTGTCTTGGAAACGGAGTGCTCACGAGGTAGGCCAGTAGTCGTCTACGCCATAGAAAAGTTGGGTAATACAACACATAGCCATACCAGTGCATTGCACGTCGTCGCGGACACAAGGGTCCTCATCGGGCGCGTAGCGAAAGTTGGCACTGGGCGCGAAACTTGACCAATACCATCCTCAGCCGTAAAGTAAAGCTGCTTTTCTAGCGTCAGAGTAGCAGTCCTAAATGTGAGCATGTTGCACGGCAGTAGTTCCTAAGCTGGTTACCAGGACAGTGGGTTCCACAGCGGCAACCACAGGTACGGAAAGAGCGACCCCTTTGTTCATCACGTTTTAAGTCAAGGCTAAGGTAACAGACAATTGCTCATAGCTTACCCTTAATTATTCATAATATTCTCTCTGTAACTATAATATAAATTATAATTATAAATTTGAATAGCATATTGAGTAGAAATAGTCTATTTCCGGGGACTTTACATATTCTGTAACGGAAGCATGATCAAATGGTTAATGGTACCCAGTGCAGTGTCATCAACCATTATGTTAGAGGTAACATGCAGATTGTCAACATGCGAATGTGGTTAGTGGCGACGTGCACAGCGTCAGCACGCATAAGCGCACGAAGGACAAATAACAAGGACCCACCACACACTGCGAGAAACAGGCGCACCTTTTGGTTCTTTTTAGTTGGAAATTCTAGGTAATTCGTGACATCTGTCAGGAGTAAGTTCCAGGCTTTGGTAGCACACGAATTAAAGGGGTAGTCTACAAAATATTTGAGGCTGGTTCATGGCGTAGCTAAACGATTCAAGTCAGAAAACAGGTGGCACGATGCCTAGGCTGATTTGGTATGAGTTCTGACAGATCGACTAGAGCCAGAGAATGAAGGACCTAAAAGTGAGTGGCAGAACCTTGTAATCAATACGCTGCTTGATTAAGAGCGGGTCGGCGAGAAGTGGTGTGATGTGGCAACTGCGACGCTCGCGACTATCAAGCCTAGTTGAACCACATCCTCTCCTTATTTAGTCCCCGCATAATGGTAAAAGTGTCACCGGGTTCCAGGGGTCAAAGGCTATTTCCGCCAAACCCCGCCATACTCCGGCCACGCTGCCGCTCGCCATGCCGGCGAGCTAGGGTAAGACGAGTGGCCGTCAGGTTAGATCTCTTTATAATAACGCATGCGCCAACAACAACAGGGGGAACTAAACAAGTCTACAGGGAGGGCCCTATACACAGCACACTATGGGGGGGGGGGCAAGACGACGCAGCAAGCGCGAACAAACGTGTTAGTTGGGGTCAGTCGACTTCTGCAGTCCTGTCGTTGTACCGACTCCGAATCCAACAGTACGAGCGTACGCCGTCCAAAACCCGGCTGGCTGAGTAACTGCTGGCTAGTCCGAGTCGACAACTACCACAGTCGTAAGCTTCCACCGAAAGACGCCAACACACGGGGGGGGGGGTCACGAACACGCTACACGGGGAAAGCGGAATAAAAACAAGTCAACAACGAGCGAGCTATCCAGCTCCGCTCGGACCTTGGGTACTCCTTCCCTTGCGTGGGTGGCAGCATTGCCGGAGCACGCCTGCACGAATCCAGGTGCATAACTCGGCGAGACCGGGAGCCTCCAACACCCCGACTTACTTGGCCAACTTCCCGTACCCAAGAGCCCCGGTGACCTCACGTCACCGCATACATCCGGCCATGCCGTAGGGTCCGACCCCGGTCTAACCGGTGACCCTAACCCTCACTAAAGCCGTCCGGTCCCTGCCAACCGAACCCAGCCTGGGTACAAAAGCAATGATGATAAGCGGTCATTTTATTACTGAGAGATTCATAAACTTATCCTCGTGCTTTCCATTTTTCAGTACGGGTAAATATTAACCAAGGATTGACGGCATTACTGTTCCATCCTTACGCGAGCATAGCGAAGTAAACAAGATGGCGGCAGGGCCACTAGTTTATCGGACCACTACTTAACTTATTCTGAATCGTGCACGGGCACCCCATAAAGCACAGGATAAAACAAGCAACTTTCCCTGGGGTGCAGGGAAAAGCTGAGCGGAACTTATACATTTTATCGGAGACTTCAATGGTGCAAATTCGATGCGGGTAGCAAAAGAAGCCGAAAGCAAATGACAGACCTTCGGTCTTTATGAGATATATGCCCAATCGTTGTGAGATTTCTGTTTAGTTCGATGAGTGACGAGAAGACTGGAAGCAGGCGAAGAGCAGCAGATGATAAGGGAAATGAATGAGCTGGCGGTGTTTTAATGCGCAGGCCCTGATTTTGGCAACTTTGCTCTGCTTAAACTGGAAAGAATTGACCGTGGAGGCAAGGTGCTCATCCGACGGCAAGTAATTTTGAGTAGCACTCCCAGATTTAGGGTAGAAGTCGCTACTTATGCTGGATTTACCAATAATAAGGCTGAGGTCTAGGTGTCCGATTAATCAAGGTTTGCGTATATGTTTAGGTTGGTCTTACTGTCACTACGCTTCGTAAAGTTACGGGCCATCTCCAACGCAGTCGATTCAGGCGGCAAGAAACTAAGTGGTTTGGATACTGAGCAAGGCTTAGAAGGGCGGATGATGGGTAGAGCTGAGTGTCACATGTCAACAAATGAAAAACCGCATTGTTATTTGCAATGCAATCTGCCAGGGAGAGAGAACAGGCAAAGGAATGGGGACATGAGGTCGAAGCCTGTATTACCCCAATACTTCTAAGGTAGAGTGGATGATTGATGGCCATCTATAGGTGCATATGAATATATATGAAATAATAATAATATATGATAATATATAATAATATAAGAAAATTATCGCAAAGGAAGGAGTGAATCCATTTGATCGTAGTTCCATTGACCATAATAGTGCCAAGAGGCGCTCTAGAAGAATCCGGTCAAGATCTATTACACCCAACGTTGCTAATAGATATGAGAGAACTAGGAGAGATGTCCCGACACTCTGATGAGCATTTTTCAGAGAGTCCTTAAAAAACCTTAGACAGATTGCCTTATGCGCGTCGATTAGTTCGACATCCCGATTGGATCTTTAGAGCTGGACCCGCTAAATTGATGTTATCGTTGCGACTGCTGAGTCCTGCGAATGTCGGGGAAATACTGACAAAATTTAACCAACAATCAAATATTTGCTTAGGGTACCTTTCACAAAAGAAGCATGCTAGTAATGAAATCGACAGTTTTGACAGCTTCTACGTTGAAAGCAAACATGTTCGTGCAAACCATACCTAGCCCGTAAGCAATCCGGAAGCAAAAAATCTATATAATACAAACTTAACGATCTCTGTATTATATTAGGCTTGGGTCCCAATAAACCTTGGTAAATTGAGGTACCCATTCGCACCTCGTGAAGGTCTATGTTGGAACGTTCACGTAGCTTCATTTTAAATGCAGTTTTATGCTTTTTGAATTACATAGGTAGGTCTAGCCATTAGAAATCAACGTGAAGTTTTAAATGTGAGTTCAGCTCTGCTTTTTATCAACAGCATCAGTTTACTTCCGGCTTTGGAAGGATACGCTTCGCCGAATATGTCTTCGCACATCATGAAGCTTTATTTTCGGCTATCCAGGATATTTGTATCAATACTCATGCAACAAAATAAAAATAAACTGCTGTTGCTATTTAAAAGTAGAACTGTAGTTCCATTTCAAATTGTATAAAGATCCCTTAATTATCTGTCGCATTGCATAAAATTCCAAGGCACACAAGTACATTGTAAATTAAGCAGTTTGAAAATACAAGCATGTAACACCGCAAACTGAAAACATGTACCTTAACAAGCAAACATTCAGAAATGATAGACACGAGACACGGATGGTGCAGAAAATGGTCAATTCGTCATTTTTAGATATGGTGCTTTCAGTTTACTTCCAGGTTAGACACGGACTGCACAATCATTTCTTTTACTTGGATGTCGTCAACAATTTGATCCCATATCTAGCATGCTTGTATTTTTTGGAAGGTACCATGAGCAAGTATTCAACTCCCTCACCAAATTTCTCCGTATATAATACACATTTGCACTTAAGTGTCTTCGAAAATAATCGCAATTGCATTATATTTACGAAAAAGCGTACTACAACTTACTTGCTACCGGCTAAATAGGATAGGGACCAGTACAAGTTGATTCACGGATTCAGAAATGTGAATGCTTTTTAGAATTGATGGCAAGCTGAAGTGTTGGACTGTCTAGCGTGATGTGAAAGCATTTACGCAAACTTCCACTCAAATTTACACCAAGAATACTTAAACATCAAAGCACTTTAATGGGCTAAAACCAAACAATAAAGACAAAGTGTCGAAATTTTCAAGGGTCAACAAGAGTGGATTTGTAAGTTTCATACCTGCGACAGATCTTACGAACATCTGATGCATTCAGTTTATTAAACCATGGAAAATATATCGTCTTCCCAATTAGGTAGCTCAAATTATTGAATTGTTACTACATTGTCAGCAAAATTCAACCAGTTCCATATTCATAGCTATGGATTCATAGCCGTATCTAAAACTCACCATGTCGCATTAAAACCGTATGCATCTTTCACTGCAGTGCAGCCGCTCTGCAAATGTAGATGCAGGTAGAATGAGTTTCGTTAAACTCGGGTAATCAGTTCTCAGCCAAAGCAGAATACCAGAAATCAAGTGACATATCCTGAAGGGTACGGTCTCCGGATCATATTAGGGTTGTTCGATAAGCAGTACAGCAAATAAAACTGGAGTATTGGGCAATTAGTCTGCCGAGAATCAGGTACTGAGGGCTTTGATGCATTATAAGCTTTCACTATTTTATGAATGAAGTTTGTAATACCGCATGAGTCATCTTAAAATGAATATTTTGCACTGAGAGTGTTGCATCTGAAAATAAAAATATGCTCTCGGACATATGGATGAGGTCTAACTCCTATCAAACTCGAAGCTGCATCCTAAGAACGGAAACCGAGTGCCAGCCAGCTAAAGAGCTAAAGGTTTCAGATGTAGCTTCCGAAGCACATATAGTTACTAACTTTCGTATGAAGACTTTTCAATTTAGTTAAGAAACGACCGATAACTGGATGATCTTGAGTCCTTCCAAAGTCTCCGGAGAGATGAGCTGAGTTTGCTGCGAGTGTTGCCTGTTCAGAGACAGAATCCCAATGTGGATTTCATGCATGTATCTCCGTCTGTAACTCCACAAAGTCATACAGACCGTGTGGATGTTACGCAGGAGAGTTTTCTATAGCGCACTCACAGCCTAAGCGGCTTTCGGTACGCATTCGGTAGTCAACAGACTTGGTCTCACCAGCAAAGAAAAAGTGGGAAGCATAGCACAGTCAGGAGAACAGTTGAAATAGTGAGTATCATGGAAGTAGCAGCTCAGGACCACTGTAAAGGATGTGCCATAGTTGGCAGTAGGAGAGTAGTTGTCGTTGCGCAAGAATTGTGGAAGCGAGTTCCACAGTCTAGGACCTGCAGAGCTAAAGCTTCTGTCGCCAACTGTCTTTAAGCGGAGGAAAGGGACAGCTAATTTATTGTCCACACAAGACCTGAGGGCTCGAAGAGGCTGAAACTGATGCAGCAGTTCATCTAGGTATGAAGGAGCCATGCCGTGGCGGGCCTTGTGGGTCAGCGTGAGAACTGTGCTCTGTATCCGTTGCTCAAACGGCATCCATCGTAGCTCTGTTAGCAAACGAGACACGTGCTCAAATCTTTGGGACTTGAAGACTAGCCTTGCAGCCATATTCATAGTCAGCTGGAGTGGTCTAATTGCTTTCTTTGATAGCCCAGCCAAAAGGGAATTAGAATAATCAAGCCGAGACTGAACTAATGAGCTAGTTAAGTCTTTTACAAGCCAATGTGAAGACAGCTCCTAATCTTGGGATTAGCTACTGGCATGGTGCCTAGAAGGGTATTTCGTTGGTTTATCTGTACAAAAACGTGACACATCCGTAGATGGCTATGCCGGTGGGAAGAAGAAGAGAACTCATGCAATAAAGCAGCATTTTATTCAGCTGCCACTGCCGAGCCTCGTGAGCAGAGTTGGGAGCCACAGGCCAGTTGTTTCAACCAACTGCTGCCGGAATCATCTGGTTTAGTTGGCCGCCATCGTGCTGTCAATCCATGCTCGGAAATAGGAAACGCGGGTGTATACGCTCGGATATCCGGTGGTGGTGCATCCAGTTCGTCCCCATGACGTAGCACCAGCCACGACGTTGGTACCATTGACAAGGCAAGACAGCGGACCGCCAGAGTCGCCCTTAAAATCAATCGAAATATCGCTCACGCACAGAAGAGAACTTGAATTAGCATTAGCAACTTCTGTAGTTACAAAAAGCTGTAAGGAGTTCAGTTAAGTAAAATTGGCGGTAATGTGATTCAAAAGTCTAATTTAAATAGCGAAAGAAGAGCCGTCGAAGCTACCAGTCCTAATTGCAGCTGGCAAGAAAAAATTGCCTTCGGACGGATCGGAACCCTTGACTTAGTTTGCGAAGTGCTAGCACCTGCTCCTAGGCTAAGACTCTGGGTGTGGGGTATTTTTCTCCCTTCATTCAGAGCTTTTGGCGGAAGAGTTAGCTGGAAGCTAGATCGGAATGGAACATCGTGTAAAAAATGAGTATCATCAGACTAGCACACCGTATCTACTATGTATGACCGCAGGCTCTACTCTCTCTCTATATATATATATATTTCGTAAAAATATATATATATACATATATATGCATGAGTTATATATATATTTATATATATATATCGTTATTTAACACGCCAAGAATCCAAGATAAGGACCTTCACCGGATGCTTACTTTGTGGCCGAGTTCAAATCATTAGGAGACTCACTGTGTGCATATATATGTGTATATATGTGCACATGTATATGTATATATCTTATAATGAGCTTAAATTTATGCACTTTCAGCACATCTAGGTAATGAAACATGCATTCTACAAGCCCCCGCCACAGGCAGCACTCACATTGCAAGCTCCAGTGTTGCCGTTGTTGACACAGACATGGCCGTTGTTGATGTACGTCGAACCCCACAGGGACTTGCATGTCGCCTGATCGCGGATTTGAACGAGCAGCTCCTGGAGAATTTTGCTGTCGCCAGTGTCTGCAAGAAATAGACGAGATCAAGTGCTGATTATAACAGAGTGACGGGCTAGCTCGCAGCCGCGTCTGAGACAAGCGATCCGTGCAGCCTCTCAGAGTGCTCGCCGCTTTCCATCCTCGCCAGAAGCTCACTTTTGGTGTCGCCCCATCCGGTGATCCAGCAGTTTGGGTTGCCGTCGAGCACCAGGTTATTAGCGGGCAGGCAAGCCGGCTGGATGTAGTTGTTGAACGTCACCGCCCTCTCCAGCTTCATGAGCGCAATGTCGTTAGGGAAACCATTTGCGGTCGAGTTGTAGCTGGGGTGCTGCAAAAAATCTCGCTCGATGAAGCTACAGAGTGAGGGAGAGAGAGGGGGATAGAGAGATAGAGTGAGAGAGAGGGAGAGAGAGAGGAAGAAAGAGAGAGGGAGAGAAAGGAGAGAGAGAGAGAGAGAGAGAGAGGGTGGGGAAAAGTGAGAGAGAAAGGAGAGAGAGAGAGAGAGAGAGAGAAGAGAGAGAGAGAGAGAGAGAGAGAGAGAGAGAGAGAGAGAGAGTGGGAGAGAGAGAGAGAGAGAGAGAGAGAGAGAGAGGGGGGGGAAAAGTGAGAGAGAGAGAGAGAGAGAGAGAGAGAGAGAGAGAGAGAGAGAGAGAGAGAGAGAGAGAGAGAGAGAGAGAGAGAGAGAGAGAGAGAGAGAGAGAGAGGGAGATAGAGAGAGGGAGAGAGAGAGGGATGGAGAGAGAGAGTGAGAGAGATAGAGAGTGAGAGAGATAGAGAAATGGAGGAGAGATAGAGGGAAAGGGAGAGAGAGAGAGGGAGCGAGAGAGAGAGAGACGACTCTTCTCGTGCTGGCGAGCCCCATCTAAAGGAAGGCCAACCAGGCTTAGCAGCCCGAATCTAAAGACGACGCTGCAGGAATCCCCGAGCAGCGAGGATGCGCGGTGCACTGTTCGCTTACGGGCCACTCGTTTGATGCTCTGGAAGCTCAGCTGTTTTCTGTTAAGTCCAAAAGTTAAAAGTAAAAGGTCGATTTCGCTCCGAAAATACCGGTCAGCGGTTCTAGAGTAGCTACGGTGCAGTTTGCTCCGTGCTTCTGTTTAGCAAGTTTACATTCGTCCGTACAGCACTAGAGACAGCCAAGGAGAAGCGCATTCGATTTACCTTGATGATCTTAGATGCCTTTAAAGTCACCTCCGTGCCGCCGGCGGTCGACAGTTGATGCTCTCCCAGGACAACCCGGTAAGAGGTCAAGGCACCCCTATTTGAGAGGCCTTGCTCGCTTCAGGCGCCGGTTGTTGTTCGACATCGGCCCCAGCGATATATGCCGAAGCAGAACACAAATAAGGTGTAGGCTGACACCGGCTAATGCTAAATGGCGCCAGACTTACCCGTCAACGCAGTGAGCAGCTGTCAAGACCCACTGGTTACTGATGAGCGTAGCGCCGCAGATATGGCTGGCCATTCCTAGGAAGCTAGTCTGCTGGAGCGAACATTGCCATGGGTACCTATGTGCAACCGTTTGCTTGCCGCCCACGATGCGGTCCTCCGGAGCCTTGCCACAACTTTGACCTTGGACTACAATATGCGTAGCAGACGTCACACCTAGACCGCACTAAGCCACAGAGGCAGTACACCACTGCTGCAAATGCATTCAGCTTAAGGCTGCCGCCTCGTACGCTGCGTCCACCGAATGCATTTGCCCAAGCCATTGCGCCATGCTACCCGCAAACAGACAGACACTCAGAGGGTGCATGCCAGCATCGGCTAGAAGTCGGCATCTTAACTAACCTGAAACAGCAGCACACAGCAACAGTGCAGCTACGGTCGCCCTCATTCTCGCTTCTGATGGCTCCACCGCTGAGCTTTTTTCTTATATAGATGGCAGTCGTAATCTCGCAGGTGTCCTCAACTGCTGTCGAGCTTGCCTGGCGGGGAGGTAATAAACTAGCAAGAGTATCTCTCACGACTGAAAAGTGTCACCAAGTAGATCGTGTGCAGCCAAACAAAACCTGATACAGGCTCACTAAAATGATAAAAGCGCACGACGATCTTTACAACCGGGCAAATGCTAAGAGTTGTCAAAGAGGTCACGAGTAGCTCATGACTTCTAATGGCGGATGGCATCGTGTTAGACGACTTTACCTCTTTCTCTCGCACGCCTACGTTTCTCCAGACCTCGTTTCAGAAAGCGACTCTCCTGAGCGATTCTCCTGGCTCTTGAATTGTCCGGTTAGCTCGGGCAGTCGCATGCCCGGCTCCAGTGAAAGGATTATTTATTTTGCTCCACGGTCTCAAGTCGGTCGGCAGAGTGCTATAATTCAAGGCTGCAATGCGCGACTGCCACTATTAGATGAGTTAGAAATAGATTATTCACTGGCACCGCACAGCCGCGGTTGTGGTTTCGCGTCCTTTTAATGTCCGTATTTTCGTGTTCGGCAGAGCGCCAGGGTATACTTTGAAATTGAAATATTATTATGCCTGAAAACAAGCATTACTGCCAGGACGGTCCATCTGAAAATTGCTTAAGTGTAAAATAACAAGGAGTTAAAAAAAAGTAACAAGTGTAAAAAGATGTCTCTGTTTACAGGTGAAGCCCCTTTATTCGGAAAAAACTATTATCTGGCCACTCTCCAACCGACCATAAATCATAAGAATCTCAGTAACGTTTGCTCAATATCCTTTTAATAATAATAATAATAATGTACTTGATAAAGCGCCCTCAGAGAACTTAATCTCTTTCTAGGCGCTTTACATTTGATGCAAAGGGAAATGCAATTGAATGGTAAGTAAAATCATGCTTGAAAAACAAACACAATGAATAACATGGTTAGGGGTGACATGCACAGGGTCAGCATGCAAATGTGGTTAGTGGCAGCATGCACAGTGTCAGCACGCATAAGCACGTGAAGGACGAATCACGGGGACCCATTAAATGCTGTCCTAAATAGGTGTGTTTTTAAGTTCCTTTTAAATGTGGTCAGGTCAGGGGATGTTCTGACGCAGGTCGGGAGGGAGTTCCAGGCTTTGGGAGCATACGAACTAAATGCACGGTCTCCAAAGGATTTAAAGTTTGTACGAGGTATTTCTAGACTGTTGGATTCCGAAAAGCGGGTGGTACGATGCTTGGCCTGATGGAGGAGTATGTCGGAGAGATAGGCTGGAGCCATAGAATGAAGGGACCTAAAAGTGAGCGACAAAACCTTGAAGTCAATCCGTTGCTTGACTGGTAGCCAGTGCAGGTCGGCGAGAAGTGGAGTAATGTGGCAACTGCGACTCTCACGACAGACAAGCCTAGCTGCAGAGTTTTGCACCAGCTGCAATTGCCTGATCGCACATGCTGGTAGGCCAGTAAGCAGTGAGTTGCAGAAGTCGAGACGAGATGTCACGTTGTAGCCATTCATATCTGAAAGACTTGAATTATTGAGTGAAGCCCAACAAGCGAAAACTATTGGAAAACTCCATTAGATCTCATTAGAAAGTTCCAGTAGGAGTTGGAGCTCGAAAGTCCACAGTTACTGCTCTGATTCGTTTTTACAACTACCAGCTGATCAGTGCTGGTCGATGTAGGTCCTCTCCAAAAGTTCTCCTAAATCTGATCTCTGAGCAGCATTTGATACAATTGACTAACATATCCTTCTGGGATAATTCTCCACACATCCTTGCATTCACTGGCACAGTGTTGAACCATGCAGATCATATCGGGGAGAAATTTCAGAATGTAGATGCCGATTGCTGTAAGTCTTCCTCAGAGCAAACAGCTAGGGTGCTTCAGGGTGTGGTCTGAATGTCTATAGTCTCCCTCTGGCTGGCGTCATCGCCAAATGCAATATTTTCTTTTCTTTCTACGCCAATTACACTTATATCTACCTATCCTACCTATCGATTGACCATTCTAAGCCTCGCTCTGTTTCCGACTCACTTACCTTACATGCAGTCTGCAATGACAGAATCGGCATTTGGATGGATACTAGCTTCCCTAAAGCTTAACGACGGCACACCTCATACTTATTGGCAAATCTAGTGTCACCCTAAAGCTGGAAGACCTCAAAGTAAGACTGGTTCAGCTAGCGTCATTCCATCAAGGTCGATCCGTAACCTGATTGGGTTGTTCTAAAATGGCTTGTCATCGGACGAGCCATTTGCTCCCTCAGTCGAGTTGCTCGAATTTAAACTAAAAAGCACTAGCTAAAATTATGGAATTTTTGGACAAGAGTGGTACAGGATAACTATTTCACACATTTGTACGTCACTCTTGCTTAATGCAATTCCTTTAACTCGGGACTACCGGCCTCTGCACTTAATCGTTTGTAGCTGTTGCCCAACTCAACGGCTTGTCTGGTCAGTCATCAATGGCATGACTACCACATCACGCCACTTCGGTCTGAGCCTTACTGGCCCCACATCAAGCATCATTTCAAATTTAAGATCTTTTATCTGGCCAACATGTTGCTTCACTTACTGGCATTGGACACCTACCTGCCCTTGACCTCCTCGCTCCTCCGGTCACGTGCCGCTACTAGCCGCTACCAGCCGATACCAGCTGCTCCTCGGCTTTTAGCTTCCATTTCTCGCCGATGCTCGCACTAAACTGAAATCTTTCGGTGACCCAGCGTTCAGTTCGCATTCATTGGCAGCTGAATTTTGCGATTCGCTTCTTTTAACACCAGCTTTATGATTACATCTTCGAAGTATCAGCTAGGGACGGATTTGTTCGACTTAGACTGCGCTTCTACCGAGTGAAACGTTTTAGCAGCTGCTGTGCACGATCGCCTGTGCATGATTTATTGCATTATTTAGTTCATTATTTAGCGATGTATTTAGTGCAATATTTTTTGAATTAATTTGTGCATAATTTAGTCCACTATTTAGTGCATTATTTAGTGAATTGTTTAGTGCATGCTACTAAACAAGGGGCGGGTCCCACCGCTAATCAGCAGCCATTTGTGTCTGTCTTTATGCTTTTGCATGTTCATTTAAACAGTATATTTTGATTTTAAGTAACTCTTGGATCTTATTTCTCTTGCCACGATTACTAAAGTACCGCATATTTATTTGGATTCCTCAGTGCGCTATACAGAATATTTGGTACTGAAATAGTTGCTAGAAGCACTTCAAAATGCAAACAACAATTAGGGCACTCGCGACGGCTGAGCTTCCCTTGTGTACAAAATTTTTCCGGTTTTGTTTTTATAATGCTCCAACGCTTTTTAAATATCATGATAAATAGCTGGAGAATCTTCAAATAGTATTCTTGTGTGTATAAATCTGATACATTGTATTCCTACCACAGTCATTCAACTTTAAAGCGCTCATTCACTTTTTGCTCCTTACGCCTCACGATTTCTAAGCAGCACAATTTCTTAGACCGCAACATGAATGATAGGTTTCAGCCTTTCCTAGGTATTTACGAGCGTTTTCTTTGCCAGCTTGATTTATCCATTTGTGGCGTGCAATAAATTATAATAATAAAAATTTCTTAGTTGTTAGTCATTCCGTCTTTCTGTCTGTTAACCGATGCCATTTTGTAATATAAACTGCAGACAAAATTGTATTTTAGCGGTAGAGCTTAGCACTTAATGCTTACCCACTTTATATTGCAGCCTACGTAATAACCATTACATGATGCGTATGGCGGAGCTTTATATAATTAGGAGCTCCAAACTCAAATAAACAATGTTCGAAGGTCATGCAGATACTAGGATTCAAGAACGTCACATGTTTGTCAGCATTGCCGAAGCCAAGGGGTAGCGGGGCATTTGCCTCCCCCGCATTGTGGGGCGGCAGCGACCTGGGTCATCTCTTATTTCTAACTCCCTCCCTCCCCCCCCGACCATCACCAATGACCAAATTATGCCTCAAATCCCCCTCGACAAGCAGCGGTCGAGTTCTTGTCGAATAAACACTGCGAGTTGGTAATATATTTTTCGTTAATTACGATTCTAGACTCACCAATATGAAAATCTTAAGTCTTGCCCCTAAATAAAGTTTTACTGGTATTGCTCCTACTGGACGGAAATCCTGGCTCTGCCATTGATTATAAGGCTGACCTTAGCGGCTGTTGGAGTTGATTATTCTAAACAGCATTAGAACGCTGAGCCTCCTGACATAGAGCGCTCTAACGTGCGTTCTTGTTCGTTGCAGAATTCTTCCGAAAACCGAAGTTCTTGCGAACATCGTATACGGAAACGATACAGCTAAGACCTGTTTAAAGTTATTCTGATTGTTATTTGACCGTAGCGCGTAAGAAATTACGTGCCTATGGACATCTAAACGCTTATCGCTTCGGGCTGCTGGGTCTCCCACGCTGGCGGCTGCCTTAGCTTTGCCGGCGGCTAGTAACCTGCTTGTTAGTTATGATCGTCAGCAGCTGTTATCGCTTCGTCATCGCATATCAAATGCATTCCTAGATATTAATGTTGTTGCTAAGATTCATGAACTATCCATTAACAAAAGAAAAGCGCCCCGTAGCCGCCGCGGTGGCCGGAACCGCCAGCTCAGACGCCGCTCGTTGGGCGGAACGCGAAAGCTGAGTACCAGCTCGTTCGGTATTCCTAGCATTGTCTCGAACCGCTCAGCACGCTCCCCACTTGCGTCACTGTAAATCTCTCTAACTTAGTGGTCATCAGGCCTGTTGTAACCCCATCGGCCAGACTTAACGCTTGCCTTTGGAATCCTCGCTCAATGTGCAATAAACCTCTAGTAATACGCGACCTTATTTCTGAAAATGGTATCGACCTGCTCGCCCTAACTGAAACTTGGCTGAAATCGATAAACTGTCCGACAATTAAAGACGCATCTCCATCTGGTTTCTCGTTCTTTCACACCCCTAGATCAATCAATCAAAACTGGAGGTGGAGTTGCTATTGTCGTGCGCTCGAAATTCAACTTCAAGCCATTTGCAGTACCCTCGAAGCAGTCTTTTGAATCAATTGTCTTGGTCTCACCCGAAAACAAGCTACCGATAGTGGCAGTAGTCTATCGCCCTCCAGGTACCAAATCCTCCTTTATCTCAGATTTCTCCGATCTCATTTCGATTCTGTGTGCAAGAAATCGATCCTTCCTCGTAATGGGTGATTTCAACGTTCACTTTGATAACTTATCTGACGCTTTCAGCACCGAATTTCGTGCATTGACTGACTCATTGTCTCTTGTGGCTCATGTGCATGGCCCTACCCACATCAAGGGTCACACACTCGACCAGATTTTCTCATATAACTGCACTCTGTCATCACCAATTATTACCAAATCATGCTTATCTGACCACATGCAGATCTCATTCAATCTACAGTGTGTGCCCACATCCTCCTCTACAATAACCTGTGAATTGCGAAACCTCAAGACCCTTGACATCGATCCTGTCCCTGCGAGAATATCTGCTTCACCTCTGCTGCTCAATCCTCCCTCCGATCTGTCATCATTGGTAGATAGCTTCAACACGACACTAGCTGACACGCTAGACGAGTTTGCCCCTCTGAAAAAGCGCACTGTGCGCCCCCGCCCAGATGGCCTATGGTTTACCGCAGACATTGAACCAGCCAAGTCTACTAAACGAAAGCTTGGAAAACCATACAAAAGATCCGGACTAACTGTCCATCGACAGGCATATGAAGACTACTGTAGGTTGTACCAATCGATCCTAGCAAAGGCTAAGTCCAATTTTTATAAAAACATTGTTGAATCACAGATGCACAATCCAAAAATGCTGATGTCGACAATAAACCATCTCCTCAACCGTTCCCAGATTAGCTCCATACCTGATGATCCTAATGATGATCTAGCCGATCGCTTCTCTCGATTCTTTGTGCAGAAGATAGACAAGATCAGGGAATCGATCCCTGCGATGACAACCTCCCCACTAGAATGCTGTTCCTCGGTTCCTGGCTGCACCTCAATGTCTGCATTTAAGCAGGTCACTAGTGATCTAGTCCTAAAGTTCGTATCTCAATCAAAGAAGACAATAAGTCCTCTGGACCCTATTCCTACTGTCCTGCTCCTACGTTGCATTGATCTGCTGCTGCCATGCATAACTAACATAATTAATATGTCATTAGCCTCAGGTCATGTCCCAGCACCTTTCAAAAAAGCTGTAGTCAGGCCACTTCTCAAGAAAGCTACACTTGACCAAGAGAACTTGATCAACTACCGCCCAGTTTCCCTTCTACCATTCCTATCAAAGACACTCGAACGGTCGTGGCGGACCAGCTAAACTCGCATATCGAAACCTCACACCTTGCTAGTAAGTTCCAGTCTGGCTTTAGAGCTAATCACTCCACAGAGTTAGCATTGCTTCGGGTATACAACGACCTACTTAGGAATGCAGACATGGGTAGAGTGTCTCTGCTTGTTTTGCTTGATCTTTCAGCAGCTTTTGATACCATCGATCACAAAGTTCTTCTAGAGCGCCTCTCATCTCGCCTGGGCATCACTGGCACTGCTCTGCAGTGGTTCAGGTCCTATCTCAGTGGGAGACTCCAGAGTATTGACGTGAATGGACAAAGATCATCTGAAGTACCTCTGAAATATGGAGTACCTCAGGGCTCAGTGCTAGGTCCGGTTCTTTTCACGGTTTATACTCTGCCTCTTGCTGATGTGATTGCCAAGCACAATCTAGGCTTTCACTTCTATGCGGATGACACTCAGTTGTACCTTTGCTTTGATCCCTCCCAGCCTTCGAGCACCTCAAATTCTCTTAACTCACTAGCTGCATGCATTGATGACATCTGCACATGGATGGCAGCAAATTTTCTAAAACTTAACGATGATAAAACTAACTTACTAGCTATGGGCAAACCCAGTGGGATCCAGAGATTGGAAAGGCTGACTCTCAAAATTGGCTCTGCCAGCATATCTCCTGTCGAATCAGCTCGGAATCTAGGTGTCATATTCCAAAGCGACCTCTCGTTAGACGACCATATCAGCTCCACAGTCAAATCCGCCTATTTTCAGCTTCATAACATTGCTAAAATTCGGGCTTGTTTAGATAAAGATACCACGTCCAAGTTAGTTCATGCATTCGTGACATCCCGTATCGACTTCTGCAACTCACTGCTTACTGGCCTACCAGCATGTGCGATCAGGCGATTGCAGCTGGTGCAAAACTCTGCAGCTAGGCTTGTCTGTCGTGAGCGTCGCAGTTGCCACATTACTCCACTTCTCGCCGACCTGCATTGGCTACCAGTCAAGCAACGGATTGACTTCAAGGTTTTGTCGCTCACTTTTAGGTCCCTTCATTCTATGGCTGCAGCCTATCTGTCAGATATACTACCCCATCAGGCCAAGCATCGTACCACCCGCTTCTCGGAATCCAACAGTCTAGAAATACCTCATACAAACCTTAAGTCCTTTGTAGACCGTGCATTTAGTTCATATGCTCCCAAAGCCTGGAACTCCCTCCCGACCTGCGTCAAAACATCCCCTGACCTGACCAAATTTAAAAGGAACCTAAAAACACACCTATTTAGGACAGCATTTAGTGGGTCCCTGTGATTCGTCTTTGATGTGCTTATGCGTGCTGACACTGTGCATGCTGCCACTAACCACATTTGCATGCTGACCCTGTGCATGTCACCCCTAACCATATTATTCATCTCGTTTGTTTTTCAAGCATGATTTTACTTACCATTCAATTGCATTTCCCTTTGCAGCAAGTGTAAAGCGCCTAGAGAGAGATTGAGTTCTCTGAGGCTGCTTTATCAAGTGAATTATTATTATTATTATTATTTAAATGCTGCGACTCTCATTTGGTGTCGACGGGAAAAGGAATTCGGTTGCTCAGGAATATCACTGCGAAAGCTCTTTGGTATAAGGGCGGCGGCGCTACGATAGGGGCTCCAAAGCTGTCCTCGTTGCCTCTATGCATAGATACACACAGCTCTTCCTGTCCCGCCGCCCCGCTCACGTCAATATGAAGGTATCCAAGGAACTAAATTTAAAGATTTTGCAGAGTGCAAGCGAGAGAGATTCTTTCAACGTGGTGGGTTGCAATCAAACCAAAAGTCCTCAAACTAGGGGTCATCTATTGAGCCACGAGGGCACATCCGCCGCATATTTATGCATTTACGTATGCAAAGTGATTGCCAGCCTGTCTCGAACTGTGGACGTCGACTACGCATAATTCACAGCCATGCTAGCAGAAAGATGTTTGAAAAAAACTTTTATTTTCCGCGAGTCTTGTTTTAATGTGACGTAATGTATCTCCCACGTAAACTCACAAATTCGCTCTGAGACTAAAGAGTTGTATGCAGTCGCTGCAGAATATTCCGACGGTTTAAACGACAAACGTAGCTGATTAGTGTCAGCGTAGATATTATAGCCGATCACCTAAGTATGAATCACTCCCCCGCCCCCCCCAACGCTCGGAACGAATGGGGACCGAGAACCGACCCTTGAAGAACTCGACAGCATGTGTCTTTGCCTCCTCGACAAGACTTGAGCGAAGCACTACACGCAGCTCAACTTGATCGGCCTCGTACGGTTTGAATAGCACCAGTGCATCTCATATGCCAGACCGAGAGTAGTAGGGTATCGAAATCGACACTGCTGAAGGCAGCTAATAGGTAAAGCAGGGCTAGGGCAATAGCAATACTGTCATCGTAACTCTGTGAATGTCTTAGGTCACGTGGAGAAGAGCAGTGCCGGGATGTCAGTGACGGTGACAGTGATGTCGCTGGAATCCCGAAAGAAGTTTTTTCTAACGATTCATTCCTTTCAATGAGTTGTGCACAATTGCTGCTGCTTAACAACAATCTCTTGGAGAATCTTTGACAACAAAGGAGAAAAGAAACGCTTCGAGGAGACCTCCGAATCCAATTCGGGAGTTTTTTAATTATAGGTCTTGTGATGGGCGATTAGAAAGACTTTGGAGAAACCATTTTATCCAGAGAAGCACAAACGATCTTATTCATGGTTAGACCACATTTATTTCCAGTAAAGACCGGAAAGGGAATTGTATAGGATCTTGAGGTGGAGAGCTCTTTTTTCTAGAATGTATTCAGGTTTTTATCAAGGTATCCTCAGCAGATTTCAGCCCTTCCCTTCGTCTCACTCTAACAATCTCTCAATCCTTTTCTGTACCCCGTCAAGCATTGCCTCCTCTTCGTACATTCTAAATCATACTGGCCGTGCGACCCGCCATCTGGTGGTACATTACCTCAATTGCATCACTTCCACGCGACTCCAGAAAAGGGTCCTGTGAATCTCACGACCCGTTTACAGCCTCAGTTAGGCGTCACGAGGATTAGCTATCAGTGAAGGTCACCCAGCCTTATCTCCGCATGCCTTGGGGTGCCTCAGAAAATTCAAGAGCCAAGTGTCGTGGACCTCAAACCTCTTTTACAAATTTAGTCAGGGTCATGAGGGTCGGCTTATAGTCAAGGGGACCCAGCCCTATCTTCGCCTGCTTTGACGAGCCTTGGAAAATTCGAGTGCGTGTGGCACTCAGTGATGCAGATCGCGATGGTGCCATTAAGATAAGTCACGCTAAAGATAAATACCGCAGCTCAGCTTGATGAAGGTGCGTTCGAGCGGCCACGTCGGGTTACCAGCGTGACTTCTAAAGGCAGCACAAAACACTATTACTAACCGGAAGCAGCATGCTCTCTGTGCTGTCGGAACACGAGCCATACATTACTTAGTGTAAACGAATCAAATACTTGCCCCCAAAGCTCTTATAGCGAAGGGAGCACTTAACCAGTCTTCTTCATTTTAAGACTAGACTTTGGCAGTATTTATCTGTAAGGCACTTTTTTTGGACAGTGGCATCAATTCAGAGTTGCCTGCCTAGCTTGGGAAGAGCCAGGGAGCTTGTCGCATGTTTAGCTGGCGATTTTGGAAAATGGACCTCAGCCCTGAGCAAAGATCAAGAATGAAGATTGCAAATGATGACATTGATGCTAGTAATAGCCCATAAGAGTACGTGCATTTGCTGTGCAGGATGAAGAGATGCCGAAATAAATATGTCGCTTAAACAAAGAATCCTCGGCATTACAGTGCTCATCTGTCTCCATGACTGGCTGTGGGATATCATTTTCTGAACAAAGCCTCAGGCAGTCGCCAAAGAGGATACATAAATTGCGATCACTTGAAGATACAATGCATCTCCCCCCGACTAAAAGCTCAAAGTCAATTATTTCTGTGGCACGTTCAATATTTTCTATTGTATACATATATTATTTTTCATTGTGTTACATTGTATATTATTAATTTTCTATTAATATTTTATATGAGGAGATTGGTTTATGTCATCGTGGGCATCATCATTTCGTTATCGCTAGCTTCGGGGAGTTGGCCAACATCCAAGTGTGCACGTCAGGCGCTCAGTTTGTGTGTCACTTCGGCCACTAGTAAAAATATGAATGATAACTGCCATCTGGACATTCTAGTCAGTTTGGAAGTGATAGTCAAAAGCTGAGGTAAAAAATTAACCCTCTTGAGCCGAGCTGTGCATACACGTATTAAGAGCAGTAACCAACCGTGAACGGACACCGCGAGACTCAGCTTGCAACGGACCAGCCAGACGAACTCTGACAGTGAAACGAAACTTGCTGGTTAATGCCGAAAGAGTACTAATCAAGTCGCGGCAGAGCCTCGTCGGTCTGACCGGTCGCTGCACCTAGTTTCTCTGTGAGCCAGTGCTCCCAGTGCCCTCCAGTACCGATATCCAGTACAGATACCGATGCTCCCAGTGCCCTCCAGTACCCGGCAGCGACTTTTTCAATTGCTTGCTTCGATTGAGTGCATCCGCTACGTTTAGAAGGACCGACGCACTCATTTTCGAACCATCGTATCTGCCTAGGATCTCGTAATTCGTGCGGAGGAGGGTGCTTTCTATGTGCCACAGCTGTGCCTGAATCCCCTTTTTCTTGACGAGCTATCCTCATCTGAGTGTTTCAAAAACTGCATGAAAATCAGATTTGATGAAAATTTCTACGAAAACGAAAGATGGGAGACCGTGAAGTGGTAAGTGATCCTCTGGGTAAAACGATCACACTTCGTGACCGAGGCTGTACGTCTGTGAGCTGCAGCAAAAACTCCTCTACTGCCTGCTGCAAAGTGGAATGACAGGCTCTTCTGCCTCGCTACTAATGACGCTATTAAATCGCCATACCATTTCTTTACTCTTACTTTACCTCCAACCTCAGGTAATTCAGCCAGCATTTTCAACTGCTGGTCTTAGGAATATTAAGACGTCTGTGTAGCGTGAAAAGTGAACTACATCTAATTCTAGACACTTCTTATCTGTAAGAAAAGAACCACGTTACATGGCTAGCGATAGCATGATAATTTTCATCATGAACAGCATGCAAATGACAATTAATTTAGACTTAGCTCACGGTGACAAACAGGCGGGCTTTTAGCGTCCTCTCAACTGTTATCAAGTCAGGGAAAGGTCGTGAGGTCAGTCGGGAGTAAGCTCCAGGGTCTGGAAGCAGAACAGCTAAAGGGTGCTTGATGTGTAGCCAGTGTTGGTTGCTGAGAGAGCACTCCCACGAGGTAGCTAAGAAGCCCGTGACAGACAGACCTAGCTACAGAGTTCGGCTCCATCTGTGAACGGCTTGTTGCACAGACCCGAAGACCTTCAAGGAGTGAATCGGAGCGGTGTAGGCGGGATGTCGAAACTGCACGGACCAGCTTGGATCTGGTATCCCTGCTTAAGCTGGTCAAATTAGCACCAAGTGTGCATAGGTTTAATGTGGCAAGCTTGAACGTAAATTTGGCGTAGTAATCTGGCGAAAGGTCACGTTGGAACAAGATGCTGAGCTTGCATGCAGGTGCTACAAGGAAATATTCCTCACTAGCCGATAGGAGTAATTCAGACAGCTCTTTTATAAGCGGCTTTATATGGTTTCAACCTAAGTTGTTTTTGCCGCCTTCAATTTGCAAATTTTTGCTGCCGTGCAAGTGTGTTTGTCAGCAATGCATGCTGCTCAGGATTCGAGAGAGATTGACACGCTCTATTGCAAGCGGAGATTAGGAACTGCTTCGGCGGTATCTTATCTGCATAAAAAAGTAAATCCTAGACTGTGGTCGGAAACGGAATCGGCTTACGGATGAAGGCTTCACGTTCTCATCTCTAATCTGAAATCTACCATTTTTATAGGACCTTAGCCATAGCAGATTAATACAGCCATTGGCAGCTTGTTGATCGAGTGACTCTTTAAATACTCCAAAGACTGCTTTTAATAAGATTACAACAGCTAGAAACTGAGGAAGGAACTGCCAACAATGGCTTTTCCCCTACTAGTACTTATTGAACTCGGGTATGAAGAAAACGTGCCAGTAAGGGTAACGTCGGTCGTGGCCTGTCATTTGCTGATGTCAGCCAGATTCACGTTACAACAAATGTTTCACGTGAGTTGCCAAGAATGATATGATATATTATTTGGGTTTCTTTAGACATCGCACGCTCATTCCATTGGCACACTCTAAGTTGGCCACCAGAGTTGTAGCCGGCCTGATGACCGATAGGTTAGAGCTATTAACTGCAGTACCTGAGGGAGAGCGGTTCAGAAAAAGGCATCCTATATCGCCTCTTGCTTTGTCTGGGCTTCCAGCCGGAGATACCGAATCCTCAAACCATAGCAAAGATGACAGCATTCAAAAATGCATTTGAAGGAAAATAACGAAAACATAACAGGCATGCACATTCGCATCGAATAGTATGGTAGTTAAAAATGGGCGAAAAAGCTCCGATAGTGGCTGCAGGCTTGGTTGCAGGGATTAAATGGTGGCCTGCTCATGAAAGCACACCCCGATCGACGATGGGCACAATCGGCGACCATTTAGATGTCTATAAATCTTATGATTTCTACGTGCTACGGTAAAATGTGCAGACATGCTTTAAGCAGGCCTTGTCGGTATCAGTATTCACCAGAAACGCTCATACGAACTTGGCTTTTCGGAAAATTCTTCAAAATCACTAAACGCTAGTGGAGCTTACTGAGACCTTAAGGGGATATGCACGTCGTTGAACTATTAGATGAGCGTTAGCTCGACGACTTTTCTATTAAAAAACGGACCTAATATTGGGAGCATAGGAACTACAGGCGCGGTCTCCAACGGTTTTGACTTTCGCGCGAGGTATGGCTAAACGAATCGAATCAGAACAGCGGGTTTTAAGATTCATTGCCTGATCCGGGAGTAGTTCTGATAGGAAGGCTGGAGCCAGAGGACCAAGGGACCGATAGACCATTAAACAGCGAGTGACATAAGTCGTGAGGGATATAACGCCTTCATATACCAGTTTCGATGTAGTATCCCTGTCTAAGCAAGCCCAGACGACCTGAGTTATGGTGAAGACTCGCTGGTTCACCAGTGGAGAGGCCGCGAAAGCGGGTTACTACTAGGGGCGATGCAGCATCTGAACGCGTCACGACGGTGTCAATTTAAAACGTCATTCTACTTGGGTTTCATTAGCGGCGAGCGTCGGCTACGGAATCCGCCACAACCGAAGCGTCACGTGACACGTGACACGGGCGTGAGCGACGACTGCATCGGTCGCCCCTATCGCCTGTTGGAGCGCTGCTGATCGGCGAGCACTCGCCAGGAACAGAGACGGTCGCTCGGCTGTGTGCGATGCGGCTTTAGAGGTGGTGCAAGGTGCGTGAGAAAAAGATGTGCCTGGTGGCCAGACCGTGCGGCCTCACCCGGAGCTCTGCCGAAGAGCTACTCGGAGGCGGCGGCCCCGCAGAGGCGGACGCAAGGGACGAGGCGGCTTTCCCTGTGGCCGAGCGCTCGCTGCTCCTGCCGCACCGCTTGGAATCTGCCAGCCTCTTCCAGAAGGTTCTGGCGGGGGGCGTGCGTGGGAACCGCGAGCTTGCCAATCGCAGCTGGCTGCACCTCTTATCGGCCCCAGCTGGTCAAGCCCTCTCGTAGCCAAACGGGTTTTTTTCGCCAGCTGCCTGCGGACACGGACGTAACTAACCTTTTGCTCTCTCCAAGGGACTGCTGGAATCCCGACCGCACTTCTGAAAATCGCTACTTGTAGGTCTTCCTGCTAGTCCAATTAGGGGTCCACAGTTTGTGCACAACTCAGCAACTATGTAGGCCTGTCCGTCGGAAACAATGCAACTGCGGCCCCACTTCGCGAATCTCACTAATTAGCACTGGCTATGCCATCAGGCCGCGTACCGGTCTGAAGTTTTCATTGTGCACCTATAGGTCCCTCCGTTTCCTTGTACGCTTCCTATTCAACGCATGTAGGTAAAGTACCTAGAAATATTTATGCTTCTCTCACTGTTATATAATTTTTATGTAACAATTACTATGGCCATTATTCTTACTGGTCATGAGGTCCTGAATGTGTCCAACCTTCGCCGTGTGACTGAGTAGCTGAAGCAAGCTGAATATCTCTAGCCATTAGAGTCAAAGGTTTAATTACACGAATGGCGCGAAACTGCAGCTACCAATTCAACGTTAGTGTTCTATCGTAAAGAAAGACCTCCATGTCGAAGACTGAGTCTTCCATTAGTGAGCTTGGCTTTCGGAAAATAATTGCTAGATCAAAGTTCAAGGAGGTAGGGCTTTCGTTATGAACCTGGTAATACGCGATTCACGCGAACAAATTTGAACGATTTAAGCGGATTTTATAGCCAGGGTCAATCGTATAAGCTAAACGAAGAAAAATATAATATAGACATAATCAAATACTACAGAGACTAATATATTAGTTCTGAAATACTGCTTCGCTTAACGGGTCTTACAACTACTGTGTGACTAGAAATATAGCGATCGCCTTTATGGTTGTCCGAGCAGTGGCGGCGAGTAGCTCAGCATTTATTTGAATAGCAAGAGGCAACATATTCCATAGTTAATAAAGTCTAAAATAGTAATGCTGCGATGTAATTCGATGGTTTGCAATGAATGCAATGTAGAAGCATGTATACTTTGAGTTTTTTTATTATGAATCAGAACCCTCGGCGACATCAGACTAAAATTTCTGTAACCCACGGGGAAAGTTAATGCTGACTCGTTTTTATAAAAAAAAACACTCATTTAAAGCCCCAATTCCGGAATCAGTTCCTGCTGATGTGCTGCTGGTGATGCTAGTGACCTACCCGACGCCTCGAGGTTGCGTTGGGGAAAAGAATACTTCCCCTTTGGTATCTCAAAAGAGGCTGGCGGATTTCCAATAGTCCTGTTTAACTGTCTTAGGCAAATCCCCAGCGATACAACGGCATTGGATGATTGGATGATTGAGGGTATCCACGCAGCGAATGAATCCTAGCTACGAATGCATCCCGGAAACGAATGCTTGGATTGAGCAAGATCCACGATCGGTGCGGTCAGCTTTTCAGACGCTGAATACTAATGGCTGCGCCGTTGTCAGAGCAGCGTCTAGCTGCGGTTAGCCAGGCTAGACATTGCTGCGCTCCGAACGTCTAATAAAGAGAAGTGAGAAAACGCCGCAGGAAATGGTGCCTTGGATTAGCGACACGCTGGAATGGCCACCCGTCGACAGAAATGAGAAATCTGAGCAGCAGGCGTAGCAGAGTTAAGATGCAGGCATTTGAAGCGTATGGGTCTCGCCGGCAAGCATCCAATAAAAGCACGTGCAGCTGGAGCCCTACGTCATGTACAAGTTGCTCTCTGTCTATAGAGCAGCTGAGACGAGTGTCGAGCTGTTAACTGCAGCTTTCTTCGAGGAGGAATGCACTTCATTGGCAGCTGAAAGTAGCACCGAGCCCAGAGCAGCGCTAAGTACAGGCACCGAGAATGGCGTCTACCGGTGCGTAACTACGTCCTATCCGTTCACAGAGAATCCGGTTATAGACAATGCGAACCGGTTGCGGAGAGAGCTGAGTGTCGTCAGTCGCTGCGTCGAATGCGTGGTTGCTGTTACGTAGACACTTCGTGACCTAGTCGAATGGACGGCTACCGTCATGCTACATGTAGGTTTTCAGCAAGTGAACGACGTGCATTCGTTTCACGGGCAGTTCCGGTGTTTTGAAAGACGATTGCGGAGGCCATATTGCAAAACGTTCTGAGGACCGCGGTGAAGAGGTCTGTCTGATTCAAGTCGACCGTGTTTATGATACTATTGCAGCATGCACCGAGGGTTTCACTTGTCACTCTTTGTGGTTCGTTCTTCGTGTGGACGATGAGCTCTTATGTCACTGCCGCGGGCTTAAGTTTATGGTTTATTGAGGTTCATGGTTTGATTAGTTTGTTTTATGAGCCACGGCCTGCCGCGGATGGGGCGGAGAGACCGCAGGGCGCAGGAGAGCACGGTTACGTGAGCCGTCGCGTTGTTGCGAGCAAAAATACACTGCTATTCTTTGACCCTGAGTGTTTCCGTACCTCGCGTGCTTGCTGTCGAGGCATCAAACTACACATGTACCTGCTTACACTATGCGTGCTGCTTGTGGATGCTACCAACAATAATTTGGTAATGCCGTCTAGACAGCATCTGTAAAGTGCCTAGAAGGAGATTCAGTTCTATGAGGGCGCTATTAAAACGTATTAATATCATCAATAACAATTGCTAAAAACCTGCGGAGCAAGGCAACCGGAGAGTGCTGAGGAAAGGACGATCAGGAATTCAGCCGCAGTCACAGCAGAGAGTGGCCTCTTGGTGCATTATCCTGGGCTCGCTGATGGTCACTCTAACGAACCTCACTTTCGATATCAGGAGTCAGATTGGCAAGTTAGCGAAAGCTGAGGTTTACCGTTAGATTCAGAAACAAAAACGCAGGACTATAGCTCAGTTCATTAAAGATCAGACGCTTTTGACTGAGACGAGCGAGTAACGGTTGTTCGCTAAAGCAACCGAAAAGGAAGTTCGAGAGTAACTTGTGACAACTCCTGACCCTCCCGATCGCGAGGCTCCGATCACGAGGGACAAAATTAAGGGTTCCCAACGTAGAGTGGGGCCTACTGAGCCTGGAGTTTGATCCGGGCCTAAGCGTGAGTCGATACTTCGCACCGGCAGTTTCAGGAGCAAGAGCTGGAAGCATGTCTCCGATGAAAGTTTATTTGTATTTGTATCTGATTCAACAGCCTCACTTGTCTAGCGGCAGAGAGCACTAACGACTATCACTACTGCTAGCAGTGTTCACAATAAAGGCTCGCCCACTACAAGACTCGAACCCACGACCTGGGTCATGATGAGCGAGCACCTTATCCCTGAGCGAGGACGACCGGAATTAGTTATGAGGCGTGCAGAAAGTTTTACCGCGTTCGGGTTCTCCGTGAGGAGTTTCTAGATAGGTTGCGGCACAGGGAAACTTGTACCAGAGTGCCGTGGTGCCGACCAAACTGGATTTTATATAACAAAAAAAGATAAGTCGCAGTAACTCAGTTCATAAATGCCCACATCGCTCCTTGGTGCAGAAGCAGAAACATATTTTTCTGAATCATTCAAAGGAGGCTCTAATTCACGCCACTCTCACGTGACTCAACTCTGGGCAAGAGGAACTTGAGAGCGCAGCAGAAAACAGAGATAGAGAGAGATAGAGAGAGAGAGAAAGAGAGAGAGAGAACGAGCGACAGGGGAAGAGAGAGAGAGAGGGAGAGAGAGAGAGAGAGAGAGAGAGGGAGAGAGAGGGAGAGAGAGAGGGAGAGAGAGAGAGAGAGAGAGGGAGAGAGAGAGAGATTCCATTGATGGTCCACTGAAGTGTGCGTTCAATAAATCCTAAGGGAATGGCAGGTGGTTGCAAACCCATATAGCATCGTTCCTAACCAGGACTCGTTGCTGGCCTATCAGCGGATATCGCACTGCGGTCAGCAGCAAAGCAAGCTGTTTTTCTTGCCGAGCTGACCGAAACAAGCTGTCTTGGGTGGAAAACACGGAAACGTCAAACGAAAGAAAGGTCAGCATCTACTTATACTTAGCTTAAAATTGCAGGAGCGGACATCCGAACTATTTGCAATTTAAGTGGGTGCTCGAGGGTATGTTGGCTGACGGGCCACCTCTTTCATGGGGCGCTTCGATTTTCGGTATACACTCCTCCAGCAAGCAACCCATGAGCTAGCCTGTGCAGCAGAAGTAATAATAATAATAATAATAATATTGCACTTGATAAAGCGCCCTCAGAGAACTTAATCTCTTTCTAGGCGCTTTACATTTGCTGCAAAGTGATACGCAATAGAATAGTAAGTAAAATCATGCTTGAAAAACAAACAAAATGAATAATATGGTTAGGGGTGACATGCACAGGGTCAGCATGCAAATGTGGTTAGTGGCAGCATGCACAGTGTCAGCACGCATAAGCACATCAAGGACGAATCACAAGGACCCACTAAATGCTGTCCTAAATAGGTGTGTTTTTAAGTTTCTTTTAAATGTGGTCAGGTCAGGGGATGTTCTGACGCAGGTCGGGAGGGAGTTCCAGGCTTTGGGAGCATACGAGCTAAATGCACGGTCTCCAAAGGATTTAAGGTTTGTACGAGGTATTTCTAGACTGTTGGATTCCGAAAAGCGAGTGGTACGATGCTTTGCCTGATGGGGTAGTATATCTGAAAGATAGGCTGGAGCCATAGAATGAAGAGACCTAAAAGTGAGCGACAAAACCTTGAAGTCAATCCGTTGCTTGACTGGTAACCAGTGCAGGTCGGCGAGAAGTGGAGTAATGTGGCAACTGCGACGCTCACGACAGACAAGCCTAGCTGCAGAGTTTTGCACCAGCTGCAATCGCCTGATCGCACATGCTGGTAGGCCAGTAAGCAGTGAGTTGCAGAAGTCGAGACGAGATGTCACGAATGCATGGACCAACTTGGACGTGGTATCCTTATCTAAACAAGCCCTAATTTTAGCAATGTTATGAAGCTGAAAATAGGCTGATTTGACTGTGGAGCTGATGTGGTCGTCTAACGAGAGGTCGCTTTGGAATATGACACCTAGATTTCGAGCTGATGCAAATGGAGATATGCTGGCAGAGCCAATTTTGAAAGTCAGCCTTTCCAATTTCTGAATCACATTGGGTTTGCCCATAACTAGTAAGTTAGTTTTATCGTCATTTAATTTTAGAAAATTTGCTGCCATCCATGTGCAGATGTCATCAATACATGCAGCAAGTGAGTTGAGAGAATTTGAGATGCTCGAAGGCTGGGAGGGATCAAAGCAAAGGTACAACTGAGTGTCATCCGCATAGAAGTGAAAGCCTAGATTGTGCTTGGCAATCACATCAGCGAGAGGGAGAGTATAAACGGTGAAAAGGACCGGACCTAGCACAGAGCCCTGAGGTACTCCATATTTTAGAGGTACTTCAGATGATCTTTGTCCATTCACGTCAACACTCTGGAGTCTCCTACTGAGATAGGACCTGAACCACTGCAGAGCAGTGCCAGTGATGCCCAGGCGAGATGAGAGGCGCTCTAGAAGTACTTTGTGATCGATGGTATCAAAAGCTGCCGAAAGATCGAGCAAAACAAGAAGAGACACTCTACCCATGTCTGCATTCCTAAGTAGGTCGTTGTATACCCGAAGCAATGCTGACTCTGTGGAGTGATTAGCTCTAAAGCCAGACTGGAACTTAAGTAGCTAGCCTGTTGGCACGTATGCTTGGGTAGCGGTGCCCAAGGTAAGTGGGCGAAGGACTAGCAGGTGACTCTTATCGGTATTCAGCGATAAAGGAGAAATAAACTCCATCCCTAATCAGGAGTCGTTACGATCGTAGCTGCGGCAGCTGCGGCAGCTTGCAGAGGTCTGACTAAGCAGACAAGGACTGGGCGCTTACTAGCAAGACGCCTCGTCCGAGGAGCAGCCAACCGAGACTTCCCTTAGCGCTAGTTTGGTGAGCCGTGACGGCACGCACTAGGTAAGGCGGTTGCTTTCACGACCTCGGTCCCGACGTCGTGGGTTCGATTCCTGCGGTGGGCGATTCTGTATCGCCCACCGCAAGCGGTGGCGATAGCCGTACAGGCTCTTCTGTCGCCATGCAAAAAGAGGCTGTTTAATCAGCTAGGATTTATTTATTTTAGTAGGAGTATTCGGACATAACTATGGCTTGCCAGGTGAAATGAAAGTGCTGCGGCAGTTTATAATCCAGAGTGCACGCCAACCAACGCGCAGCGCCGCGAGGCACTTGATTCAGGCAGCTGCTGTTTGCTTTTTTCTACGTCACGCTCGTCTTTCCTTTAGGTTCCATCCTATTGCAAGCTCGCATGGCTAGCTGGCGCTGAGCTATTCAGAGAATCCTTTAAGGTAGGACCGGAGTGTTATCGGCAGTAGTGACAGAGGACAGGGAGCTGGCTATGAATGGAAGAGGCTCACAAACAGCGACCAGCGCTTCTCTGGCTGTCTGGGACGTGTCGTCGTGAGCATCAAAGCTTCGGTTAGCACTTGCGAGCCGGGGTGTGCTAATATTTGCGCACACGTGTGCGCTTTCGTTTGTGTATCTGAAACGGCGGCGAAGTTCGTCTGCGAAAAAACACTTATGCTTTTGTATATTCTACTAGTGAGTTCACTTGGGCTTGAGCATTTGCGTATCTGCATGCATGATTTTGCATGTCTATGCAAGTGTGCAGTCACGCATGATGTAATAAAAAGATATTTCCGCAGCACCCTAACAGAACTCCGTAGCTGCATGTATTGCTGAAATTCGCATTTATGGGGCCGAAAACATTCTAAAATTGAATGACAATCAAACCAACTTACAAGCTATGGGAAAAAATAGTGTGACTTCACAACTGAGTAGTAGTTTGGATAGGTAAGTTGTTCCATTGAATGAGGGGACATACAAATGAGCGACAGATCCTGAAAGCCGATACGCTGCTTACAAAATAAACTGATAACTTCTGATTTCCCAAACGATCTTCTATGGTACCGGGTTTATCAGCAGCTGCAGAGCATAACTCTGTCTCTGAAATACAACGCCCACCACGGGTGAGGTTCTTGGTACCTAAATGAATAACAAACACAGTTTCAGCCTCCTCATGCCTTCAGGTCTTCTGAGGCCAACAAATTAGCTGTCCCTCTATCTCGGTTTAAAACTTTAAGTGACTGTAACTAGTTGTCTGGAGGTCCACGTCTATGTAAATGCCGTCGACAATTCCTACGCGAGGGAATTTACGTAAAAATAATTAAAAAATTTATAAATTTTGGCGTTTACGTAAACTTACCCCCTTCGAGGCTTGTACTCTTTCCGCTGACGCAGGCAAATCATTTGCAGCCCTTTTGTGCTGCTGTATCGACTTCATTTCCCACTCACCTGGCTGCGCTTCGTAAGTGGCCATGTATCATTGCTACTTACCCTACGGACTGTCTTTCTCACCCCGCTGGTAGGCTGAGCTTTGCACGGTCTCTTTTTTGTATGAGATTATGTCTGTTGGCTACGATATGCTCGCGGAAATCCTCTTAGGGTCATCGACTGTGCTGTAAAACCTCTCCCATGTGAAACCTTCTGAAGTATTTCGGCTTTACGGATCTGGAGATGGAGATTCATATGCTCCTAAATTTAAGATAGCAACTTTTGAGGTTAGCTTTCTTGTTCTTGCCAAAGCTTATAGCTACTACACGACTTAGCTGATCGTGAGTTTTCAACGTCTGAGCTAACCTTTGTGCACCGAAGTGAAACAGGTTGTCGGCAGCATCCGGCTAATAGCTGCTGAGGTACTATTCGCATTCCTGAATTATATGGGCCTGGAGCCTGTCAGGTCAAAAATAGTCTTTGTCTAGGCGATATTAAAGAAGAAGTCGTGTAATATTCGATCGGTTTCGCCCAGCCCCCCCCCCCCGATATAGGGCGATCTAGGCAGTTCATTGGTTCTTTTCACATCGTACGATCAGTCGCTGTACCAGATAGCTTTAGTGCTGGGTGCATACAAGCCTCTGTGGTTGCTCGCAAGACTGGTCTACACTATAGATATGAACAAGTTGCATTAAGCTATGGGTGATATTTAATGGGTCGCCTGCCGTTAACGTCGGCGTAGCTGTTAGTAATAGAGCTGCCTCTACATGGTTGCTAGCCACGATAGAAGCAAGGCTCTGGTGTCCTTGATGTTTGTCAATTACCAGCAAGAACTCGAACCGTTTCGAGCGCCGCCGAGATTGTCGCCTAAGGCATCTAGTGAGAAGGACGCCACGGCCGGCCCGTTCGTAGCGGCTTCGTATAGTTCAGCTCTCATCTACAAGTTAAGAGATTTCTGCCATCCACCGTGCGGAAGAACTGCGTGGCACATTCGCTCTACAGGAAGCGGACGTATTGCTGCTCGCTTCGCTCAGTCGAAGTGGCTAGGCGCTCCAACGTAGCCCTTTCGGCCGAGACCGAAGGGATTGGCTGCGCGATTGTACTATCCGTGAGTGAGACATCTGCGCTTCGTCTAGTAAGCGTTAGAGCACGTGGCTTCATGCCCTCACCGATAGAGCCCACGTCTGCACAAGTCGCACGCTATCTGCACTTTGCTGCCTCGGCGGCCCACTCGCCGCCCGGGCTTCTAGCCGATAAGACCACGCTGTTGCACTCGGCATCGTCTTCCCATTGGCGGATTCCAACGAGCCCCGTATTTGCAAGCACCATACAATCGGAATCTCGTATCGGCGGCAACAGCTTACAAGCCACCACACTTGAAATGCCGTAACGCTAAACAAGCCACCGAATCCGGTTTTTTCTGCTATCTATCGTCTCCTCTCACTGCAAATTATTCTCACTGCAAATGTGCCAATAAATGAACCCAGAATTTGTGACATATGGATCACAGCCCTAGTTTTGGGATCTTGACACTACTAAATTAGTGAGTCCGTCTGGGAATATTCCCAGGCATTGAACTGCCTTAGTTTAGGTATTATATCAGTAGGATATCTCAAAATATTAATGTCAGCGTCAGCCCGCGACCATTTGAACTGTGAGGTATCAATGGTATTCATTCTAACCCCTAAAGCCTGAGCTTCAAACTTGTCTGAGCATTGAAACTGCTCTCTTCCACGCTAACGATGACATTATACGTGGCAACGACGACAGGAATGTCACTGCCCCAGCTCTGCTAGATCTGTCCGTTGCCTTCGACACCATTGACCACGAAGTTCTGCTTGAACGATTGAGAACAACGATCGGTCTGGCAAACGAAGCACTGGCATGGTCTAAATCATACTTTTCTGATCGAGTTCAATCCGTGTCGTGTGGGGGGTCAGGTCTCACACAAGAGAAGGGTCACCTGTGGAGTCCCTCTAGGGTCTGTACTCGGTCCCTTGCTATTCTCCATTTATACGCAACCTCTGGGAAAAGTGATTAAGGCCCGTGGAATAGGATATCACTTCTATGCTGACGATACTCAGTTGTATTTGTCATTCAAACCGTCAGAATCTTCTGCGGCAACTGAGAAATTGAATGGTTGCCTTGCCGACATTTGATCCTGGATGTCGGACAACTTCCTGAAATTAAATGCTAATAAAACCCAACTGCTGCTCATAGGACGCCCTAAGCATGTGGCTGGATTACAAGGCTTTGCTCTTCTAATAGTTGATGCTATTGTGCGACCATCACCACGTGCTCAAAATTTAGGTGTCGTTTTCGTCAGCTACCTCAATTTCAAAAGCTTTATTCAGAATTCTGCCTCTACAGCTAGCCTTCACATCCGATCCCTATCCAAGATCAGGAGGTGTCTCCCACAGTGGCTTGTAAAAAATTTAACTAGCTCTTTAATCTGTCTCGTCTTGATTATTCTAATTCCCTTTTGGCTGGGCTGCCAAATAAAGCTATTAGGCCACTACAGCGGACTTTGAATGTGGCTGCAAGGCTAGTCTTCAAGTCCCAGCGGTTTGAGCACGTGTCTCCTTCGCTAAAAGAGCTAGGATGGTTACCGGTTGGGCAACGGATACAGAGCAAAGTTCTTACACTTACCCACAAGGCCAGCCACAGCTTGGCTCCTCCATACCTAGCTGAACTGCTGCACCAATTTCTGCCTCTTTGTGCCCTCAGGTCCTGTGTGGACAATAAATTAGCTGTCCCATTCCTCCGCTTAAAGACCGTTGGCGACAGAAGCTTTAGCTCTGCAGGTCCTAGGCTGTGGAAGTCGCTTCCACAATTCTTATGCAACGATAACTACTCTCCTACTGCCGACTATGGCGCATCCTTTTCAGCGGTCTTGAACTGCTACTTCTATTCTACTCATTACCTCAACTGCTCTCCTGACTCTGCTATGCTTCCCAATTTCTCTTTGCTGCGTGAGACGAAGTTTCATGGCTACCGAATGCGTGCCGAAAGCCGCTTAGGCTGTGAGTTCGCTATACAAAACTCTCCTGCGTAACACCCACATGGTCTTTATGACTTTGTGGAGTTACAGACGGAGATACATTACATTACATTCATTGAAACCTTTCTGAAATCGATTAACTTTCCAACGATAACCAACGCCACCCTGACAGGATTCTCCTTCTTTCATAATACTAGATCAACCAAAACAGGTGAAGGATTCACTATTGTCGCAATTTCCTCCCTCAAATTCAAACCTGTAGCAGTACTCTCGACGTATTTTTCAAATATATTGTTTTCGGTTACACAGACATAAGCTGTTAATTGTGGCAGCAATCTATCGTCCCTTAGTACCAAGTTTTTGTTTATCTCGGGTTTCTATGATCTCATATCAATTATATGAGCAATAAATCAAAATCTTTCCTTGTTATTGGAAATTTGACCGTTCATTTTGACGACTTAAATGATGCCTGACGCCACAGTCGTGCACTGACTGAGTCGCTTTCTCTTGTGGCTCATGTGCATGCCCTTTCTCACGTAAAAGGTCTCACACTCAACCAAATGTGTTGCCACTACTTGTTGCTATCATTACTATTAGTCTATTAGTACTAAGTTCTGCTCATTGGACCACATGGGGATCTCGTTCAGCCTACAGCATTTGCTTCATCCGTATAAAGAAATTGTCATTGAATCGCAAAACCTTAAGATCCTTGACATCCGTGCTTCATGAGCGAAAACATCTTCTCCCCCGAAAACATCATCTCCAAAACAGCTGCTCAAACCCCCTTCAGACTTGTCATTATTGTTAGAATGTTACCAAACGACGTTATCTTAAATCTGTGACGAGTTTGGATTTCTCACTAAGGACAACATGTGCCTTTTCCCAGACAGCCTACGGTTAACCTCAGTTATTAAACTGGCTAGTTCTACTAAGTGCAAGCTTGAGAAAGCATGCTACAGATCAGGACTGATTGAACATCGACAGACATACGAGGACTACTATAGATAAGCACAGATCTATCTTAGAAAGGTCAAGTCCAGTTTCTGAGGGCCTTTTTTAAATCGCACACGCATAATCTAAAAATGCTCATGTTTAATACTAACCATCTCCTCACTCGCTAAACATGTAAGCTCGTTACCTCGTAATCCGTACGGCAATCTAGCAGATGGCCTTCCTAGCTTCTTTGTCAATACGATATACCAGATCAAAAAATCCATCCCCAAGGGAGCATGATCATCTTTAGACTTATGTCTATCAGTAGAAACCCCACTGGACTCTTTTACCTCAATTCGGTGCAGCACCTAAATGTCTACATTCACGCAGGCCGCAAGTGACCACATCCTGAAATTGTTCAACCTGTCAAAGAACGTTGCCAGTCTTCTAGACCCTATTCCCACTTGTGTACTTCTACGAAGCATAGATCTGCTGCTGTTGTGCATTAATAACTTGGTTAATATGTTCTTAGCCACAGGTCATGTCCCTGCACCTTTCCAAAAGATTGTTGTTGTGCCATTAATTAGGAAAGTAGCTCTGGACGAAAAGAACTGATGCTGCATCCTCTCAGTCTACCTTCTATCGCTTCTACTAAAGACACTGGAACGAGCTGTGGATGACTAGCTGAACTCTTATATTAATAGCTAAAATCTAACCAGTAAGCTTCAGTCAGGTTTTAGAGCTAATCACGCCACAGAGATATATTTGCTTCTAGTGTATTCATCTCAGGAATGCAGACTTAAGAAGATTTGCTCTGCTTGGTTTACTTGATTGTTCGGCAGCGTTTGATACTATAGATAGCCAACTCCTTCTGGAACGCTTTTCATATTTCCTGGGCATCACTGGCACTGCACTGCAATGATTTGTATTCTATTTCAGTGAGAGACTCCAGAGTTTTGACGAGAACGGAAAAAGATTCGCCGATGAACCACTAAACTTTAAAGTACCCAGGGCTCTGTGCTTGGTCCGATTATTGTCAGTGTTTATATTCTCCTTCTTGCTGATGTGATCGCCAAACTTAATTCAGCCTTTCACTACAATGTAGATGACACTTAGTTCTATTTTTACTTTGATCTCTCTCAGCCCTCGAGCATGTTGTATCCTCTTAGCTCTCGTGCTGCATGTGTTGCTTACATCCACACTCGGAGGGCAGCAAAGTTTCTTGAATGAAGATAATAATAATAATAATAATGCGCTTGATAAAGCGCCCTCCAAGAACTCAATCTCTCTCCAGGCGCTTCACATCGGCTGCAAAGGGAAGCGCGATTTAATGGCGAGCAATGTCATGCTTGATAAAAAGACAGCATGAATAACATGGTTAGGGGTGACAAGCACAGGGTCAGCATGCAGATGCGGTTAGTGGATCAAACCAACTTAATAGTTATGGGCGAATCCAGTGCGATTAAAAAGCTGGAATGCTTAACACGAGAAATTGGCTCGGCGAGCAAATCTCCTGTATCCCCTGCAACTGAACTTTGGGTGTGCTCTTTGAAAGTAGCCTTTCACACGACGACCAAGTCAGCTCAACAGTTAAGTCTGTGTGCCAATGATCAGCTACGTAGCATTAATAAAATTATGGCATGCTGTGGGAGGGATGCTATGGCCAAATTTTTTCCCATGTATTCGCGACATCTCTTCTTGACTTTTTTAACTCATAGCTTGCTTTTCCACCGCTATATGTGATCAGGCGCCTACAGTTTGTGCAAAACTCGACTTCTATGTCTGTCTGACGTGAGTGTTGTACTTACGGCATCACACCACTTCTAGGCAACCTGCACTATCTCTCTCTCTCTCTCTCTCTCTCTCTCTCTCTCTCTCTCTCTCTCTCTCTCTCTCTCTCTCTCTCTCTCTCTCTCTCTCTCTCTCTCTCTCTCTCTCAATCAAGCAGTGTATCGGCTCTAAAGTGTTATGGCTCGCTTCTAGCTCCCTTCATTCTCTGGCTCTTGCCTACTGATCAGAGCATTTCTTACCACGCTAGCTATCGTGCCACCAGCTTTTCCGAATCGAATATATTTTGCTGCACCTCGTACGAGCCTCAAATTCTTTGTAAACCTCGCCTATAGTTCATATGTTCCCAAAGCCTGGAGTTCACTCCCGACTGACCTTGCGACAGCTCACCCTTGACTTGACCAAATTTAAACCCAGGCTAAAAGTGCATCCGTTCAGCATTAGTTGGGTCCTTGTGATTTGTCCTTTATGTTTAACCTCAAATCCTTTGGAGACTGTACATTTAGTTCGTATGCTCCCAAAGCCTGGAACTCCCTCCCGACCTGCGTCAGAACATCCCCTGACCTGACCACATTTAAAAGGAACTTAAAAACACACCTATTTAGGACAGCATTTAGTGGGTCCCTGTGATTCGTCCTTCACGTGCTTATGCGTGCTGAAGCTGTGCAAGCTGCCACTAACCACATTTGCATGCTGACCCTGTGCATGTCACCCCTAACCATGTTATTCATTTTGTTTGTTTTTCAAGTTTGATTTTACTTACCATTCAATTGCATTTCCCTTTGCAGCAAATATAAAGCGCCTAGAAAGAGATTAAGTTCTCCGAGGGCACTTTATCAAGTACATTATTATTACTATTATTATTATTTATGTGCTTGTATGTGCTGACATGTGCAGGTTGCCGCTAACCACCTTTAAATGCTCATGCTTTTTATATCCCCCTAACCATGTTTTGCTTGCTGATTTTGTGTATGGTACCGTTGACCATGTGATCATAATTTGTTTACAGCCCATGTAAAGTGGAAAGAAGGATATTAAGTTATCGGGAGTGCCATACACATTTATGATTATTATTAGAAAGAGATTGTATTCAATGAGAGATTATGTTCAAGAGGTACAAATGCATTATTATCATCACCGAGCCAAATTTATTGCAATTCCCTTTATTGATAACTCGACCTGTTTTAATAATTGCCTGAATCTGGTTGGAAACTCAACAGCCCATTTGGTCTACTGTCTATGGCGTAGCTGCCCCATCACGCCATTTCTGTCCGACCTTGACTGGGTCCATAATAATTGACGACTAGACTTCAAGATACTCTATTCGGCGTGTCTATAAAGAGTTCCACTTCTCTGAGGACGTTATGCAAATTTATTAGTATTGTTATAAAAAGTGCCTAGAAAGAGAATGAGTTCTCTGAGAGTGCTGAATCAAATGCATTATAATTATTATAAAACCAACGGCACGTTTGACTAAGTCTTGGCTCGGCATACAGATTTGGTCATGTTATGCTTGTTGACTTTGTACACACTTCCACACCCCATTCGATTGTGCTTTCTTAACAGTACATCTGTAAGTGCCTAGAAAGGCATCAAGGGGGAGGGACTATACACATGTATATTAATTTATTATTTATTTTAATATTATTATTATATTATTAGTATTGTTTTAGTTATTGTTAACATGTTGGTAGGCAAACCAGTGGAGGTACAAATAGGGCCTACTCTTCCGCGTTTGATCAGAGCCGTTCCAGTTCAAGCAGCCAACTGCTGGGCACTGGGCCGAGATAGCCCAAGGGAAAAGTTGTTCGCCCTTCACGACCGAGGTCGTCGGTTCGAATCCTGCAGTTGGGGATCATTCATTGCTAACTGCAAACGGTGGTGATAGCCAATAAAGCTCTTCTTTGGCTATACAAGTGAGACTGCTAGATCAGCTAAAATAGTTTAAGCATTTTTAGGGACGTTTTTATTGAAGGCGCCAAGAGAAGGTAGAGGTGCCTTTGCTCTCTTCCCCACAGCAGGTCAACAACCTTAGCTGCGCCATTTTCCATCAATTGCAACCGACGACGAAAGTGTGACTTAATTCCAGTCGATGAGCAACCGCCTAGTTCGCGTCGAATAAACACTTTGATGGTGCGCTATAATTCCTTTTACTTGCCGATCATGCCTTTACATAAAACTCTTGCAAGTCTAGCCCCTATAGTCAAACCTTTGGGTATTGCCAACTGAATGGAAATCTTGGTTCTACTGTATCTCTGTTTCGTTTCCCCTGTGCAGAGAAGAGAAGATGTCATCCTAGACGAGCCGTCCTAGTTCTAGGAGCTCTAGCCAGAGGAATTCGTGGTCAGCAGTCTGAAAGAAAGAGAATTCGGCAACCAGAAAGATATGCAGTCTTTAACTTAAAACCAGCTTAAAGGGCCCTCAAATCCTGGCAGCAAAGAGGCCTGGCTCTAGTCACCATCTGGGAGTGACATCCAACCGCTGTCTTGTCTGCGACTCAATTGTTTAGCGATTGGCAATTCGGATGCGTGCGAGATACGGCACAAATAATGTAGGGCCTTCTCCGCCGTTGCCAATGAGTCAACCGTTGTTCTAAACTGCACTGGAATCTTTCATTATCTTCTTAACTCGCGTATGGCAGCTTTTCGCTAAAAAAATAAAGTGGCTTCCCACGAGAACGTTGGTGACTGATTTTGCTAGAAGATACGGCCAAAGTAAGTCAGTGGGTCACACTGTCAAAGTGTGCTGAATTACATTGCTATTTTTCATTGCAAGTACAGCTAAGAAATTTCTAAGCACGACTGCCCCGCGAGATTGCACCGAAGCACCCTTAGTACAGCATTCCAGGCTTTATCGCGGAAGGAATTGCTTTAGTTAGTGTTGAAAGTTGCGCAGTTCCGTATAACATCCACGGATCTCACTGAAAATCATACCTGTATTGCTTACACGCCCAGCCGTTCCACTACGGACAAATATGGTTTTTGAAGCTCCTTTGCCACTAGGGATTAGCATTCAAAATGCACGTAAGCTATCCACAAATCTGTCAACTCCTGCCTACCTGTCAGCAAGAAAAAGAACACCTAGCGACAGATAACGTACGGATACAGCTGCTGATGACGCATACGTAATCGGGTAATAAGCAACCGGCAATCTCGTTCTCAGTTGATTAATCGATTACCCGCTCCCAATAGACCCATGTAGTAGGGGCAGCAATCTCCATACCACCCCTTGGTGATTACAGCGGCAAGCCCATATATCCGTCTGTAGACTCCGGTGGATGTAGTCCAACTGCAGAGCCACAGGACAGGTGCTTCAGTTTCAGCAGCGGCTTCTTTAGGAAGTCGGTGTCTTTTCCTCTGACCTTCCGAGCAGACTGGGCAGAAACTGAGGCAAGAATGGCTGTCTCTGAAATCCAGTCCTGTCCTCATTTTTCGCTTCGTCCGCGTTTCAAAATTTCTACTATCACGTTTCTGTATAGCTGTGGCTACAACTGAAAGAGGAATTTTAGAAGCTATACATGCAAAAACACTGTCTGCTAATATTGGCTCGCACAACATGTACAATAATTGCCCCTTTTTAGCACCAACAGCTGCAAGAAAGTTTGCAGACGGATTAACTATAAGTACACTATTTTGCTCAAATATCAAGTGATATCCTTGCTCAGTACACTGACTAACTATGTGAGCCGTGATGGCACACTAGGTAAGGCGGTTGCTTTCACGACCTCGGTCCCGAGGTCGTGGGTTTGATTCCTTTGGTGGGCGATCCTTAATCGCGACTGCAAGCGGTGGTGATAGCCATAAAGGCTCTTCTGCCGCTAAACAAAAAGAGGCATTTTCAATCAGCTAGGATTTATTTATTTAGATCCTTAGCCAGTTGAGGCACCTACAGTATATTATGCAATTTCGCTGTGTAGCGTTTGCCCTCGACCGCGGGTTCAATGTGTACTGTGCCGATACCAGGCATCTCAAGTGTCTCGCCTCATTTTGACGCTCTCAGCTGCATTCAAAAATTCGGGCCAACAGTTCTCTATCCCAGCACTGGCTCTCATCAGCTTCTGTGAGCCAAGAAGCATCGTGACGGAGATTATCAGACGGACTGGCTGCGAAGATGAACGCATACGCCTCCTCTGAAGGCACGCTGTTGCCTGCTGCACTAGTCTCAGCTCGCGGAACGTATGGGCTCATTCTTTTCAAGAATTTACCAATTGTATGCCAACAAATCCGACGGAAATTATATCGACCGTCAAACTTTAGCTTACTCTGCTTAATGCAGGTTTGAGCTCCATTGCCGTTCTCAGCATGTTCAGCAGCCTTTAATGCTGTCTATGCCTACTGTCTCCTAAGCCATAACCGGAGCCGCTTAGATAGCAGAAGTCTAATGAGTAGTCTAAAAAAAATGACCATCAGGCACGTGTTCAGTAGTAGGCGCTAGCTGGGTCCCTAAAGTTGTTACTATGTCTATGAGTTTGCAAGGCTTAATCTGCCGCCATGCTGTCTTGAGCTGACTGCCGATCTAACGGAAACCGATTCATAAGACTGCGACCTACTTAAGTAGCTTCCAGCTTTTTCCAAGCATAAACATCGCAGCTCGTTAGAATCGAGTACGACAAGGTCAAGCCGAGCAGACCGAATTTTTTTTAGCAAGGTTGTGATTTGATCAGTGCAACGGAATTATCTTCTCCTGCCTGAACCTGTTGGTCAACAGGCCTCCGCTCTTGGCCTCCACTCACGATGCTCCATAAATTGCAGAGGATAAAAATAAGAAGCTGCTGGTGATGCATAGATATTCGGATCTTGAGGGACCAGCAATCTCGTCCTCAGTCGATTAAACAGTTAGCATCCTAAGGTGACCTATGATATAGATGCAGAATGCTCAATATTTAGGATCAGCATGTACTGCCAGCGTTTTTCCCTGAGACTTTCCTTTGACGATTCTGGTAAGAGAGCCTGTGTAAGTGCTAAATTGGTCGGCAGCCAGGGATCATGCTGATTTCCAGTGTTCGCTGCATCTCATCTCTACTGGAAGTCCTGCGGGACCGCAAGCAAATAAATGCATCAGGTACAAGCTCGTGCAGCGTGTCTCCAACCTTCAGTTTGCCTTAGCTGGCTGCTCGGGCAGCCATGTAAACTTTTAATATCCAAATAAGCTTAGGAGCTTGTTGCACCATAAGTGCCTTGCTAGTTGTTTGCTAACAACTGTTGGTCCATTGCAGCTCAAAAACTATGCAACTGTTTGCAATATTTTTTCAAGGCCACACATTTGGCTGAGCTAGTTCTGTTGAATCGTTTGCACACCATGTCTCTGCTTCCTCGCTGATTCCCTTTAAGCCAGCAGTATTTACTTGAAGGTGAAGGTGAGAAAGCCGCCGTTGCGTCGTAGTCTCGTTCCGGTACCTTGCAAAGCGATACGTCCCCTCCTGTAACTCAAAGTACGAAGTGGACGGAAGTAACGTTGGAGAATTCTCTACGGCTTCCTCAGAGCCGGAGCGGCTTTCGGCGGGAACAGTGGTAGCCAGCAGATGTCAGTCGAGGAAGCGAGTAGCATGACCACAACAGCGAAGGCCAGCTGGTCGGATTTTTCGCGGTCGGCGACAAGAGAGATGGGGTTTTTTCGTAAGAACTGTGGGAGTGCGTTTCACAGTACAAGACCTGCAGAGAAATAGCTTCTATTCCCAACAGTTTTGTAAGGGTGCGCATGGAAGAGCAAATTTACCGTCCGCAGAGGACCTGAGGGCACAAAGAAGCAAAAGCTGGTTCTGCAGTTAAGCAAGGTACGATGGAGCAAAGCCTTGGCGGACCTTTCGAGTGAAATTGAATCCTCGCTCAGTATCCGGTAATCAACCGGAAGCTATTGCAGCTCTGACCGGAAATGTGACGCCTGGCTAAATCTGTTTAAAATTCTCGACTAACCCTGCAGCCTTATGCAGGCACTTCGGATTTAGCACCCATCGATCACGGGAAAGACGCGACGTTTTTTTAATCCATGATAGCTGTGTATAGTTCTCGATGTCAACTGCGAGCCACTGGGGAATGCTGGGAGAGAGGAGTGGATGCAAATATCAGCCCCTGTCCTGCGATGACAGAAAAGCACGCCGAAGCCAGCACACGTAAGAAAAACAGGCCCGGCGGTCTGTAATGTGTACGTCTACCTCGTAAGCTGGTCTGCTGTTACCTAACTAATTCGTAGCCTCTGGCCTTTAGCGGCATTGTTAGTTGACTCGGCAGCTACCAGCACCAAGTGCCCAAAATGGCATGCACGACTATTCACCCAACGCCATCGCCTTGGAAACTTCCAGAGATTGACGTTACACGGCTTCAGTGAGCCGTGATGGCACACTAGGTAAGGTCGTGTTTTTAACGACCTCGTTCCCGAGGTCATGATTTCGAATCCTGCGGTCGGTGATCCTGTAGTGCCATTGCAAGCGGTGTTGTTAGCCATGAAGGCTCTCCTGTCAATATAAAAAAGAGGCTGTTGAATCAGCTAGTACTTTTCTTTTAATATATCGGCTCTATAGGCGTAGTTGGGCAGCGAACGTGTGACTTATTTCTTAGACAGAACGATCGTGCTCTTAGAAGGACTAAAGAGGACGTTCTTTTTAGTTTGGTCACTGAGAGAGCCGCTGAGCGGTCCGCCTTCGGTGCCAAGCTTCAGACGCTCAAAAGAGGGTCTTGGCTTTCCTTAATATGCGACCGACACCACCCGGCTCCTGTATCTTTCGATCAGTCTAATCATGCCTTCATCACCCTAATGTCTGCCTTTCCGTCTGACAGTTTATTCCCTTTAAGCCTGCATCGGAGCAATTTGCATTTACATGGCAATTTACTTCCTGAAGCTTGCCGACGATACAAACAACCTATATATTTGGGGGCAAATCTAGTGTCTGCCGGAAGTTGAAAAACCTCAACCTCAACATTTGTTCATCTAGCGTCAGTCCCATGAAGTATGCCAACAGTATAGGCGCACTATTTCACAATGGTTTGTCACTATATGAACAGCTTTTATCTGCTACCAAGTTAGCCTAATTTCAGCTAAATAACTTCTTCAAAGTCAGGGCCTGCTTGTATAAGAGTCCGACAGCCAAGCTAGTTAGTGTATTCGTGACATCGCGTCAAAATTACTGAATTGGAATTTAGTCAGGACTACCTGCCTGCACCATTACCTTTCTACAACTGGCACACAACTTAGCAGCTCGTATGTTCTGTTATCGAAGACGTGGCTGCCACGTCACGGCACTTCTGTATGAGCTTACATGGCTCCCTAGAAAGCATTGAATCGATTTTAAAACCCTCTGTATGACTGACTGGTTGCTGAACTCGCATATACCAGCTTACACTCGCTTAAAGCTTACACCTATTTGACCTCCTTTATATACCAGCGTTCTCTTGTACCGCCCGCTTCTCAGCATCAATCCGCCTCTGAGACCCACCCGCTACATTGGCCAATGCTAACCTTAATGCACGGATACTGGCATTCAGCGACGTTTTTCCTGATTGGTTTGGCCCAGCACCACAATGAGATTAGGTGATCATTTTTGAATAACATATACACGAATAGACTTAATCTATATGACCACATTTTGATCCTATGAACCATTTCAATAAACTGTTCAGTCCTTCATTAGTTGTTCACATCCACTGCTTCCTGTTGCCAGTAATAGCTTTTGTTGGGAATAGAGTAGCTATTATCAAAATCAATAAGTACAACTTCCTAATTTTGACTTAGCGAAAAAAGAGAAACCGCGCCCATTAGCCACCGGCTCACAGCCACTAAGACGTTTCAAGTACATTTGACACAATAGGAAGAAAGACTAGCCGCTGGCTAGGTCATCAAGACAGGACAGTTTGGGTTCTTGACGGCACATTTAGGATGACATGGAACACGAACTACACAATATCAACTTTTAGCCCCATCATGAAGAATTCATGGCTACACGCCTGCCTCTTCCGGATCTCGAGTCGAGTCTTGCACCGTCTTCAATAGTCGTAAATTGAAGCAGCTCAGGCTGTTTGCACACTGACTGACATCGCTCCCAAAGATTTTCTGTTGGCTTCAAGCCCTGTAGCTAGAGTGGGGGACGATAGTATCGATAGGCTTGAGTGAAGAGTTGGGCAACAGCGATACACACACACACACACACACACACACACACACACATCCACACACACACACACACACACACACACACACACACACACACACACACACACACACACACACACACACACACACACACACACATATATATATATATATATATATATATATATGGGTGTATATATATATATATATATGTATACGAAATGTTGTCATGCGTCTATGAATGTATGCCCGAATTCGAGTGTACGGCGAGAAGGCGGGAGATGAGGTAGTCGGCTTCGTTTGCATAAACGCACAAGAGAGGCCAGTTCAAGATGCTTACAGATATCTCGAGTGCTGTTCACTTCCTGCGTCGTGGCCGAGTGCTCCTCACTTCCTGCGTCGTGGCACTGTGTTGGCCTATAAATCTCATCAAAAGCTACCAGACCTTTTCTGAGGCTCTTCAGAATAATAATCGCAAAGTTTTCGACGCCAGTAAAGCTGCACGTCGGGAAATCCAACGCAGTTAGCTAATTAAATATTACCATTTGTCTCTTGCATAAGTTAGCGACAGCAATTTTGACCGACGGCTTCATATTTTACTCACAATTGCGATAACAATAGCTCGTTCTTACAGAACCTAAATGGAACTAAATCTCAATCTGAGAGCTTTACCAACTCGTTGGCTGTAGGAGAATAAATAAATTAGGAGGATGTGCGGTATGCTCGGCATTAAGCTTGCTAAAGCAGCCACGTATCGTGCTTAGGCCACCATGCTTAAGCAAAGCGCGTGGAAATGCATGCTCTTCCCGGTAAGAAGGACCTCGAGACGGGAGCACGCATTGAATCGTGCACACGAAATAACGCAAGGTACGCAGGAGCGAAGACAAGTTCACTGGGGCGAACAAAAAGCCGACCTGAACTAGATGCATCTTTATCTGGAGATGTGAATGATCGAAAGCCAATGAGAAATGTGGTGACAGAAGCGAGCAGAGAGTGCTAGACTTTTGGTGGAAATAAGCTGAAGGCTTGACGACCAAAACCTTTCAACTTAGTGCAAATGATCAAAGGAACGGCAAGGTGACCGTGGAAGGATACTGTGGAAGGATACCGTGGAAGGATACAGTGGAAGGATACCGTGGAAGGATACCGTGGAAGGATACTATGGAAGGATACCGTGGAAGGATACCGTGGAAGGATACCGTGGAAGGATACCGTGGAAGGATACCGTGGAAGGATACCGTGGAAGGATACCGTGGAAGGATACCGTGGAAGGATACCGTGGAAGGGTACCGTGGAAGGATACCGTGGAAGGGTACCGTGGAAGGATACCATGGAAGGATACCGTGGAGGGGGCGTACGGTGTGGTCGAGTAGGTCGAGCTGGTCCAAGAGAGCAAAGCGACCTGCAAGCGCGACTGTGTACCTTAAAATTGACTCAAAACTTTACATGAAGCCACTTAAGCTCAGTCAGAAGTGGTCAGCTATGGGGCGACAGCGACGCTGACGACAGACTGGACGAGCTGTCGAGGTTTGCACCAATTGCAGTCAGGGAGTCACGAATTAATGACAGTGCAGTAATCTACATAAGATTTCACACTTGAGAACTGGTTTAGTTTGATTGTCGAACCCCTGTCTAAGCAGACGCTAATTTTGTAAATGTTCCTTACCAGCAATAAGGCTGACTTGTAAATGGAGCAAATGTGTTCCTCTAATGACAAGTCTCTTTGGAATAATGCACTTAGCTTACGGGAAGACACAATCAAAGTGATCCTAAATGAATCAATCTTGAGGATGAGGTTTTCAAATTTCAGGTGACGCTAGGTTGACCCACAAGTATTTGACTGATCTTCATTATTACGCTTCAGGAAGCCAGTAGCCCACCACATCAGTAACTGCTAGGAATTTTTGCCCAAGTGAGCCACAACTTAGCAGCTGATATTTTGGCAATTACTCTCGGCAGCACAATTTGCATACAGCGGGGTTTCTTTTCAAATGTCCAGTGGCTAAAAGTACGTGTATTCCGTCTGTAATTCTATTAATCTGTGAGAACCAAGCGAGTATAAACGCTGAAGATATGCGAAAAGCGCACATTAGCCTAAGCAAAGATAGATGCTTTGATCTTCTAAAACATATGTTGGCTGATTTAACAGCCTTATTTTAAAACGAAAACGTACGTCCTTCCCTTTGTCACGCCGAAAGAAGGCACACTTGCATCATGTGTCAAGGTAGAGCAGTGTTGTCGTCCGTGACCAGTACTTCCAGGAGTGACATGTAATTGACGTGTAATGTTACGTCTACTATGACTTAGCAACACACAGGCAGTTAAATTCTCGTAGAAACAGGAGAGATTTAACATTTATCACCTCCGATTGCAGTTGGAAATGACTAGATCACCCACTGCAAGACTCAAACCCATGACTTAGGTCTTGAAGAGCGAGCAACTTACGCCCTCGGCTAAGAACCAGGTTCAAGGGTGCTAAAAGGCTATTATTTTTATTAAGTTGATTTTTATTTGGAATCCTTATACAAAAGGTTATTTTTAAACAGCAACAGCAAAGGAGAGGCCAAACGGTAGGAACTTGGACGTTTGATAAAGTTATTAGAAGTCGCAAAAATACATCGTGGCAAAACCTTCTATTGTTTTACAGGGATTGTGGAGTGACTTCAATACTATGGACCCGCAGAGAATATTGCTACTGACCGAGGGCATAAACTAATGAAAGGGACAGCCAGCCTATCGTCCTGGAATGGCTCGCAGGTACCAGGCGACAGCCGCTACTGTACCAGTGGTCACAAAAGAGCCCAGCTGGACCGAGCCCTGATGCTCTTCCAGCTCGCAAGGCTCTCAACCGCCATAGTGCCGGCCAGTGGACGCTGGACTAGTTAAGAAATACCCGAGCCAACTGTTTTAAGTAGTCGGCTGCTTGAAAGGCTGCAAACCCAACTCGCGGAGGATACGTTATCTATAGCTCTTACGGACAGACCAGAGTCGACTACTACAGCCGAACAACGGAGTCGAAGCAATAAATAACTCGTCTTGTACTGAACTCATCTCTTCACCAAGACGGTCACAAGTCCTCGTGCCAGCAGGAGTATTACTACGACTTTTGAGCGTCTGGGCTTTTTATGTACTCTTTATTATTTGCTCAAGCCAAACATAGCCTTGAAACAGAGCACGGCCTTTTATCATTATCAGCCTCTCAGTTGTTCTGCTATTGCCAGCATGGTTGCAGCTGCAGCTGATATGGCGATCAATCGTCGGAGACCCAAGCCCTGGCAATGAGCAAATTCCGGCAGCTCAAACAAGCCAGGTCAAGTTAGGCTGTACAAGTCGAGAGATCTGCGTTAGAGGCATTCACGTCCCATGGACGTCCGTGCTGCCACAACCAGGCTCTCCTGAACGACTTAGGCAGCTGGTCAAAAATCAGGTGCAATCGAAGTGATTGACATTATTTGCAGAAACATCAGTTGGACCGAGTCAACCTCGTTCTGAGCTAATAGGTTAACACGACGAACAGCTAGCTAAAGACTGAGCTGCCACAACTGTTACTCCAACACTTCAACATTATTCTCGGTAGCGCCGGACGACGAACCAGCCTTTACTGGCTGCCCAGTAATCCAAGCCTGTGGTGCGATGACGATAAGTGGCTATCGCTCTCTGCTCCAAACCGGTTTGGTGAATAATTTAAGGGATAAATAAATTAAAATGCTTCGCGACTATCTTTCGGCTGGTATTGGAGGGATTGCAGCTGCAGGCTGCTTCGCGGCCCTCGAGACCATGAGACGACAAAGAATATTCTGTCTGCCTGGTGATAGGGCACTGCAGCAGTCACCAGTAGTTACACGTCGGTCAGCCGTAGTAAGAGACTAGAATTCGTATTTGCTGCCCGCAGCGTGCCTCTCAACTAGAAAACGCTCGCACGGGGACCAGCAGCTGTCTGGAGCGAGCCACTAAATGCGTGGCTTCCGACGCGTCAAGGAGCTGGACTGCACTCATCTAGTTTCCGTGCCGTTCAGCTCTCTCCCCGAGAGCCTGCTTCGCTAGCCTCAGGTAGTAGCCGTAGTAGTCTGACGAAAATACATTGACGGCGGCTGCCACCATCGAGCCGTCCCGACCTTCAACCGGTGTCATCGGTGTGGAGCCAGTCTGACGAGTCATGGCCAGTGGCCTGGTCAGCACACTGGCAGCCGTCGTCTGCGACTCGACGGTGTTAACGAGCCACGGGGATAAAGGCCGAGCAGTGGTCATGTAGGTCAGGGGAGCTGGCGATGTTCTGTCGATGTTCTCTCCTCGTCCATTGACACTTCTCGAGCCGCTGGGAAAAGCGGCCTGGACGCTGACGATGTGCGATCGACTGCCTCTATGCCGAACAAAGTGACACGACTGGCTCGGTTGGACGTCGGCGCCTCCTGTGCACGGGTGCTGAGGCTTGGCCGTGGTTCGAGCCTTCCGTTTATGAGCCTTGTATTCCTTCCTTGCTTCAGCAGTTCCTATGATAGAATTAACAGAATGACCGAGTACATTAGCGACGAGATACGCCAATGGCTACCGATGCCAGACGGACTAAGCTCAAACAGGGATCAAGGTACTTTTTCATTTGAATCATTATTAGTTAATGGTGGGCTTCAATGAGCATGTTGGTACCATTTTACTTGCCGTGAAACAGCTAACAAGTGGGCGGACCAGGAAATTCTTTTATAGTTATGATATCTCTTGTGGAATTATTGTCCTTTCAATGCAACCTTTACCAATAATTGCTAGAGCTTTGGGAGGTTAGAACGGGGCACAGGTTAGCACAACCTTTGCAAATGAAGATGAAAAAATACTACTGTAAGCTAAGGTTTAATAAAAAGCACTCTCCGTTTTTGGCTCAGAGCTAAAGAAAAGCAGATACGGGATTGAATCTGGGATAAGAACATGTGAGTGTGTCAGCAGGAATGCTAAATAGCAATCAGTTGCGATTTGGCAAATAATAACTTCAAAATAAGAATAATAAATTTATTATAGTCCCTCACAGAACTCAATATCTCTCTCTAGGCACTTTACATTTGCTGGAAAGGAAGCACGATCGCGTGGTTAATAATAAGATGTAAATATAAAGCCAATCTAACAAAGAAGAAGATATTAAAAATGAAACTTAAAGGTAAGTAAGAAAATTTTTGGGAAAATCACTTATGAATCAGCAAAAAAACATGACGAATATATAACTTATTGGTGAAGCGTCCTAAGAAAACCTAATCTCCATCCAGGCTCTTTCTATTTGCCATTTGGCTCATGACCTTGGTCATTGAAGGCTAGCACCTTACACCCGCGGCCAAACCAGGGCGACAACGCATACAGCAATGACTATTCGAAGACAATATGACACGGATGGAGCAGTTCAAATGGAATAAGAAAATAATGGAATAAGGCCCATTACATGACTTGAAAGTTTAAGTGCGAACAAGTTGATTGATTCACCCGACAAGGCTTAAAGTATAAGTGGATAGCTAGCATACGATACTGCCAATGAGAGGAATGAGACAAGTATGAATGAGATAAGTAGCTAGACGATCTTAGTAATCCAAGCACAGATTCCTTACACTAGTCACGCCTCCATAAAGCCCCATCCACCAGATGCAATTTTCGCATTGACGTTTCAGCATGCGGTGTGGCTACCTTGCCAATAAAGTTTAGTAAGAAGAGCTTGTCTCCTGATAACCCTGTATATCCCCTCTGTGGTCTTCACTGGCAGACAAACTTAGCCAAGCCATAGCTAAGCTTGCTCATGCTTTTCTGGAAAAGGGTTGTACCAAGTCCTTCAAATCGGCCATTTTTCGACTGACAGTTAAAAAACCTGGATTCGAGTTAGAGGTCCTTGCAAACTATTGCCCAGTTTCCTTCTTCTCTTTGTCAGATTCACGAAACAATTGTCGCTGTGCAACTTGTAGCACACATTGAAGAGAATACATTTTCAGAAAAATTTCAGTCGAGATTCAAGCAACACCACTCCACTGAAACTTCTCCTCCATGTAACCAATTACACCCTATGCAGCAAATATGACGGGTATGTCACTGCCTATTGCTGCTGGATCTATTAGCTACCTTCGATACTATTGATCACGACACCCACTTTGAACAATTGCAAACAGCGATCGGTCTGGCAGATGAGGCACAAGCGTTGTTCAAATCGTACTTGTCCAATAGTGTTCAATTCGTGTCGTGAGGTGGTAAGGTCTTCTTACACTGTAGAGTTTGACAAAGCGCTCTCATTTACAAAGCGCTCTCATTGACTAAGCGGCTCCCGTGTGAGATGACCAACGCACCAGTCCAGAGAATAAATTCTATAGATTTGTTCCTACTGCAGAAGCATGTCGTGTGCCGTTACAGAGTCAGGAAAGCAAGAGGTGACGAGTCACCGAGCCAACTATATCCTGAATATTTTATAAGCCCTGGAGGTCGCTGTCAACGGATAGAGAAATAGGGTGCAAGTTGGTACGAACATTTTTTAATAATGCTTTGAGTTAAATCTGTTAAAGGGCCTAAGGAAGGCCTCGGCCAATAACAGAGCGACGAAATCTTGACACTAGGCCGAAGAGAAGAACGAGATCGATAGATAGCTAACTAGGTACCTTAGCAGATATATATATATATATATATATATATATATATAATATATATATATATGTATGTATATATACATATATATATGTACATATATATATATATGTATAGATAGATAAATCAGTATTGAGATATTTTGATGTAAAGTGTAGAGATATAGTAGATAAATCAGTATTAAGATATTTTGATGTAAAGTGTAGAGATATAGACTGACAAAGAGCAACCTCAGAGACTCGGAGATTGAGTGATTATAGCAAAACAGAAACCAATGGGTAGCTTACCGTGCGTGGATGTAGTCAAGCCTTTTGCTGCCGTTTCGGCCCCACTTGGACGGCACTCATCAATGCTTGGCTGGCAGTTCTGCTGCTCCACGACTTGGACCACGCACCTTGCTGCTAAGCTCATAGCCGGTGACTGCCGCAGCATCTCGCGGCTTCTAGACTGGATACCTGTCGGATTCTGTCTAGAACCATCCGCAGTACACCCACCGTCACGTCGAGGCTTACACTCAGACCATTGCGACCAAGGACCTGTCTGGCATTCTAGAATGTAGCAAATGAATTCCGACATGTATGAATGTGCTCAGGCCTAATAGTGCTAATAGCCAAGCCTATCAAGACGACTACTAAAGCCCAAAAGAATAATTCGAACATTGTATTTACCTCCATTTGTACATTTAACTGCTACTACACATTACAATATGCATGAGGTCTACAAGTGCTTGGCTGCTACAGTTTTCAGCTCTTCTATATCGACCATTCTTTCTTGCTCATTGATACAAAATAGCAACAGCAGAAGACGCTTAAGTAAAACTGGAAAGAAATACTTTGAGATAGAGAGTGGCATTAGCATTTCGCAGTAGGTTTATACTGGCACTATGAATGCAAAGTAGGGCACGGCCCTGCTGTCCACAGGCTTTGTAGTAGCAGTGGGCTCGGCCTCGCCAGCCCTGCCTGCTTTGTCTTCGTCAAACGCAGACTCCGCCCAAGCCGACTAGGCCATTGACAATGTGAGTCATGAATAAATTATATGAGAACTAATACTACTATGCTGGCACTTTGAATGCAAAGCTATGCTTTATGAGAAGCCACCTGCTCTGTATCAAATGCCAGAGATTTCCCAACGCATTTCAGTCATTAAACGGTCATTTTGTTTCGTTGTTTCACTTACAAAAAAAAAAGAAGAAAAGCTGCCGAAGCCCAGAGACTTGGGCGGAGCTGCATGAAGTCTGACAGCGTTGCACTTGCATGAATTTCAACTTGCATTTATAAGGTCAACTGTAGATAATTCTTATTGGCAAGCTGCATTTTATCCATTGCAGATCGCATTGGCTTTTTCTGACTATGCATTGCGTTTCTTATGCCGATGAATATATGCAAGCAGAAGATTAAGAAAGGTCCACGAAATTATGTATACCAGAATATGCATGGCTTCATTAGAGATACGGTCAGTGAGATCTGCTAATGGCGACACATTTCCAGCAGTAATGCACCGATTGACCCCTTTACGGCAATCACTTCTTCAGCTGTCGGGACTTTAATATGCTTCTCCTTTTCTCTCTGTTGAGTGAGAATAAGTATGCTTTGACTACCGTAAGCCGCTTAGTCTTACAATGGGGTAAGAGAAAATTAAAGCAAAGCACCCACTTATTCACTGTTCCATTTACAGATGACGATCCATGCAGGATCATAAAAGATTTCGATACCTGCTCACTCATACAGCTGCCGTAGGCCGTCGGAAGGAAGCTATCCCTGAACCTACTCTTACCTGTATGCGAACAATCCACGGTAATAGCAGAAGCATTATCCGGTGGGCACATGCCATAGCACCGACCTTTGAAGGTTACGTACGGCTGACGGCAGCGATTACAGAACTGACGATTGTAGCACATTTCGCAGTCCTTCAGATTGCAACCTACAAGGTGGTGCGGTCCGAAAAATTATTCTACACAAGTTTGGACAGTTGGACTCCAATTGATATTAAGAGGCTGCAATAAATACTCCGTGCTATTTGCGTGCGAGAAGTTGTCGGCTGAGTACGTCAATCATTCATCTCAATTGTAACTTACGCAAGCACTTTTTGATTTCCGCCAGAGGTCCGGCAGAAGCATCTCGGTCGCTGGGATAGTAGCCCGCAGGGCAGGTCTGAGAGCAAAGCCCTCTATGCAGCATGTAGTCTCGGACGAGTACTAAGTAGTAGGCAGGCTTGCACTGAAGGCACCCATTCATGTCTGAGCAGAGGGAGCAGCCAGAGCTGCAACTGTCTACTTCCGTAAATTCTACAAAAAATAAAGATTCAATAACATTAACTGTGGTGAGTGCAGCAGACAAATGTCTGTCCAGCATAAAGGGCGTCTTCACTGTGACGATCGTAACCACCTAATTTGTTCTTGCAGCATGCATAGCAGTCTTAATTTCGCAGCTAGTACAGTCAAGTGACCGCATCTTGCATCAGCCATATCGACATTATGACTGTCAATGGACGTACTAAAAGGCTGTCAAGCGATTTTAGATGGCAGAGAAAACAAATTTCGATAGAAAATATTAAAGATAAATGTTGAGATATACAGCGAAGAACCTATCAACAATCAAACACTTCTGCAAGGCAGCTTTCAAAAGACAAAAATGTATGAAATGGGATCTCAAGTTTTGACAACGTCTATGTATAAGGAAAGTATTACAGAAATGATTACACAAACCATGTCAAGCCCAATAGTAAACCGGAAGCAACATATCTGCAAAGAAAAAATCTACCCATCTCTCCATCATATGCGACTTGGGTCCCAGCTTGTTATATACTGTCTATGCCGTTATCGACCTTTAGCCCGAATCGGCATTGAGCGATTTAGCTCTTTGTGCATACCGAACCCTTGCAGACCTCCGACTAACCTTGAGGCACTTGAGGAAAATGCTTTATATTTGAACAGCATCCTAAGAGAACCTAATCTCTATAATCTTAATCCATGAACTTTACATATGCCAGAGCTATAGCGAACGATCACGGTCACTTTAGGCAAGCACCTTACTCGCGGGCCAACGTAGGACGACTTAAGTTCTCACTTGACGAGCTACCGACAGACTGGAGAATACTGACCGAAAGCAGGTCGTTATAGTATACGTAAATAAGCGCAAGCCTTTGCTGACCTGCCGTGGTAGACTGAGTCTAGAGGTATGCTGATTGAGCTTTACGACACAGGCCGAGTGCTTCAGCTGTACAAATGGTAGTTCTTTATTGCACACTGCAAGTGGGAATGTCAGCCGTTGAGGTTCATCTACCACTGTACACCATGTAAAGGATGCAGTTAAATCAGCCAGCCAATCTTGTACCTTTAACCCCGTGTATTAATCCTTCGGGTCGGCGCTCAAACTTCACAAGCAAGTCGCAGGTTCGAGTTCAACGACGGGAAATCGTGTATGGCTCACTCCAAGCCGGTTAACGTCTTCACTTTAAACAGTATTACTACGAAAAAAACATCACCTCGATTTATTCCCTTCGGTACCACGGCTCGTTTTGCCTGCCGTCAGAGCTACTCGTTTTTGAACTACATACTTTAGTGCCCAGGCTTTGAGAAGTTATTTATGCAAGACTACCCAGGAACCTTTTTACACCCACATGTGAGGGCAGAAGCCCAACCAAGTGTAACCCGATATGCACTGCAGCATAGCACTGGCGAGGAAGGTAGATGTCTCAGCCTCGGGTTCGGTCACCAATCAGAGCTACCGGGGTCTACATAGGCAGGAAGAGACTGGCCGCTGCACCCTCCGATGCCTGCCTTTTAAAACTAATGGGAAGCTTTTTTGAAAAAGATCTTATTACCAATTAAATACTTGTAACTACTGCTCTATAACAGCAGGTGATGCTACTTAATTAAACCATTAGGTGGGTACAGGGCGGTAGGGCTAAGGCTTGAGCAGTGTCCCTATTCAGTGAGCGTGGCTGTAGCGACTTCCTGCCCTAATGATGCAGTGAGGGTATTCAATGGGTGAAGACGGGTATTAAATGGGTTAAGAGAGTGTTGAATTTAGTGGCAGGGTGCGATATGAGTAGGGCAACAGCTTCATAATAAATAGAGACAACCCCAATCATTTCAAATCTTTTTAGATGGTCCGAAATCTCTTAAAATCATCGGCCATTCTTCAACTAATACTTAAAAAGCTTGGATTCCATTCCGAGATCCCAAAAAACTACCACCTGGTCTCCTTACTAACTTTAGTGTCAAGGATTGCTGCTAAGCACCCAGTGGAACTCATTGGTCATAATGGTTAGAACAATTTCAGTGAGGGCTCACGCAGCACCACTCCAATCATCTGTGTCACCAACGGCATCCCGAGTACCAAAGACAATGGTAAGAAATTCCACTGCCTTCGTCCGGCTCGATCTATCAGCTGTGTTTGGCAAGATTGATCGCAACAGCCTACTTGAAAAAAAAAGAGAAAAACGATTGGACTAGTAGAAGAAGCTATGGGTTAGTTCGAAACGCACTTGTTCGATGGTTTTTAAACTGCGTAATGTGGTGGTCATGTCTCACCCAGTCGACCAATCAACCGTGGAGTCCTACATGGATCCATTCTCGGCCCTTTGCTGTTCTCCATGCATACCATCGTAGCCTCACGAAAAAGTTATTCGGGGCCACGGCCATCCCTCCTCTGCTCGTTATACTCGCCTGTCTTACTGCTAAATAATCGGATTTAGCTGCAGAAACTCATAAAATGTAGGATCTTATTAATTACCTTACAATTGTCTTAAAGACATTCAATCCTCAATGCCGGTCAATGCTATCAGCGTAAACAATGAAAAATTGTACTACTTCTCCTAGGACGCCAAAAGCCAGCGGCTGGACTTTGAAACTTCGCTCTTTAAGTTAGCGATTTTTTGGTGCAACCGTCGTCACGTGCTTGAAAATAAGCTCATCCACTTTCCCAGATATATCGACAAGGGACTTCTACGTTGGCGGACGGCTAAAGATCTTATTAGCTCTCTGGTTCTGTCGAGGCTGCACTATTGTGGGTCAGTTTTAGCAGGGCTGCCAACAAATTCATCAAGGTTCTGCAGTTAGTGATGAATAAGGCGGTAAGGTTGGTAAAAATAATCCTACAGGTTCAGCCATAGGTCTGCTTCAGTAAAGGCGCGGCTATGGCTCTAGGTCGATCGACGGAAACATAGCAAATCTCTCGCTCTGACCCAAAAGGCTTACCATGGCCGGACTCCTAAATAAATAGCTACAATGCTGCACAAGTTTCCGATTCCTCGAGCCCTCCAGTCCTCAATGGGCGATAAATTAGCCGTTTCATTCCTTCCTTCGAAGACTGTTTGCTGCAGAAAGTTTTATTCAGCAGTTCCTAGACCGCGGAGCTCACTTAGAGCAATTCTTATGCAATGACATATTCTCTGCTATTGCAGACTGCAGCGGTGAATCATTTGAAGCCGTCCTGAGCAGCTTCTTCTACCCTGCTACTAACTTAATCGGCCACCGACCTGACTTGGCTATGCTTCTCAATTGATTTCTCTTTGTTATGTGAGATGAAGTGTACCAGTTGCCGTGCGTGCACCGCGAAAACTTCAAAAAAAGGCTTTGACTGTGCAATAAAAAGCTCTCGAGTAGCATCTTCTTGGTCATTAAGCATTTGTGGAGTCACACACGGAGACGCGTTACCTCAGTGAGGTGAGCCAGGCTCTTGCAGTGATGGTCCACTACACTCATCTAGTAGCAGCAGGCGGGAGGTCGCATAAAGGCCTTGCCGGCTGCGTTATTTCCTGACAGCTTGGCGGCTGCCGGCAGCCAGGCCTCTGTGCTAGCAGCCAGCGGTCGCAGCCGTGCGGCTGCATTGGCCACCCACTTGGATCACTGCCCATTCTCGTGCGGGGGGGGGGGGGTGCTGGTAGAGCCGCAGGCGTTGACCGACTACTATCACGGCCAGAGGTAATTCGGTGCATTCGTAGCGCTTGTTTTCCGATCCAGAAAACCCACGTGCTCAAGAGCACCTGCAAGACTCGGCTGTTGGGGGGGGGGGCTGAACCGACTCTTAACCGGAGGAAGGTAGTCAATTACTGACTTCGTGAAACTTTTTCGGTCCCAACCGCCGAGGCAGATTAACCGACTTGCAGTGCATAGCCAACTCGATCGCTGACATCGGTTTCCTCAATTGCCACCCAGAAAGACGACTTCTTGACCAGTTCGATGCTGGGTGTATCGGCCGAGCAGGGGCATCGTGCCCAACAGATATCCGAGCTGGGTTGGTCCAGCGGTTAAGGTGCTCACCCCGACTAAGGTCTGGCTGAGGTCGTGGGCTCGAGCCCTGAGGCATATGTGAAGCGCCTGAATAGAGATTTAGTTCTCTTGGGGCGCTATACAAATGAATTATATATATATATATATCCGTGGAAGATGCCAAGCCGACGGCCTGCAAATGCGGCTCAGACTGGATAATTTGAAGTCGGCGAGATTTGTAAAGCATGTGAAATATTCGATTAGGTGAACAGAACATAGCTCGAACCTTGGCCGACCAATAGCAGCACTACCAAACTGCGAGCAAGCCAGTGAAAGATGTCAGCAGCGTCACTGCTTAAAATACGATAAAACTGAAATTAAAAACTGCATCTAGCCAGAAGCTTGGCTGGCTACTGCTCCGAGTATTTCCATCATCAGCACAAGGTCGCACGCTTCAAAAATTCGAACTACCCCTTTCATGTAACCTGGGCGAATGCTGCTTCTGCATACAAGCAGCAGCAGTAAAGAACCCGTCAGATGATCTGATTAGGCAGGCGATTCCTCGTTAGCTCTCCCCTACCCGAAGTAATGCGAATAGGCACCACCGGCACGGCACGGGGGGGGGGGGGTGTTGCACTGGCCAGACACACCACTTCGTGTATTTTACCGAGGAATCAGCCTCGTGGCAGACCAATGACTTTTTCTGTACTCAGAGCCTGACTTCGACAGTCCTGCGGCTCTCCCTTTGCAAGCTTAAACGCAAAGTTGGAGTGGCCAAAGCGTCGGCTTAGCCGAAGAGCTGGCGACTTCGTGCTATATAGGAGGCTTAATACATGCAGGGCGGCCTCGAGCTCTAAACCTTCGAGTGGCAGTGCAGCACCGACGCCCAAAGCTCTGCTGAGACCAGCGAGCAGTCATTTGAGACACGTTTGAGCTGCTCACCGGCTGACTTGCCGGCCGGGTGCTGGTACTGGCAGGGCACACTGCTTCTCACGGCTTACACGTGTGCAATTTCTTCGATTTGCCAGGGATCTGGTGTAGGGTGAATGCCTGCCCAGCCCACCTGGGCCCATCGTGCAGGCTAAAGGAATCCAGAAAGCGCCGGAGTTCGTAGTAAATTAAAGCAGTTGTCACATAAAGCCGGTACCCACGTCGTGGGATATCAGCTAAGTACTGACAGTCGACCCCTTAACGTACGGAGGTTATTTAATTGGAGCCCGGCCAACCAAATGCACATGGACAGCGAGCCACATCAAGCCGTTTGGAGTGACTACCACTTCGTGGGCACCGTCCTCCCTCCCCCACGTGGCTCATGCTACGTCGTGCTCATGCTACGTCAGGTTCCTGCTCCTTCAGGCTCCAGCTGTGGCCGGCTACTGTTACGTAACGAAGGGGATACAAGATGACTGAAGCTTATTTATTGCCTTGCTATCGCACATGTCGGGATAAGGCTGAGTGAAGGAAGCTATAAGGTACAGAAGTAATAAAGCAATGTTTTGAATACTTGTCATGTCATTTCCGTAAATGTACAGATAGGCCAGTTGCTTGGCCTTTTGTCTATAGTGAGCCTTCGGTTCGTGAAGCTTATTGGGGAACAACCATAGACCCACCAGCAGATTATACTTTAGCCATTTTCACTGCAGCTTATTAGACTTGTGTCAATTCCTCTTTAAATATATGCCAACTATTTAAATCGGCAGGTGTAATTCACAACAAGCGTTAACCACATGCCTAATCGAAAAATTGGAACGCCTGAGATTGCTCAACCTGTTGAGATCAGCAAGCAGCGAAATGCAACTGAACGCGACTAAAAGCTGCCACACAGATATGAAGAGAGAGGGAGAGAAACAGAGAGAAGGAGAGAGAGAGAGAGAGAGAGAGAGAGAGAGAGAGAGAGAGAGAGAGAGAGAGAGAGAGAGAGAGAGAGAGAGAGAGAGAGAAAGGAACCGACTGACCTCCGGCCGTATTCGGCCGGTGCACTGGTCGGCTGTTTCACACACCAGGCCTGCCCTGGTTTCCTTTTCTGCTGCTGCACCCGCTGAGCCTCGGGCCTTACAGCTGCTTAGGAGCTTGCATTCACCGGCGTCTGCCACTGATCAAAGGTTCACCGAGCTCATTGATCCGTCGCTACCGACGGCTGAGTTTGTTCGCTGAGTCAGCTTCCACCCAAATCCAGCCCAGCAGCATCAAACTCCCAGTGGGGAACGAATGCTGTTGAGGATAAGTTCGATGGGGACACTGCTAACGCCAGAAAGCCGTCGTCTGCTGACGGAGGCTGCCAGAGGCGAGTTTCGGCCCACTTAAGTGCCTCAGCTTGCTCCATCGTCGCAGCCCAGGCCAACGGCCAGGTAATTTAAAAATGTTCAGCTGCTCAGCATGGAGTTCAAGATGGACGTGGGCACACGAAAACTCGCCGGCTAAGGTTAATGCCAGAAATTAGGCTCAGGCTAGCCGTATAATCATGGGCAACTACAGTACGCTGCCGTGCAGGCTTGGAAAAGGACACGGTCCTACTGTCGGCTGCTGGAGTATGGAGGGGGCAGGACTAACGAGACTTGGGGCTCGGGGGGGGGGAAGGGAGGTGAGAGTGAGCCGAGCTGCACCGAGGCTCAAGCTGGAGCCGCTTGAGCCTCGGCTTGCCAGAGGCCTGTCCCTTTAACTCCTCTCTCCCAGGTCCCAGTGCAACCCTAACGGTTGACTACCGGGCTTCCAGGAAAGCAAGCTACCGGTCAAAGAGATCGGCTGCAGACGCATGCCGGGTAAGGTCACTGTGGATGAGCGGCCTCAGCACGTTTCTTCGGAGCATTGGTAATGCGATATGAGATGGGCTAAATAGGTCGACGAACTTGGAAAGCCTTCTCCTTTTCAAAGGAGTCTCTGAACTTCTTGGCAGCACACTTTCCTCCTGTTGGAGCTACAGGCTCTGCCGAACGGGAAGCTCAGCAATGGGTAACTTAACGACCCTTTCGGAAGACGTAGTGAACAGAGGCTTCTGGGTAGCATGCCATATTGGTTGAATTCAGTGTCTCCCCCCCCCCAATGGGCATGAACATTTCTGTAGGAGCCGAGAAAGGCACTCTGAACATTGATCGAATCAATCGTCGGCTCGATTGACTAGTCTGCTGCCACAAGAAGATATCCTTTTGGTATACTATCTTACTTACAAGAGGGGGTAAGGTAAAAGGCAAGGTCAGCCGAGCACTTCGATGCCCTGCTTTAACGGTGGGCATCGCTGGATAGTAAAAAGCCATTGCCGGCAGCACCCAGTCTTCAGTTCCGTGTCATACTCTTGGGGGCGAGATGGAGTGGCCAAAGACTGTTACAAACTTACGATCGGGAGATTTATGTAATACTTACATTTAGGTAGGCAGTCTAATAAACTGTTCGAGCCGCAATGCTCACAACTACTGAAAGTTGCCTCTACTGACGTGAAAATAATTCAGCTCTATCGTTCCTGCTGGCTTTGCTAGTTCGTTGACACATCTTGGGCCATATAAATGGGTGGCATATTTTCAGTTAACCCACAAGCCACTCTTGATATTGACTGATCAATCTTATGATTATGTATTGAGACAACACCAGTGACGGTCGTTTATAATTATTGCAGCCTCCTCGGTAGCAGAGCTAAATAATAACAGGAAGACTTGCCTCTGCAAACCACCGACGTCCGACTTACCTAAGGCTGCAAGTAGTTGGAATGCGACTCTAAGGAAACAGGTTTCTTCGGCTTGCTGAATAGTGAGGACCGTGGCCAACGTTTTGTGGGACATCATACATCCATAGACATTGGATCGTGCCCACTTTAGGTCAAATTGTAACCGAAGAACAAACACTTGGCTAGGGACATGACTCTGTTGGGTTGCTTTTAGACCACCGTTGGCTGGTATACCAAAGAGACTCTCTGCAGGCCAGTAAATCAAGCCTCTCCCTCCAAAGCATCTTTAAAGTTGTGGGAGAAGACTGCTCGAGACTCTTCCTGCTCACAACCACTTCAACAGCAGAGCATCGATCCTGAGCGACAATTGAGCTGAGCCGAGGGATGACAAAGTGTTCCACTCCCACCTTAGAATCCAGCACTAATCTCGGTTTGATTCGTCCACACAGCAGACAAAAAACGTGAGGAAGAAAGGTTCACAGATTCATCAGCGTAATTCCTATAGCGGCTGCAGCAGCAGAAGAGATTTAAATGCTCTCATTCTCACTTGCAGTGGACGATATAGAATTGCCTGCTGCAGGATTCCAATCCGTACCCTCAGGCAAATAATGGTGGGATTTTCTGTATGGATTATCATGCAACACGTCGAGCATACCTCTAGCCTTCAGCGAAACCACTTCCCTTTCCTGAGATTAAACGGTACGAGCTTTCTCTGGAGGCAACCAAGTAGGAGGTTAAGCACTCCTTCGAGAACAGGCACAGTGCGGTGCACCCTGAATCGGCTGAGAAGCAGCAGAAACCCTCTCTCTACCTCCTTCACAAAGAGCTCTGCTAGGTTAACAGGCGCCGAGCTTCAGCCACATAGGCCATCAGTCAATTAACAAATCTGATCACAATGATGTCGCAAGTACAGACACATTGCACATGCAGTCTGAAGCAAAAAGGAGGTAAGAAAACGCCGACACAATATGCCACTCAAGATGAGGGCAACCGCTGCAGACAGAGAGCCAACCTCAGCCGGTCGGCGGCTGCAGCCTGTGGCAGCTCTACGCATAGGTCAAGGTCGCACCAGTCCACACACTGAGCAGCAGGATGCGGAACTAGCTAGCCCTCTTTAATATATCGAAGAAAGGCTCGTCCGAGTAGCGATCAGCAGCAGCAGAGGACATGTACTTACTCGGCTTATTCCCAAGGTGAGTAGCAGCCAGCAGAGTGGAGCGCACAGAGGTGGCAGCAGCAGCAGTGGCAGACGCCCAGGCGGCAGTGCCCACTGTCACCGTCAGTGCCACGGCAAATGCGATCGCCGATGACGGCTTCCTAGACGCCACCAGGCCGCATCGCCCGATCTTTGGCGGCTTTCCGAACGGGGCGCCCTCGCTGGTCATTGTTCGTGGTGGCGGCTGGTCGCTGCCCTAGCATCGGCAGCCGGCAATCGCATCCTTCCCAGATGCCGGAGGGTGGCGAAGGCCGACTGCAGGATGAGAAGGCGCTGCTGCTGCTGCTGCTCCGAGACGGCTTTGCAGCCCGTTCCTGCGAGCGGTCGGCCACGAGCAGCAGCAAGCAGCAGCGGCTGGCAATGAGCAGTGGCTGGCGCCTGCCACTTCCTAGCCCAGTCGGCGACGCCTGGCTGCCCGGGACGTGTGCGCTCGGTGCGGGACGACTTGCTGCCAAAAAGCGCTGCCGCCGCTCCGAGCTTCTCAGTAGTCCCCTGCTCCCTCTTGGCCAGAGCAGCGCTCCGACCGGGTCGCAGCGCTGCTCCCTGTTCGAGCTGTAGCAGCTGCAGAGAGCAAGCAACTGGAACAGTGGAGTGACTGGCTGGCAGGCTGGTGGGTGTCGGCAGTCGTTATGGCAGCAGCCGCTGCTTTCGAACCAGCTGTGAGCTCTGATGCGTGCTGTGCAGAGCCGACCAGTTCCGGCTGCTCCTCAGCAGCTGTGACAAACAATGGCACAGAGACTGGCAGACCTGCCGAAGAACGATAAATGGCTCGCTGGCCGGCCGACCGACAAAGCCTCCACTGGTGCCAGGCTACCGAGGGGCCGTGCCAAAAATCTCGCCCGACATGTTTATGCAACAATGAGGGTCCCCAACTCGACCGTGGTAATTGTGGGCAATTTATACCGAGACTCCAGCCCCTGGGTCATGTGATTCAATCAGCCCTTTATTGTCGGCTGCTGGCTTGGCTGGGGAAGCTGCAGTCACTGGTAGCCCCCTCCACACCCACCCCTCCAGACGGCTATGGTCCAGAGCAAGACAAGATTGCACTCTCAAACAGCAGTTGCAAGTGCTGACATCAGGGGCCTGAGAATGCTGGCAGCAGCAGCTGAGAGTGCTGACATCAGGGACTGAGAATGCTGGCAGCAGCAGCTGAGAGTGCTGGGAGCAGCAGCTTGCAATCGATCACCGGTTTGCCTTCGCTCTCTAAGTACCAGAAGGCAAGTGGCCTAGGCTCACGGACATTCGGGTGGCACTAGTCGGGCTATCAGTCGCCGACCTGTTTCAGACAAGTGAGATTGATGGCTTGAAAACTTGGCTTTCCACTCAGCACGTGGCTGGAAGCAGCCGGATATAATTATCTGTGCCACCTGCCTACTGGATGAAGCTACTCATCAAGTCAAACACACGATCTGCAGCACAGAAGCACTAGCGGCTTGTAATGAGAATGCGATCTGCAGAGTGAAATATTTTGCCACAGACGTTATTACGAGCAGGTTGCTTACTGAGTTAGTGCTGGAGCACTGCAGTTGGCCGAACTGGTCAAAGTAGCATAACTGCGAATGCTACGTGACAAGTTTGCAAGACCTAAGTGTGACAACAAACGATCGGCTCATACATGCACTAACTGACAAACGCACGTGCAAATGCACTTACCCTCTCACCCACAGGCAGGCACATAAGTATAGCTCTACGAAACATACATTTCCATACATACGTACATAGACAGGCATGTACAGTATACAGTCACTAATCTAGCATAAAGAACACACACACACACACACACACACACACACACACACACACACACAAACACACACACTAACACATTCACACATTCACAATCGCAAAACATGCTCGCTGACTTGCACGAGCGAAATCCCGAAGGCATCGACCAGTGTGAAACTATGACTTGAACAGGAGCTTTGCTTGTTTTGTGAGGGTCAGCAATTAATATTGCTGAGTCTTTACCATTTACTCCTTCTCTGCCGGTAGAAATTAGCACCAACCGCACAGTGCGGAGCAAAATTTGGCTCCTACAGAAGAGGAAGAAGAAGCCTGGATCTCAGGGACCCTTCCACCACGCCCCAAACGACCGACCGAAGGGGTCATGTGCATGGGTTGCCGTTTTGCCAGTTGCTCTGCCTACTTGATGTCTCTCTCTCTCTCTCTCTCTCTCTCTCTCTCTCTCTCTCTCTCTCTCTCTCTCTCTCTCTCTCTCTCTCTTCTCTCTCTCTCTCTCTCTCTCACTCACTCTCTTCTCTCTCTCTCTCTCTCTGTCTCTCTCTCTCTCTCTCTCTCTCTCTCTCTCTCTCTCTCTCTCTCTCTCTCTCTCTCTCTCTCTCTCTCTCTCTCTCTCTCTCTCTCTCTCTCTGCAGCCCAGAACTTGGCATCGTGTGAGACTTTAGCCAAGCCACGCAGTTACTGGCTGGCCTTGGATTTCGTTGCCTGCCCATGATATAAAGACTGGATGCCGCTCTATGAATGGTAAGCAATCGGTCTTGGGCCTGTGTTCGGCAGATCAAGGCAGTCAGAAGACATTGCTGCAACGTCTGCATTCTTGGCTGTCGACCAGAGACCTGCCGCCACCCATCCCGATAAACAGGTCATCAATCTTTCGAGTCGAGTAGTTTGAATGCACAGCTGCAACCAACCTCATTTCCGGGGCAACCAGATGCCTCGATAGTCATTCAAAGAATGGCCAAAATGCCGGTCAGCCGAAAGCTTCTACTCCTAGCCCAACTACCCCACCCCTCAGTCAATGCTGCTGAGTCGAGCAGCTGGGAGTACTAACAGAGCTGCAATCAGCCGGGCAGCCTACTGCAGCCGGGCAGCCTGCCGGCGTGATTGCACGAGCTCAACCATGCGTCTTAGCAACTTCAGGGCTGACCATGTAGCTCAAGCTGCCTACCAAGCCTGCAAAGCAGAGCCACGCCGCCGGCAGCTGCTGCTGACTACGAGCCGAGCCTGACAGATCAGCTTGGCAGCCATTTGTTGGAGCTTCACCTGCCACACCACTGCCAACTCCCAGTGGCAGAATCGAGCTCTCGGTAGTTTTTCCCACGAGCACTTCCAAGATTCACATTGCTGCCGTACTGTAAAAGTGTCTCAGCCGGTAGAGCCCCAGGTCGGGGGGGGGGGGAGAACGAACGCTGATGCAGCTGCCTGCATTCGCTCAGCCCAGCAATGCTGGGCTGAGCCGGAAACCGAGGTCAGTGGCCGGAACTCTATGCTACAGCAACTCCTGCTCTTGCTGCAGCTCACAGGCCTGCTTGCATTTCAGAGAGAGAGAGAGAGAGAGAGAGAGAGAGAGAGAGAGAGAGAGAGAGAGAGAGAGAGAGAGAGAGAGAGAGAGTGAGACAGAGAAAGAGAGAGTCGAGCAAATCAAAAGCCGAGGCAAAACTGAGCAAAGTGTAATGCAGGCAGACGCGACTCTGGCGCCAGCTGCTGACTGCATGCCTGGCAGACGCCTGGGAGGCAGCTTCCACGGCCGGCGTCTGGTGGCTGGCCTCTCAGCTTCCGATGGGGCTGCTGCGACAGCTAGAGCTGATCGCTGCTTGCAGATAGGCTTGCCGTCTCGCATAAATAGCTGAGAAATTATGGGCCGTCTGCCTCCGACAGCCCACGTCTGCCAGACAGCAATAGGGCTATAGCGGCCATGCTTTTTATAGCTCCGGGTGACTCAGGCAAGGCGAACTGGCTCCCGAAGGTCATCAGCATCAACTGTGACACTTATGATTTATATTATGCACCTAGATGACGAAGCATGGCCTAAAGGAATGCAAGCAGCCGGCAGAGGGAGCGAGCGATGAAAATCAATGGAGCCTCTTCCCTCCAGCTCCAGCACAGAAACATCCTGAAGCCTCGTCTGGCAGAGAATCTCCGAGGCAGACATTTCACGTCGCTAGCTACATGGTTAAATTTAGACGAAACCTCATCGACAAAAATCTTTCAGAAAAGGAGATTACTTATCTGGCAATGCCAAGGCTATCGGGGGGGGGGGGCTGTAACATCTGCCGACGGCGATGCATACTTGAAGAGCCTGTACAGCCGAAACTTGAAAGCATGAGGAGTCAAGAGTCAAGGTGCAAATGGCCAGCATCAGTAGACAGCCTGCAGGCAAGCTTTCACTCAAGGCCCGTGAAGATTTTCTTGAGCGTTAGTTACGACGCCGGCAGTCATGAAGGCCTGCTGACTTTACGGGATTGAAATCTGTTCATTACTTATTAGGTCATTCGGAGTTGAATGTTGAGCCAGCATACAAGCCAACAACTCGGCGAGACATTAATTGAATTTCTTTAAAGGCTAATAACTGCCCTTTCAAACCTCAGATCAAACAGCTGCAATGTAATGTATTGAATTATTCCGTCTGTACTGAAAAAACCGCCAAGACGATGTGGTTATTATTACATAGGAGAGTTCTCGGTAGCATACTAAGAGCCTGAGAAGCTTCCGGAACGGATTCGGTAGCCAACGGACTTAAATCGAACTGTCACCGCGCTGATTTCATAAGTATGCAGCTCTACACACCATTGGGTACGCGCATTGGGTTTGCTATTCTATTGAGCCTCAGCTCGAATTTCTTCGACCTGTCCCTCCACGAGCCGCTGACACGTCCGTGCATTAGCATATTGAGCGCCCGGAATAGTGGTCCTTATTCATCCATCTTACGTCTGTACGAGGTGGATTTCGTCCATAGGCTACTCTTCAACGCTGTCAGGACTGGCCAAGAGCAGTGACGCTGTGGGCAGATAGAGACAGAGAGAGAGACAGAGAGAGAGAGAGAGAGAGAGAGAGAGAGAGAGAGAGAGAGAGAGAGAGAGAGAGAGAGAGAGAGAGAGAGAGAGAGAGAGAGAGAGAGAGAGAGAGAGAGAGAGAGAGAGAGAGAGAGAGAGAGAGAGAGAGAGAGAGAGAGAGAGAGGAGAGAGAGACAGAGAGAGAGAGAGAGACAGAGAGAGACAGAGAGACAACAGAGACAGAGACAGAGAGACAAAGAGACATAGAGACAGAGACAGACAGAGACGGAGACAGAGAAAGAGACAGAGAGAGAGAGAGAGACAGAGAGAGAGAGACACAGAGAGAGACAGGGAGAGAGAGAGAGAGAGAGAGAGAGAGAGAGAGAGAGAGAGAGGGTCACAAGCTGCGACAGACTGCACGACTGGCCAATGGAACGAAGCTGCGCTAGCGGCTCTGCACAGTCGCCCGTCTGCTCGCCACCCAGCGCAGCCTAATCGTAGCGCCGCGAGACCGTGGGCCTCGCTCAGAAGTTGTCAGCGCCGACCGTCTCAGCGGACTATTAAGTACAAGATCCGCCGACGGAAGCGGCGCGGGATGATAGTCGCTGCGCAGCAGCAAAGTGAGCAGCAGTTGACGAGAAACCTCAGCGGCGGAATGACTGAGCTGCCGGCGGCCACGGCATTAGCGTTCAGCCCCGGACCTGCGCCGCCGCCGCCGCCGTCGCCGCCGCCGTCGCCGCCGCCGCCGCCGCCGCCGCCGCCGCCGCCGCCGCCGCCGCCGCCGCCGCCGCCGCCGCCGCCGCCGCCGCCGCCGCCGCCGCCGCCGCCGCCGCCGCCGCCGCCGCCGCCGCCGCCGCCGCGCTGGTGAGCTCTACGGGTGCTGCTAGCCAGAGCGAACGCTGCTACCCCAGCGGAAGCGGCGAACCTAGGCATTAAGCAGGATATAGTTTAAGCCAATGTCGGCTAGTGGTTGAAGCGCAAGCCCGCGCGAGCTCGCCTCTGCAGCTTTCGCGATATTTACAGCAGGCGCGCTCCCTCGAGCTTCCGACGATGGTACGTCCCGGGCTAGTGCCGGAAACGTTAATCAACCGGAAACAGGGACCAGTGTGCCGGTTGGCCTCCGCCGGCGCCATTTGCGTCCAACTCGTCGAAGCTTCGGCATTTTTATCCGAGAGCGTCGTGGTCCGCTTCGAGCGCTCGTCGCATACCGCTCGCGCCACTTAAAGTTGAGTATATTCTGTTCAAATTTCGACGGTTCGCCAAGCTTCACTTCGGGCTCGTTCTTTCTTTGTCTCGCTTGTCTTCTTTTATCTTTAGTTTTCTCCAAAAACAAGCCTTAAAGTTAAACATTCGAATGCGTATATTCGCGCAAGCACTCTTGCGAGCAATGCTATTTACGAATCCTTTCCCATCTTCTGTTTCCCTTTTACGGGCCGACTGCTGCTTGTTTCGTGCGCGCCGCATACCGAATTACCAAAACTCGCGTGCCAGCGATTCGCACGCAAAAAAGAGGAAAAGGAAAAACCTTGCGGCTTTAACAGCCACATTTATTTCGATAGAACAGCCACAATGGCTGTCATACCCGCGTGCAGCGAGCACTATATCGCCAACTGCATCGGATCGCCGACTGGTTATCGCTCGCCAACTGGACATCGCCAACTGCACGACTCGAATCCACGACACGACGGTGGCGAAGAGCAAGAGCCTAAGAGCAAGCACCTAAGAGCCCTCGCAAAATAGCTCAGCCTGAACACCTCTGTATTTGCAAAAAAGTACATGGCCTGGATTTAGCACGGGGAGCCAAATATTAACAAATGGTGCTGCACAATTTCAACCCAATATCTTGCAAGTCCTCCCAGATAAATCTCTTTAGCAGGTCTGGGATTGGTTGCGCGTGAGCCACATGCGAGAGCTTAAAAGTCCGTGCCGAAGGTGTGAGTCCCATAGGCCTCTTTACACGAAGCGCCCTGTCAAGAAACGTGTAGCTTTCATTGCGTGAGAGGCCAAAACTGCACGTCTGTCTGCAGGCCACTCCAGTTTCGCACACAAAGCAGTTCTTTAGCAACTTCAAAAATATAACCACTCTAATATTGAAATGACAGCCCCCGATAATTGGACCCTGAACTTGCGCGCTTAACGCACTCCGCTTTAGCTCGTTATTAAGCGAATCTATACGAGAAAATTATGGTCGCATCTAGGGAAATACCTTTAACGGTTCTTATCCAATGCGCGCTACCCGACGCTAGGCCTCTAGAGTCGCTCCCTGAGCCCGCCGCGCACCACCATTTCCTGTGAGCCTGTATATCACCAGAAATGGACCGCCGCATTTCCAACAGAGGGAAATCAAATTAACCGTGACGCGACACGCGCGCATAATATCGGCATTCTTGGGCGACTTGTGGAGGCTTGAAACCGTCAACCTGTCGCTGTTGACCAGCACGCTGATCTGATTCTGCTGCCGACCGAGGCAGCATTCTTTCCAGCCGTCCTGTGCTGCCGCTTCGATGCTACTAATCTCCTTTACTGCATTTTGGACTCAGCTGTGCTTGTCGCTTTCTCTTCGTTGCTTGAGATGAAGTCCGCCGGCTACGGGGCACGCCTGGCGGAAGCCGCTCAGGGCTCGCTGAGTGCGCTATAGAGAGCTCTTCTGCGTAGCACCCGATTAGTTCTGTGGCTTGGCCGAGTTACTGACAGAGATGCCTACGTGCATGCACGGAGCCTCTGAGCCCCATCTTCAAGCGGCTGACCAGCCGCAACCGGAGCGCTGAACGGGCACCTCTTCCGGTGGCCCGATGGCTCCCCGCAAAGACGGAACCGCGAAGCTGCACCTCAGAAGCCGACGAAGGCTTGCCGAGCCGCCAGCCCTGCGGGCGTGGTAGCTTTTCCCTACAAAAATACGGCATCTCCCACCAACATGTATGGCGCATTAGTCTCTCAAAGAAACAGACTCTTATTCTGCGCCTCTAAGGAGCTGGCCGAGAAGGTCTCGCCGGCGCCTAAGCAAAAAACCAGCCGGAAGTCTCAGTGGACCCTGTGTACAGCAGAGGTTCTTATATATATATATATATATATATATATATATATATATACATACATATATATATATATATATATATATATATATATATAAGATGATGTTTTCCACCTCAAAAATACATATGAAGTCATAAGTGAAGAGCGCAGCCTGAAAAAGACTGTTTAGTCATATACGAAACTTCCTGTTCCTCGTTTCGTGAGAAATCACAAGTGACGGCTGCAGCTCCGCGCTTCAGTGTTAGATCAAATAAACCTCTTTAGATACGAAAGTTTAAAAATAAATTTATTCTTTCATTCGGAGAGCTTGAACCTGCGCGCCGATGGCTCGTGGTTGGCCAGCCTTTTCAGATCTTTCTCAAAAGACTCGCCTCCATAGTGTCAGATATTTATTCGAACCTTTGAAGAACGATAGACGCACCCGAAACTAACCTCGAACTTGCAAACTGAGAGCGAACTGTTGTGCCTGATTTTAGGCCACTACGATTTAAGAGTGGTAGCCCACCCCCCAGTGAGACGCAAAGACACACCCACACACACACACACCGACAAACACACACACACATAGACGCACACACGCAGGCGTAGACACACACAAACACACAGACACACACATGTCAGTCACACACACGAAGCTCGGTCGCCAGCCATATCAAATCAAAATACAATGGCTCGCCTACGCTTTGGCACCGAGCTAGTCGGCTCTTCGAAAACCAACTTCCGGCTTCGTTGGCTTCCGACTCAGAAATGAACTCGGAATGCCTCAGGTGCATTGTCCCAAGCTGCGGCTTCTCCCCCATTAATCAATAATCCAAGATAGCCGTTCCATTCCTCCGCTTAAAGACCGCTGGCGACAGAAGCTTTGGCTTCGTCGGTCCAAGACTGTGGAACTCGCGTCCACAATTCTTACGAAACGACAACTGCTCTCCTGCTGCCGACTAGGGCTCATCCTTTGCAGCGGTCCTGAGCTGCTACTTCCATGCTACTCACTCCCTCAACTGCTCTCCCGACTCTGCTATGCTTTCCACTTTCTCTTTATTGCGCGAGACGAAGTCATTTGGTTACCGAATGCGTACCGAAAGTCGCTTATGCTGTGCGCTATACAAAACTCTCCTGCGTAACACCAACATTGTCTTTGTGGCTTTGTGGAGTTACAGACGGAAATACATTGCATCACATTACATAGCAGTATTCATACCAGCCATTAATGTCGGCGGGCCATAAACTGGCCACAGCACGGTCAACGCGGCCATAACCGGGCCATGACTGCGCCACATCGCGAACGACAAGGCCGCACATAGCAACGGGCTTCAAGTCAGCCACGAGTCGACGAGCAGTCGACGAGCAGCCCAGCCGCGAGCTGTTTCTCAAGCTACGTCGGCGATCACTGAAATGATCATAGTTTGTCGGCCGTGCTCGAGAATCGAGAAAACGGCGTCTTGCCAAATACACCAGATTATGACAGATATTCATCATTCGCGGCTCCCGAACTGTAATGGCTGCGAGCTGATTACGCGATAGTCTACGGCCAAGGTATCATGCTCGTAGAAGCCTAGTAACCGGCAGCGAGTTGGCAGAGGCCTAGCAAAGGAGCGGGGCTCCTGGCGACTGTGGTAACCTCAGGTTGAACCTGGCAGGAGTTCATGCTGCTAGTCGAGATTGCGTTTTCATTACGTTTTATGGAGCTATAGAGGTCGCTTAGTCATCCTTTTCAAGATTAGCTCTGAGTTGAGAAAAACTGAAGAAAGTTGTAGCAATCAGTGCCAAACATGACTCCGCAACGAGGCGGAGTGCAAACTGCACGTCGTGGCCGCGGTTAAGCATGCGTAACCCTCCGCCGCTGACGAATTGTCTTCTCTACGCTACGGATGTGGAGTTTTTATGTCGAGCTAGAGGGCGCTCTTCGCTGCTTCCGTGACCCCTGCTGTTGTCGGCAGACGCGCGTGCGTCGGTGCTGCGCCTACAAGCCGCCTGCAGCGATTTCAATGCACGATGCACGATCGCCAGGTATTTGTGCTGTGTCGGCCGAGACAAGCACCTTCACTTGTTGACAGTGTGCACGCATCGATCGTGCTTCCTTTGCCGCTAGTGCAAAGTGCCTAGAAAGAGATTAAGTTCGCTGAGGTCGCTATTTCAAATGATTTATTACTGTTACTCACGATCGCTGCCTTTGCCACCTAGTTCTGTCCGGGCTTGGAAGCCGCTGCTCCCTGTTCACCGAAGATACCAGCGTGTATTGCTGCAGAAGTTAACATTAGCTACCCGTAAGTAGAAGTTGATAGGGCATGGCCAGAAATTGAGCCCAGCGTAGAGTGGATGGAGAAGTCGGTAGGTCCTACAAATGTGTGGTGGTTGTGAGCCGACCACGCCTCTCCAGTCGATGAGCCGACGGTATGAGTTTCTCAAGGAGTTCTTGTGGTGCGGTGATGACACCAGCGTAAATAGCTATGATTTCGCATCTGTTATTTTGCATTGTTTTTCCACCTATTCACTTTTGGCCGACGTGAGGTACAGTCAACTCCACTTATAAGAATAAGCTCGGTCTGAAAGTATGCTTTCGTATATGCAGAGTATTCCCAAATGCAGAGTGAGACTAATATTGCTCCAAACTTAAACATAATTTCTTTATTATTTTGCGTTTAACACCGAAAAACAATCAAGGCAAACATAATAATGCTCTGTTTACTTAAAGGAATCTTCGGAATTTTTCGCCGCATGTGATTTTCTCGCGATCTTATCTGCAATTGCTCAATCGCAATTCTCCAACTACTGACGAAGGGCTTCCTGTTATTGCCTCTTTGTCCGAGACTCTGCCTACCTCACCTCTTCGTACGTCATCTCTTCAAGCTCTTCTCTGTAGTTGTCAATATCCCCAGTTTGATGCTTGCACTGTATTTGCTTGCAAATTTCAGCATCGGTTTATGTGCAATGGCATGCGACTTCGTTTTAGCAGTCTAGAAAAGCATCGAAATCTTATAGCGAAAGTAGCTCAGTAGCCACTGCTAGACTTGGTGGAATCGCTGTAGTCGACTGACTCACGTCGAACTCGTCAGCGACAGCAGATCGCTTTTTCTTTTTTATTTAAGCCCCTCCAAAACTTGCAACTTTTTCTTCGATGTAAGCGTATTTCTTTTCGAAGCAGTAGCTAGGAACGATGCCAGTATGCACAATTTATTAAATAACTAGTTTTAGCCCGCCAAAAATGACTGTATTATCACTGCACAACCCTCACATAGTTCAGGTAGCGACACAACCAACGCGTGCAATGTGCAGAGACCTTAGCTAACAATGCGCTGACGATAACAACACAGAGCGCCAAATTAAACACCATGTTAGGAAAAGCTCAACAATAGCCTTTATATTGCAGCTGATTCAACTGGCCACTTTTAGCCGACTCGCTAACGTGCTTACAGCAGCTCCAGCTCGGAGCTAAGACTCAACGACCAGCAGACTGCTGCTCCTTGAGAGGACGAATGCAGTCTGGACCGTTAACGCATTATATAGGGGCCAGGCAGAAGTCATGCCATAATCTTATTCATAAAAGTAATGATACATTTGCATAGTGCCTTCAGACAACCGAATCTCTCTGTAGGCACTTTACAGATGAAATATAGAAAACATTACCTGATCATTGGTTGTCATATCCACAAGCATCATAGTGTAAGCAGGTACACGGCATAGTGTAAGTGGATAGTGTAAGATCATAGTGTAAGCAGGTACATGCACACGAAGGACGAATCAAGACGATCCACCAAATGCTGTAATAAACAGGTGATTTTACCTAAAAAGGCCACTAAAAATTAAAAGTGGTAGCCCCCCAGTGAGACACACAGACACACAGACAAACACACACACACACACACACACACACACACACACACACACACACACAGAGACACACACACACACATAACACACATACAAGCACACAATCAAACTCGACCATAAGCACTCAAAAATGCTAGGTATGAGCTTACCTGCGTTATCATGTGCACACTCAAGGACATAAACCCGATGGGAGGCACATTCGCATGCAAAACCAGGTACGCATAGACATACGTGACCATGCACATACAGGCGAGCACACAGACCAATACGAGTGCAAATGTGTGCACAAACATGGACATCAGCAAACACATGCACTCACACCCATGCAAACGTTGGCACACGTGAGTGCACAAACATACACACCCAAGTACAAATACAAAATACATTTATGCCAGAGCATACATTATGTGCTCATTGGATCGGCTTTTTCGAAGCCTTTCGTGAGTAAACTTTTTATGTGTAATGGAGCTGCCAAGACTGGTGTGTAAAAAGTCGGAAAACTAACAATCAAAATTGAAGAATTGAAATACGGCGCAACAACGTAATGGAACGAACAACCCAATGATGAAGTCTTTTGCACGGAATTGTATAGGGGAATATGCTTTTGAAGAACATGAAGCAGCTAGACTTTGTGGTCTTTGCAGCCAAAAAGTCTTGATCAAGCAAACATGGACACTGGGACCAGAGTAACTACACTGCTAAGCAACTTGAGCTCCCAACGTCGATGCAGATCAATATTGACTTTTGGTGAAGGTCATTCCAGAGCCAACCCACTACCTGTAGATGACGGCAAAGAGATAAGCCGCACTACAAGCAGTCTTCAGCCATCCTAGGTGTTGTCATATGCTCACGTAGTGCCGAAATCTAGACTCCTAGGAGTTCTAACGTTTTCTGGCGTGATGGGTTTGGCAAAGGTGCCACGCTTCATTGCTGCCACTAGCATTTAGCGATCTCAGAACCTGGACTCACAGCAGTGACAGAGACTAGCACACACGCACATGTGCACACACACCTACACATGCAGGCACATGTACAAACACACACATGCACAGGCATTCACATAGTTCTATCACTTAACTTGCGCAATGTGGTAAAGAGAGGTCGAAACTCTTGCCCGATTCTTGATGGGCTTTCAGGCCAGGCAAAGGGCCAATTATTGGCAAATGCGTCAGACATGAAACGGTGGGTGCATGTATCACATGTCACTAGTCAAATTTGATTGCCATTAATATGCAAACTTTCACTTTGTTAATAATAATAATAATAATACATTTGGCATAGCGCCCTCAGATGACTCAATCTCTTAATCTCTTTCTGGGCACTTTAAATTTGCTGTATAGAAAGCACGATCGAATGGTTACTGGTAGCATTTTCAATAAACATAAAGAAAAACATGGTTAGGGGTGACATTCACAGGTCCACAATCCAGGGCCTGCAGAGCAAAAGCTTATGTGGCCCACGAGGAAGCTGAAACTTGTTCAGCTGTTTATTTGGGTATGAATGAGCCAAGCCATGTCAGGCATTTCGGGTCAAAGTATGAAGTTTGCTCTGTATTCTTTCATTCACCAGAAGCCAT